>CM062085.1:14626287-15226287 GCA_031163375.1 Conogethes punctiferalis | reverse complement strand
GGCGCATAAGCGTGACCACGTCATAGGCTACTTCGCCGTGCCCATCTATGTGAAGTTTGTTAATCACGTGCCGTATGTTGGGGAAGGTGGCTAAACATATTTTGGTCCGGTTTAAAAACCTTTTGTTTGGCTATAATACAACCGTTTGATAGCTATTTCTTTGTAGTTTCATTATGGAAACAAAAACTATCTATTATTTTTAATAGTTTCAAGGAGAAGTTCTTTCATATGGTATTATAAAATGTCGTCCCCTCCGGATGAGACAATAATGAGGAAGCTCAGGGTGTCGCTAGCGAACAGACCACTCTCTCATTTACGTCATGGGAGAGGAGAGAGGAACTGACATGCTTTACTGCAGAAAATGGTACCGCTTCCCTGAGCCCTGAAGCGCAGACTGGCTCATGCATAATTATATCAAGAGGATTGGTGGCTTACCTACGCTTGACGAGTTTAAGAGTGCGTTTCGACACAAGCGGGGCTGAGTGTAGCAAAGCTGAGGCTAACAAGATTCACCAATGATATTGCTCTAATCACAAATGCCATCTCCGCCTCACTTCAGTGGAACAATATCATTGGTACATTTTTATCAGCTTCTCGCAGCTCTTCGTTTCGGTGGGAACGCACCCTAAATCGTCGTAGTATACTTAAATAAAGTTTTAAACTGTAGACCTACGTGCAATTGTGATTGTGGAGACATATGGAAAAAAAATGGAAAGTCTGTATTAACAAAACACTTATAATAATAAGCTAAAGTCATGAAAATGATCAATCGAACTCGAAAAAATTAAATTGAATATACCTACAAACCTTCTCTAAAAACACTGTTCCAAACATCGTGAATGTCGATTCGGTCACATGCTATTGTTTTTTTTATATTCGTCTAGTTATTAGTAAGTTCCTAATGACATCATCGCTGCGGCTTCTGAAATACCCTAGGTGGTTCGTCGCCCGGAATAGCAATCAAGACGAATCACTTCGTCCGTTGCGTACGCGCATATGTGTAATATGGGCCTAATAATCTGGTCGATGAGTCAGAGCCTTTGTCTTCGGGTAGGTGGGTGAAAACTGTGTTGCAACATAGAATGATTAATTAATATCAAGCGGGAGAAACATTAATTTTAGTTTAGACTAACGGTGAACGTTGTTTTATTTATATTTTACGTGGGAATGTAGGTTGCTGGAAAATTGAAATGGGCAAACAAAAGTAAAAATGCTAATATTATGTGTGTGTGTAATACAAAAATGTAGATAGGTTCCAGACTGCATAATAATGTATTTACTTGCATATTATAATAGAAGATATCATACAGTTTGTGTCTAGTAAGAATCCCAACAAAGATTGCAAATATTTCTTTTTTTTTTCGTCCTCCTCTTGTCATGTCGATGGCAATAACAACCGGTCAGATATTTTAATATCTCTTTTTTTTCCAAGTACAGTATAGTTGTCTGGTCATCTTATGGAAAGCGAAATAGATTCCCAAGTCGCTGCGGTAACGGACAACTTGTCAATTGCCTAGATTATTGATTTATTCTGATATACACCAACTGATCTCAAAACACCTTGTCTTCTAGAACGTTATAAAAGGATTTATTCCACCTATACTGCAAAAGACATGAAATTGAAACAACACTTACATACTAGCTATGCACTTAGAAAAAAATATTCTATCTAATGAAATAATTCTTTCTTACGACTTCATGCAGAAACAATTTACTATACGGTTGAAATGATTAAAAAAAAGTAATTAAGTTAAGTATTCTTAATATAATTATGTATGTTGTAATATAAAATAACTATAAGGTAGGTAAATGAAAATATTTAAAGCTTCAAACGACAATAACTGTTCAACAACTCAAAGGTAGTGAATCTTTCCTATACCTATTACGTAAAGGAGTAAATCATATACCTTATGTAATCATATTTTATCACTGTTCAAGTAGGTTTACGACCAATTTAACTTAAAAGTAAAGTAAGTAACTAGTAGGTCACGTAATAGTACGGTTAATTACTATACTAACTTACTTATCAATTTAAAATAATAAATTTAGGGAATTACTGTAAGCAGACGTCCACATGTTGTCTATTGCATTTATTTATTTTTTATTAAGATCTATTTCATAATTGTACAACAAACTGCCAAACGTTTCACCGACAATACTTAATGTAGGGCTTTATTCCTCATTCATTTTGTCCTCAACAAACTTGCTTATCACATTAAAAACTGTTAAAAAACAAAGAAAGAATTTCTTTACCGTTGCTTTGGAGTGATATTTAAGGGATCGCATCATACCTGTATAATTATCGTGATAACTACAAAAAAATGGACAAGATGGGAAGTGGGTTCCACAGACAACAAAAAATATTTTTTCACACATTCCTACGCAGGTTTGACGATAATAGGAAACTGGATTGAATCTTTTATTAAACAAATATAGCGTTGGTATCTAACTTTTTATAGATATACGATCACATACCATATTTAAAAATAGGATGTAAGGTATTTTATTGCAAAAATATAGGCCATGGGAAGCATCAAAAGTACCCGTTTCCTATTAGCGGGCCATAAAATTATAATAAAGACGTACTTAAATCCAAAACAAACTATATTTCTCTCAGTCTGGACAGGTTTCGTAACAGTTACTCAATGCAGTAATAAAAACAATCAAGTTATGTCAATGTCAAATAGAGCCAAGTTTCTTGCGAGATTTCCCTTATATACCTAAGCGCTGAAAATAAATGAATATCTATTCTAGTATACCAATAAATTATTGTTATAAATAATGAATATACCAAAGATTTCATATTGTGCTATAATTTGGTCTAATTTAACAGGTTTCCTGTCCTGTGTACCTCATTTGATACATGTATAATAATTAAAATTCTATCGTGTCTGATCTGTGGACAGAGGCGAAAAGGTTAATTATCTAATTACTAAAAAAAATCCGCCTTTTAAAGTTTTAAACCACTTCTAGCATCCATTGATGTCATTCTTAATAATGTCTATGGCAGATCCTGATGAAGTGAAGCCCAAGATAGACCAGTTTTCACAATCTGAATTGTTTATAAAAGGTTTTCAATAGTAGGTACTTTTACAAAAAAAAAGAATTGTGCAAAATAGTGTACCTATTTACTGCGAACTTGAATGGCACACTTTCGTGCACAGATAAAAATGCAGGCGGCTGTGAAAAGTGGCAACGTAAAGAGATGCTGAGTGCTCCTTATACGTTGATAGGCCATGGTGACGGTGTCGTTGAGCCTATAAAATCGTCCGGAGTGTAAACACACGTAAATATCGCGGCACACGCACTCGTAAAATCTATTTCTCGCGTCATTGCGGGCCCCTGCTATTCGGACGTTAAACGATCAATGTTATTTCAAAAAACTAATCTTGCCGAATGAAGCTCATTTTCATTCCGTCCAGTCTGAGAAAATAAAGCTAATTCTTGTTTCAGAAAAGCTGAGGCTTTCAGTGGTATTGCAATACACAACAAATATATTTCTTCATTGACTTTTTATATACTTACCTACCTTAATATTCAATGAATGCCTGAAACCAAGACCGCATATTCAACTTACCCGTAATTCATAAATGTTATAAAATAACATTACTTACCAATCTTGTGTACTTAAACAAGTTAAGAATAGGTATGTTATGTTAACTTTAGCTATGCTATGTATTTATTTACTAAAAAAGTATCTAAGAAAGTTTTTCAGTACCCTTAGGTAGCACAAGCATCGGCTCAGTTTGGGATTAAATGACGCTGCGTGGCATGCCTAGTATAGTAAATAGTTATTATGTTTATGTAATTATGTATGCTATGAATCAACATTTAAAACATTTTTATTCTTTATTAGTCCTTTTTTGTTTTAGGTCTTCTTAAAAGTCTCATACTTACCTATTTGTTTGTAGCACACTACCTTCTTACTGTTTCTGCTTAGCCCAATGGTTGACTGGTAGAGAATGCCTACGCGGCATTAAGTCCGCCTTTTGTACAAACTTTATGTGCAATAAAGATTAAATAAAATAAATAAATGTCTTAGGGTGCGTCCACATCTGACAAATGCGCGACTCGGCGCGCGCGCCGCGTTCGCGGGCTGCGCATTCACAGCTCATTCGTCAGATGTGGACGCACCCTTAGGTTATTTATTTCTTTAGACTGAACTAGGTCAATTATCTAATTCTGTCATTTGTTCCCAACTATAAGTTTTTAGTGTGAAGAATTGCCAAGAAACGTCGTTTGAAAGATACCTTTAAATGTTATTCGCTCAAAAATACCTAATAATCAGCCTTAATAAACTTCAGTCCATGTTATCAATCGAGCCATTGTCTAGTGATGATCCTGCAACAATCAGCCGTTTGCCCAGCGGCATGGCTTCCGGGTACTGATTGGAGCTGATTGATATTGATTCTTCTCATTGTCGCCGTCTCTCGACTGACACTTATATGGCCGCTAATAATTTGAAATGGGGTGTGGTCCCGTCACCGTTGGTAACAAATTGCGTGGCGACGTTTTTAGGATTCCTCGTTGTTGGAGTGAGATTGGTTATTGGCTATCAAAACTTCGTAGATGTACAAATGATTCTATTAGCAATATAATTTAATCGGTTATTTGCTTTTGATGTGAACGGATTTATTTGATAGGAAATAGTAAAGGTGGTTTCAACGTTGATAGGTACCTAAACCGCGAACGAACCACAAGTTTTGTCAGTGTTATCTGATGAATAACTTTGAGGGACTTTACTTATTAGGAAATTATAAAACAGCCCTTATAATTGTGATAAATAATGTGGAAAAAATCGAAGATATTATGTGACAATTTAATTAGCATTAAAGAAATATCTTTTAATTTCATCGTGTTTGTCAATTTGGTCACGTTTTCACATTCTATGATGTTTTAAAATCAGCTCTGTCTCCCTTTGAAATTCCAAAACCTTAGAAGTATTTTACAAAATGAGGACTTTTCACCGTCTTTATTAATAACATAAAACATCTTTAACAATTTAATTTCACCATTCCTTCTGATGTTCTATTCGAAACACAAATTATCGACTCGGTTTGATCCCACGCCCAAAATAAAATATCATATTTCCTGTCAGACGAAGCAAGCTTCAGCATTTGAGTGTATTTTTTCTTTACGCTTTTTTTCAGCGCATCAAGTTTTTTAAGGAACTGCGTCGCACATGTTTGTTCAACATACGCGTCTCCTTTTCAAGTTACGTTTTTTTGGCGTCTGGTTGCACTTTAAACGGCATGGTCGGGACGTATCGGTAGCGTAGGTTTCTCTTATACAGGAGCATAGGATAGTCATCATAGTTGGTAATAATAGTTCAACTCTGTTATGACCTATCATATATGACCATATGACCTATCATAGTCAACAAATGTACTCATAGCACCAGATAGAAATTCAGTTTGAGATCCGGTTTTTTATATTTATGTACTTATTGGTTGATAACATATCAGCAGCCTCTAACAGTCCACCGATGGACATAGGCTTCTCCCATTGTTCGACACTTTTATCGATCTTGGGCTTCATTTCATAACATTATGCATACAGGTAATGAAAAGATATTCAGGGGCTTATTTATTTAACTACACTACAGTTATAAAATTAAATAACATTTAGGATCCTTAACATACCTACATGCTTTTAGTTTTTTTTTATAATAATAATGTTTGTAACTATTAGATTACGTGTAGAAGAATATCTAACATGCTAATGTGAATGCCTGTTGATGTTTAGAAATATAGCGTTTGTCACTTTGCCCTATTTGGTAAATATAATCTATATCTGGCAAAACAGGTAAAGTAAATCTATAAAACAAGCTTTTATCATTTAAGTGGATTACAGTACTTAGATACCCACTAATTCGTACCATTCTGTAATTAGATCCATTCATTACGTTAGCCGAAGAACAGAGTTTACCATAAAATGAGAATTAAGTTATTTGATAATTCAATTGAAAATTACGAAACAATAAAAAACAATCCGGTGATACCCAGTCAATCATTGAGAGAATTTATCATCGTCCTAAATGTACACAGTGCCCCACGTGGTGCGTGACGAGCTCTCCGGGAGACAAGAAAAAATGTTTACGTCTAGTCCCGGAGACCGAATCAAAACAGAAGCTGGGTAGCTGCCGACGGCCGGTGGACAGTTGATGAGGTATGCTAAAAGTATTTTTGATTGTGTACCAAGAACGTTTTTACCATTGGACAAGAATAAACGAAACGATGCTTCCTTCGTCTTGTCGGGTCGATAGCAAAAACAGTTCAAACTTTTCGTGTGCCCAAAGTGGCGAACAACTGTAGAGGCCTATGTCCAGCAGTGGACTGGGATAGACTGATGATGATGAAGAAACTTTTCGTAGCGAGCAAGAGGTGTTCTCGTGTACAACTATCCGGACAAGTAGGACAGTCCTAAAGAGACGATGCTGGAACCTGGGTGATGTAAGTGACATATTTAGCAAAAATGGTTCTTTTACACATTTGTAATGGATAATCATAATTCTTTCAGGCCATACTGATCTAAGTACTTCACAATAACATATTATGTACATACATAACAAAATTCTTGGAAATGTATGTTTATAATGTTACCTCCGATAACCATACCTACAGCTTTTTAGATATGTATGTACATTGTACGTACATACCTCGGCAAACTTTGGTTTTTATTTTTATATGAAAATCCTTAATTTGCTCTAATTGCAACATTAATAGGTACCTACAATGATCTTTATGTTGACTGATGAAATTAAACACGTTTCGTTGTGTTACTACGCAATATGATAAAAGCAATGGAAAAAGAAGAGGTACAATATAAAAAATTACTTTATTTCTCCACAGCCCAACGAGAAATTTTACCGATAGTGGACCGGAAGTAAAATCCCGGAAGGGCGGAACGTCGCGAAATGTCCCCCTCCCGACCCACCCCTTACCCCCGTTTCCGGTCACGGCACTTCCGTGCCCAACTTTTGACGGTACGCAGAAAATAAATTGCCTAACCGTTACACGAATATCTGATAGGTACAATTGTCGGGACAATAATTTATTTATTTAATCTTTATTACACAATAAAATATTGTCAAAATTCAGACTTAATGCTGCTCAGGCATTCTCTACCAGTCAACCATTGGGCTAAGCAGAAGAAAGAATCAAAAGTCCCTTATTCGTCTTCTAGGACACCCACGGGATGAGGGTAATTCTAAATCCTGAAAGCCCACGGACAAAATAGTGTATCACAATATTGAACCTTCATGAGACTCTGTTCTGTGAACTAAGATTTACGTGTTTTTTTACTCAGTCTTTCCCACTGCTGGGCATAGACCTCTCTAAGTTTCTCCACAGCTCTCTATTGTTCGCTACGGTTTTCCAGTCGCGTAGGCGGCTGTCCAAATAATTACATACACTCACACAGACACATACATTCTTTGCTTTACCTCTCTGACGAAAATTATGAAAATTATTTTATAATCTTTATTTTCTTACAGGTAGGAACTTATGCTTATGACTTTGATCCCCCAAGTGCGCCACAAGTCCGAAGGCCATTTTGGTCGTCCGTCTCTTACAATAGGCAGGGATACCTCTATAGTATTTTTACGCCCCATACCACAGGGCGCCACCTAAACATGTTAACACAACCTAAGACTTTTTTTTTATAATAGCACGACATAATGGCTTCCCAACGCCTGATGGAAAGCGAAAGAGAAGCCCAAGTCACTGTGAGAACGGGTAGGTAACTGGTCAGTTATCTGTCAGTTGCCACCGCCATGCCGGTCTAACTCTAACCCCCGGCTACTGATGCAGCATGAGTGCATGAGTGCTCCGGAAACCCTACTCACCGGCAGAAAAACGACCCGGAGGTCATTTGGCTGCGGTATTCTAGGTATATTCTATAGAGTTGAGGTGCATCCCCGGACCGGCAGCTCAATTCGAGCGAAGATTCGCTATGCCCTACCTCTCTTATAGGCTAAGATATTTGTAAATTACTTAACCTAAAACGCTAATAAATAGCTGATTCCGTATCTATACTCGTAAAAAGGCGGATTTGGACGGAGATAAAATCTCAACGTCAAATACCTCCTAGTTACAAGCTGTTCGCATGTGTCACGGGCCTGCCCTGCCACGGTAGCAGTAGGCGCGAAATCGGACACTAATCCCCATGGCTGAGTGGCGGCCGTTCGCCTACTAGTAACTCGACACCAACTGCTACATTATGGTTCAAATAATACCGGTGAATCGGACGTCTTAGATTTAAATCGTTCGTTTAAAAGTTCAACGACATGCCATTATGTTCTGCTTGGTGACAAAGGACAAGAATTTGGTGGCGTTTATGTGAAGTAGCCAGGAACATTATTATCGACACGTGTTCTTTTAGTTTTATAGACAACTAGCAAACCTGGCGAACTCCGTTTCGCCACCAGATGGCTGTAAATTTTTTTTCCTTAATTTTCTTTGCTATAAACCTCACGGAGCCCGAGACCTTTCTAACGAATGCAAAACCGTGGAAATCGGTTCGTGCGTTCTGGAGTTATAGCGTCAGGGAGGAAAACCCGACTTATTTTTATATAGGTAGTAGATATTCATAACGTATACGGTAGTAGGTACGCGTATGTAGATAGGTACTTGGATTTAGTTATTGAATTGATATAAAGTATTCTGATCCAGCAAATACCTACGCCAGCGGTATCTGATATGCCTTACATTTTTTGACGGCCTGTGACGGCTGTGACGCATTGCTTAAAGCGTAAAGCGCGGACGATACTAAGGTTCATCCAAGTTAGATTCCCGGTCGTGTCAATTTGATAAATAAACTTTTCTAAATTTTCTTCGGTCTGGGAGACGACCTCATCATCTGGTACACTCATAGAGGGATACGAAGTTTGTGATCAGCATTTATTTATTAAAATAGGTCAATTTTAAAAGCCTATGTTAAATTAAGTTCAGTACCTAACTGGGTAGTGATAATTTCAAACTTAAAATCAGGCTAATCAAGAGTAAACCCCTTAACAGCCGTTAATTTAACTGGTGAACCGACTCTTCAATCGCAGTCTAAGTACACGCAAAAAGAGCAAACGCGAATTTCAATGCGGTATTCAACTTCAGACGGTGTAAGTTACAAGACCACACTGTCTGCGATCGATTTAGCGTGAAAGCATTCTGAACATTGCCCCGAGCTCGTTTTACGTTTTTCTTATTAAGGAATCCTTTATTATCTGTCTGGCATTTGATACTACATTGACAGCTGGCGCCTACCGCTTCCGTAGAATGGTTGGAGGCTGATAGGAGTGCGGAATTCGATATTTTGTTGATGGAAGCACGATTCGGATTTATCTGAGGAGACAATCGCCTCGTGCGCATCTTCGGTAACGTAACACGGAGGCCTTTGTGGCTGCACACAATGGGCATGTGCGACTGACGTGATAAAGGACAGCTTTAGATTGTCATCGGTCAGTGTCGTGTCTGATGGTAAGTGGTTTGATGCAGATGGTGCAGACAATTGACGGGTTTGTCTTTAAGATATTTCTCTGTAGTAAAATATTTCAAAAGCTATTTATTTTTTAGTTGGACGTTTTTAGTGGCTCAATTGCTTGTAGTCCAGCTTTCTATATGAGGTTCTTGATTTCGAATAAAATTAAAATAATTTTTCCTGAACATTTGTGTGATATGCTCCTGCTACCTATGTTCTGTTTCTAAGTAGTCTGGATGTTATAATGTTGTATTAAATGATGCCTTCGTAAGACCTTCCAGCAGACTTACCTAATAATGTAACAATATAATTGGGATCTTTTAAGGACATTCAATCTTACTTTATATTTTTTTTACCTACCACTGAAATAACTTCGGTTAGAATCATGAGGGATTTAAAATAATGACCCCTTTATTTAAAAGAATGACAGTTTCTCTTGGAGATCCATAGATTCGAACCATTTCACACGATAAAATCAGTTACCTTACAGGTATTGGGTAAAGTAGGCAATCGGATAAAGCACAGTTACCGTGTCGCGGTGCATTCGCGGGGCACATGCATAATGCGCGCTGTTACGGCGCGTTACGTGCGCCCGCGCCGCCGTTATGCAAGCGGCGCGGAACCGCCGTGAGAAGCGGCGCAATACCTGTAATACCGGCGGGCGCGGGCACGCTAACCAACCGCTAACGGCATAGATCGCGTTTAGGGTTCTACTGAAGCTCTAGCGAATGGAACAACCCACGCATAACCTTCGGATATAGCATGTAAAGGAGGTAGGGCAGCTGGTAGGGTAGCTGCCCGTCCCGGGAAGGACCTCCACCTTATAAAATACCGCAGCCAAATGACCTCCAGGTCGTGTTTCTGCTGGTGAGTAGGGTTTCCGGAGCTCGTGGGGGGCAAAGAACTAACGGCTTTTAACGTGCTTACCAACTGCTATTGGGTTTGTGTATCAAACTATTAAACCTGGTGGCTTTCCTCGCGTTGGTGCCCATATACCTGACTGTCTAAAATAAAGGCAATTTATGATGACAAAATGTTATCGCGTTTTTTGTTTCTCTCGGCATTACATGAATTAAAAAAAGACAGAAATGCCCAGGACTTAACACAAGTTTTTGGTCAAACTAGAGAACCCGACTATTCAGCCTCAACTCTCGCTTGTCTGTTATTACAAACGATCACCCACTACGTCTCACCCTATTTATTCATACCGTAATGCGTCACATCGTGAACGCATGTCAATAAGTTACACTCGCGACACAAGCACAAGAAACAAGTTGCGAGACCTCGTTGATTCCAACGACAAATTACAGTTCTGACTGACTTACTATTCAGCCTATATGATAGACACTAGACACTACCAAACATCAAATCTATGCACGTAGGTACTCGTATGATCAGAATGCTGATAAGAAATTGAGGTATCACCGAATGGGAGGAAGACGGTTTTGATTTAGAATTCGGACAACTCTGAGGTACTTACCTTTTTGATTTGGTCCAATAGCATTTAACATATTTGCAGGGATCCACAAATCTTTGGCACATTAGAATCGGGATATAAGAAATGTGGTGCTGGTACCAAATACAACAGACTTATGGCCTACTATGGGATAATTATTTATATGTAAGTGTATGTCAACGTCAACAGATTCTCCTATCTGTTACCAGATAGTCCTGTATCACTTTGGCCATATAGGCCCTCTGAGAACCGGATAAACTAGAAAAACTGATGGATGTCAGAAAAATTTATGGTTAAGTAGACCTCGTAGTTAAACTTCAACTTGAACCAAAAGTACAGAGCTAAGCTCGACCATATAGCTATATCAGTTATGAACAGAAAGGTAAATCAAGCAACGACTTTGTTGAACAGATTCTGTTCTGCTCCTACAAAATTAAACGTTGCATACGTATAGGTCTATAGGTACGCAAGAAACAATTCATAAATTACAAAATCCCAGTCCTCCTGTCAAGGTGCCGATGTGTTTAAAATATTAATAGTAGTGCGCGTAAGCAAGCTTCCTCCACTATTTATACGCACAAAACACAAATAGGATAAAAGGGTACAATCGACAGTTTCACACGAGACCGCGGGAGAGCACGCTTATAAACGTTATCGACTGCGGGCGCGGTCAAAACGATGTGTTACGTCTTACGCTATTTACGGACTAAACGGCAACTTAGGTTAAAGGGTTAAACAGTCGGGGAAGGTTCGAATTGAAACCTTTATTTGCATAGGATCACAAACTCGTCAAAACAAAGGTTTTATTTGTAAGGACAGATCGTCAACACTAGGTCACTGGTTCGAAATGTAGGTAGTACTTATTCTACCGAGAAGAAACCGGCATAAAACTCGTGTATTTGCTCTTTTCAAATTAAGCATTTACACAAGATGTCTCTTTTTTTTGTTGTAGTAAGCCAGGTCACATAGTTTTTTTTTTATATTGGCTCGGCATAGTGGCTTCCTCTCGCCTGATGGAAAGCTGAAAAGGAAGCCCAAGTCGCTCTGGCCGCGGGCGGGAAACCTCAGTTTCCAGTCAGCCACCACAGCCATGCCGGCCTACAAGATGCTTCTTCACGCTTCGTTTAAAGGATCCCATGCTATAAGAAGTCGGAAACACATGAGCAGGCAGAGAATTCCATTTTTTGATTGTACGGCACAAAAAGGAGTTACCAAACTTTTTTGTACGCGAAGGTATATTTTCCACCGTGTAACGGTGGCACCGTATGCTCGCTCGTGTGGTCCTATGACGGAAAGGTGATGGAGGGATTAGAGAAAATAACTCTTCTGAACACTCCCATGAAAAAGGCGATAAAAGACGCTCAGCGATGCCACATCCCTACGCAATTGTAGGGGTTCGAGGACTCTGGAGACATCTTCATAGTTCAAGGACTGCTCTGAAACCTTACAAAATTATTATCTATCTATGACTACGCTAACAGGAATAAGGTAATCAGGATCAGGAGTAGACCAGTTTGAAGGCAGCACCTGTTCTCAAGCATGGACGTGATGGTTGATACTGACGCCGAATACACAAAAAATACTGGCAATTTATAGGAAACAGTGCTGGTCTAATCCTACTAAATACTGCACATCTCTGCTACTACGTTTTCGGTTCGTTGCCAAGTTAAAGTATATAAAACAAGCCGTCTTTTAACAAAGGGAAGTGAATACACCTGTTCAATTCCTTTAGTGTCTTGGAACGATTAGCCCTTAGTACATCGGAAGCTATAGTATATTGAAATCAAGTTATTTCAAGGAAGCTGCAAAATGCAATTTCCTACGTCAAGGAAGGCGACACAGGCTTTATACAACATCAAGTTATGGGCCCACGTAACTTCATAAATATTGGGTTGTGGGAATTTTAAGTGTAATAAAGTAAGTCATATGACTAAGTTTTCTAAAATTCCACGTTAAATTGGGAGTGGGCTTTTTTATATATTCGGTAATCTAAATCATGACCATCCATAGACAGAGTACGGCAAATGAGCATTGTGGTCTCATTTAAGCATAACTAAAGATTCAGCTCCTTTTCTTTGGAAACATCCAATCATACATCAATGGTTTTCGTCCCTCTTATTAAATAAATAAATAAACCAAGACATGCCACGCTGGGTCACTCATCGCCATCTAGCCCCAAACTAAGCCGAAACTTGTACCTACTATGGGCGCTAGACAACTGATAATTTTACTAAGATACTTTTTTTATACATAGTAAACACCCAATACACATTATACATAGTAATCACCCAGACCAATGCAAACAGACATGTTCATGCACACAAATGTTTATACTGTGCGGGGATCCTTTATTACTTCCAAATGAGCCAACTTATTTACTTACACAAGTAAATTCCAACAGGTTGCAACGCATACGACTGAATTTATATTAGTGCGACTTCCTTACAATGTAATTTAGGATGTCCACACGTGCGCCGTCGATCAGGACATGTACACACCGCTCAGTTCTCGGATACGGGTTAATTCGGTGCGTGACGTCACGCGCCCGCCGCCGGCGCAGCTTCCTTGTTCATCGGAATACACGTTTGTAATGAATATTTGAATTCGTATAGTTCCTGACACTCGAATGTAGGCCTCGTAAATTGTTTGTTTGAGTGACTAATGAGGTGGGTTATGTAACCAGGTGTTTATATAGTGTGCAGGTAGTGACGTATGAATTATGGATTTATATATTCAGTAACTATCTGGAATAAATGGGCGACTTTATAAGATCTGTTTTTGTTACATAATAAGACTATATTTAACGATGATAACGTTCTATTTTAAAGCGATTGTCATAAATGCACGCAATACTACATGCAACATGATCGCACTTAGATCTGTTTGTGAAAGTACTATTATTTGGAATTGCTTGTATAAATAACAATCCTGCACCCTTTTAAATCAATAAAATAAGTCTCTACACATTTTTTTTCTCTAAATCACGACCTAGTGTAAAACAAAGTAGCTTTTGTTTTCTATCTGTCCCTATGCATGCTTATATCCTTAAAACTCCGCAACGGATTTTGATTCAGTTTTTTTAATAGATAGAAGGATTGAAGAGGAAGGTTTATGTGTACATATAATATATGCATAAAGTATTGCACCCGTGCGAAGCAGGGGCGGGTCGCTAGTATTTTATAAAACAAAATATTTATTTATATACTTGCTTACATTATGCGTTATTGTTCTAAGTGTACTCGTACCTATCTGAATTCGTAAACGTATATGTATGGCGCCTACTGGTTAAGAAGAAATGAAAGCAACACTTGAACGGATGTCAGAGTTGTGTTGAAGTGACAGCTAGATCAGTGCAGAGCTAGTTGTTCCGTCCGTGACAGATGGTGCAATGAGGGTGTCGCTCAACGGGGCGCCCGCGCCGCACCGGCTTCATGAGACACCATTCACGCGGTACATTCACCATTACTCCTATTGTCTTCATTTAACCCTCGGGTATCCCTGCCTTATGTCACAAAAAATAGCAATAACGATCCATTCATTTTTGAAGTGCCCGTAGGTAACTGGCCAAACAATTTATTATTTGTTTGTGTGTCTTTGTTTTGTTTCATTAAGCAGTATGAAATTGTGTTCGATGGTATTCATCCTAACTTTCTATCATTGTATCTGTCATTACTGTCAAATATATCGCAAGAAACGAAGAAACGATTTTTGGCATCAATAAGCAACCCAAAATATCAAACAGGCACTTATCTATGACAAGCTGACAAATTTAGCATCAATATGAAAGCATCTCGAATTAAAAAAACAAGTCGACGGGCTTTGATTGAAACCACATGACTGCAGCGCCTTACTACAAAATAAATTAAAAAACAATCACCAGATCATTTAAGTTAACAGAAAAAGCTTTGAGCCTCGCTGCCACCGAGACATTTGCTCCGTAAACAAACCCGCTACTCTCATCGTGTTAACGTAAAACCATTTCGGGTTTCGGACGCGTTTGTTTAGAAAAGTGTGTTACTGAGTTAACGTTTACGGGCACGTTTCGGTTTCAAGGGCTCGAAGTTGCACAGCGTGGGAAAGCTTACAGAGGTCAGGTGGCGTCGCACATGTGGTGCACTCCCGTATAGAACGTTTAAAAATAATATTTAACAAAACACAAATGTAGGTGGCAGACAGACTATGGCGTCTTCGCGGGAGGGAAGGATACGTGATACACCTACTCGTTATCTCTAGGCTGGTGGTCCGTAAACAATAACGCTGAATTATTTATCTTAGTTATGACGAGAGTTTACGACTGAGCACTGCTGTTCAGATTGTACCTGCGGTGTAAACGAAGAAGCCACGGCCACGTAATAAAAACGCTGTACTCGCCAAGCCGAGAGGGCTCTTGCGGCTTGGGTAAATCGGGAGAGTTTAAGAGATATTCGGACGTTTTATGCGTTATTAATTTTCGAAAATTACTATTTGAGTATCTGCTCATTTACGATACCATTTTTATGGCCGATTAAGAATCTATTTTAATGAGCTTTCTAGTATTCAACGGAAAATTGCTTAACTACTTTCCTGTGCTTTTTATAGGTACATATATCCTTCCAGAACATAGAGTTCTGTAGCCCGAGTTGCATCTCCATTGTATGATGAATTAGGGAGTTTACAAAAGTAACGTTTGCCCATCTATCAAAAATTTCAATATGTCCTTTTTATTTTAAAGCTTTCTTTCCACGCGGAGTGCTGAGAAAAATGTCCATTCATACAAAAACTAAATCTGTGCGAGCTCCGCCCAATATTGGCTTCTGTATGTCATATGAGCCCGTGGGATGGGCATGATAATAGGGAGGAATTTGCGTCGTGGGTGTCCGTTTTGCGCGCATTATGCAGTTTTTTAGTAACACGACTTGTGCGCAACGACGCGATGTTAATTTAAGCATTGTCAATGAATAGAATACGAAGCGTAAACACGCCCAGAGTAGTCACATCTACTGATCCTTCTGTGGGTTGCGCGTGCTTCCAAACATCCTTTTCATTCATGTGCATTTTAATCAAAATAATGAATTGTTCGCCAAAAGCGTAGCAAAAGCAACGGAAATAGTAGAAGCAAAGATAACATTGCAATGCCACATGTCAGATTACCCATCTGGTTCAGTACCTACTTGCTCCGTGGTACAGATTACTGGATAACAAATAATATATTATCCCCTGTGATGTTGCAAAATTCCATAGTAGTACGTGGGTTCAAAGGTAAATAAAGACACATACAAAACAAAAAAAAAACAATAAACATACATATGTACCTATGACTCTACATAAAATAAAGCAGCGTGGATTTGCAGTTATGTACCAATGATTAGGTATTATTATCGCTGTCAATCATAATTTTCTACAACGAGTGGAATAATGATATAAGTAAGATATGTATGTATAGGTTGGAATGGAAAATTAATGACTTCCAATGTTTAATATGCCTGCCCACACTATTTACATACATTAGCAGTCTAACACCAAACACTTCCTAACATGTATCTATAAGTATTGTTCAATCAGTTTCCTGAAGTGGTGTTTCCGAAATATTTTGCCCTTGAGATCACCATGTAACAAGCTATTTATTTACGAAGGCATTCGACTATCAGAGCATGCCTCGACGATATTATGTTCATCACTTTTTCGTCATTTAATTTAAAAAATGTTACAAATCCTCGCACCCCTACATAAATTGGAAAACATACATTAGGTAGGTATAATTAATTTGTTCCGTAATATTTACGTAGGTTGTCTCAATACTGTACTGACGCGTCAGATCGTAAAACAACTTCAGACATTAAAATCGTTAGAATTATACGGAAGTAGAAATTGCCTACGCAAAACTAAACGCGATACTCATGTGGGTGGATAATTTGTTTATTCTGAGTTCCTCCTTCCTTTAAATCTCCATCAATCAATCTTGAGTACAGACCATCCTCTAATCTTGTCATCCATTCGTATCTTAATAAAAGCTTTCAGTCCACAACTCCAAACTCTTAATATTATCTTTTACCACTTTTTTACCGTCAGAGTGAGTAAAAAGAGGTACGTAATCAGCGATGCAACATTGGTGACCGATAGTTAGATCTACTTTGAACTTGATGTTTAATTAGCCCTATTACTTTAATTAGCCTGTGTCAGGCCTACTAGGTAGGTATACCTACTAAATCCCAGGCACAATGTAATAAGAAAATTCACTAACAAAATTAAAATGATAAACCAATCCATTATTAGCTATTTAGGTATAATGTACCAGAAGTAGTGGTTAATTTAGTTAACTAATGTTAGTTACTTCCACGTCTAGATAAAAGTTGAACAGCCCGGAATCTGCATTAAAGCGATAGGAATAATACGGCAAGTACTCATTCGCCTTGACGGACGTTTCCTGGTTCAACGATCGTCAATGAGATCGCACTCTAAACGGCGACTTAACACCTAACCCAGGAAGTATTTAGATGCTATATTTCTTTTAAGAGTTTCTTTTATATTGTAGAAATTGAATCCTAACCTACGCAGTAAGAGAATTTTTTTGTGTATTGACGCGAAAAAAAAATAAGAATCTGAACAAACTCGCAGCGTTTTTTATCTAATATTATATACTTTATCTTAAGATATTTAGAGCTAAGTAGAGTCTCTTCCTAAACACATTACATTTGTTTTTAAATACAAAACCTGATCGAAACGATCTATCAAACGAGATAATTTTTATTTATCAAACGGCGCCTTATTCACAGTTTACCTATTAGATATCGATTTTGTCATTACCATGTCGTTATTTAGACCATTGCATTCCCGTTGTTATGTTTGAGAAAATGTTAGAAATAAGTACAACGTTTAGAGGAACGTACCTCTTTTTTCCTGACCCCATTCTTAGTGGAAACTTTTGGTCACTCACCTCAATTTGTCACACACGAATAGAGATACCTACTTACGGAGCGATCAATTATTTTTTTCCATCTCTCCAATCGGGGCAAGCTAAGTGATTCGTTACGTCATAGCCTTGAAACAGAACAGGTTTGGCTTCCGGAAAAGTACCGTATATCCACGGCCGACTCAACGCTTGGATTTGAAAAGTTACCTAAGTAGGTATCAGTCGCCGGTACTTCCGTGGAC
Organism: Conogethes punctiferalis; assembly: GCA_031163375.1. NCBI lineage: Eukaryota > Metazoa > Arthropoda > Insecta > Lepidoptera > Crambidae > Conogethes > Conogethes punctiferalis. Next base: position 15,208,226 of record CM062085.1, on the reverse strand, counting down.
AATTAGTAGCATATAAAATGACAAAAAAAACATGAAACAGAAAAATAAGTGGGCTAAAACTTTTTCTCTCCAGCGAAAAGTTACCATCGGCACATACATAAAGCTGATGAAGAATAATTACTTAGTATTTACATCTATACAATCACTTTTCTAAGCTGTTTGTATAGTAAGTATACATAGGTACTTAGTAGTTAACAAGACGTTTAATCGATTTGTTTGAGTAAAGCTCTCTTCAGTAAAACTCTGCTTAGTAGCATTTTACTTTAGTAACACTTTTTTAAAGTGTTTTCTATTGACTTACTTTAAATCGTTAACAAGCTATCCATATCAAAAATGTTAAGCATGAAGTTTAAAATTAAGGCTTCCTGAGAACATCTCAGTTTATACATAAACTTAATTGCTTAAATAAGTTTCCGGTATAATAAACCTACCTAATAACAAGCTAATCCTTAATAAGTAGGTATGCAATTATTTCGAAAGCTCAAAGGTAAACATTCTAAAAACATTTTTATCTGTAAACCTCACTGCAAACGCAATACTGACTTGGCCATTGATGACACAAGGTATTTCACGCCGAGTTAGCTGTATCGCCAACTTAATACTATGTACCTTATGCGGTACACATAAGACTTGTAGATATAAGTATTACCTGGTCCCGTCTTGTGTGGTCCATTGCGATTGCTTAATAAACGTTAAGTGGTTTAGAATAAGCAATGCAATTGTTTGTTGTCATCATTTGCTTGGTGGTAACTTGTGTTGGCATTATTGTACATGTACAATGTATATTTACTCAACATTTTTTGCCTGATTTAAAGGAATCTGTGCTATAACTGCAAGACGTATCGAAGCTGTACCTAAATAGAGAGGTTGCTATCCAAACTATTAGGTAGGTACTGGGCGTACAATGAGTGGCTGTTCCAACTACAAGCACCATTTATTACCTTATGCCATAGTACCTATAGTGAGTAATAAGCCAACTTTCTTGAACAAAGACATCCTGTGTCATTACATTATAATGTAATTGTTACAGCATCAAGTTGCAAGGTTAACATAACACCTACACACTAATCATTCTAATGTTCTAACATTACAAGTTATATGTGTTTATTCGGCTGTTGACTGATGAGACTGAATTCCGGAACTGATAGAGACGATGCGGAAATGTATGTGTCTGTCACTTTGACACTGACAACTTAGGTCAAGAACGACCGGTCACCCGTAGGTTCGCCGTCAACAGAAATGTTGATGATTAGGTTAACTGTGTTAAGGTTATGTATGAATATGTTAGACACCCCGTTTATATTAGAAATTTTATAAACAAGGAAGCTGTAATAGACCATTTTCGTACACAAATACAACAAATTACATATGTTTTAATTAATATCAACCGGCCTAGTCACAAGGTTAATTTTTGCCAGTGTCGAGTGAAAATTTACAAAGTTATACTCGTACTTACAACTAGAGTGTTTAGAGTTGATGTCATTATCATCATCATGATTACAAAGCATATTGTACACGCGCCTATAATTATAGTCGCTCGACATCCGGCAAAAATATTTATTTCTCAATAAATAGTATTATCCCAATTGGCTAATTGTTATAAGTAACCTTGATAAATAACTAATAGTTTTGATAGCTAGCGGATGAGGATGTGGACTGTATCTAATGGAGAATGAGGGAAACACGTAGAAATAGGAAAATAACCAAATGTATTGCAAAAGTAAGAGCAACAATCAGACAGCAAAGGTGACAACAGATCAATATGACAATATCAAAAGAAAAAGAAATAAATATATAAAAACATAAAGTTTATAAAAAAGGCTGCATCACAGCCAGTCGCCAACATACCAGACCCCCAGTGGAACACTAACAACCAGTGGCGACTGACTGGGGTGCAACTTCTAGCGAAATGAGTTTCCGGGCCGGTCGGCGCAGCAGGCCGGCCTTGGTGCGGACGTCTGCTATGCGGACCGCTCCGTCTGGCCCTGGGTAGACCTTTACTACCATGCCTAATGGCCATAGGCCACGAGGAAGGCTAGGATCCGCGACCAGCACCACATTGCCCTCGCCAAGATTGGATCCGTTGGTGGTGGCTCCTCTTGGTCGCAGAGTCGGCAAGAATTCCCTTAGCCATCGTGCCCAAACGGTGTGATCGTGATCGGCGAGCCGCATCTGCGCTGTAGGTCTGCATCTGTCAGCGTTGACGTCCACGGTGCGATTGATGATATGCCCAGAATGAAATGGAAAGCTTCAGGTGAATCAGGAGAAGAAGTTACACATGTTGGCGGCCGTGAGTTGATTATGGCTTCTGCTTCTAACAACGGTGTGGCTAGGACATCTTCTCTAAGCGGTTGGTTTGTAAGGCAGGATTTGAGGGCTGTTTTAACCGTCCGCTCTAACCTTTCCCATGCGCCGCCCATGAATGGTGATGCGGGCGGGATGAAGCGCCACTCGATCTTATGATTGTGGCATATTCCTCGATGAAGTCGTCGTGAAGGCAACGTAGTTCGCGTGAGGCTCCGACGAAGTTCGTGCCGTTGTCGGAGTATATGGTCGTGGGTGATTCTCGGCGTGCGATGAAGCGTCTCAAACTCATCAAGGCGGCATCGGCTGACAATGAAGTGACCATTTCTAAATGAAGCGCTCTTCCTGGGCACGGGCTTTGAGGATTTTAGAGATAATAGTTCTTCGGGGAAACTCTCTGCCTGCGCTTGAAGCACCACCATCTTCTCGGCTTCCATGATGTCTGAGGCGTGAAGGTGCTGGGGAGATGTGGAGCTGAATAATTTGGGATTTTGAGCAAGAGGCCGAGAGAGCTTGAGCCGGAACAGTCGTGCGCCCTGGAGAACGCGGGCGGTGGCGCGAAGTAAGCGCAGCCATGAAACAAAACGCGTCGGGTTAGAAGTTAAGCTCGATGGAGATGGCGGATGGATGGATGATACGTGTGCGTCGCTCATGAGTGCTTTATCGTTGGGATGGTCCAAAATGTGATTGATGATCTCTAATTTAGAATTTGTTGGTACCGAAATTGCGCCATGAAGCACCCAACCTAATAACGTCCTGGAAGCGACGGGTTGATGACGTTTTCCGCAACGCACTTCGCGACTTAGAGACAAGTGCCAGTCCGGGGCACCGATGAGGACAGTAGGGGGAGCGTCGGCGTAGGAGAGATGTTCGGATGTGAGTACGTCAGAAAGATGGTCGCAGTTACTTAAATTTATTATACCGGGGTCTTGTGCGCGTAGGCCTAACGACGTGATGGCTCGCGCATGCTTTACCAGGTAACGGTCGGTTCGGTTACGTCCACGTATATAAAAATTCAAGTAACTTACTTCCATTTCTTTCATCATACCACCGACACCCTCAAGGCGGAGACGTTCTCGACCGGTAGGCTTCGCGCCGATGCGCGCTGCTACCTGTGCGTCGATCAGCGTCGCCGTACTGCCCTCGTCGAGAAGTGCTGTTGTCTCGAACACGCCATCAGGACCCTCGAGCACTATCGGGACCACCTTTAACAGGCCGCGGGGACGAGAAGCCTGCGGCAAAGACCCTGTCGTATTAATGGTACAATTAGTAGTGGTAATTTTGACGACGGGCTCAATTTTGCTGTCGGTGTCGTTGGTGGCGGTGGAGACAGTAGAGGATGTTTCAGTGCTCTTGCACTGGCCGCTTGGTGTCGCGCTAGCGTCAGCACTGGGAGGTGTAATACCGTGGAGGAGTGCATTGTGACGCCTGGAACATCCGTCGACTCCACAACGTTTCGCTCGACAATTGTTCCACGAGTGCGGGTTAGAATTTAGGCACCGGTAGCACGCTCTGGTCTCTCGTACCCATCGCCATCTATCCTCTACGTTCAGAGCTAAAAACATCTTGCAGGTTTTTATGACGTGGGGCCCTTGTTTACAGTACGAACAACGCTCTGGAGTCTTGACAGTAGATACCGTTGCGTGTACGGTTTCTTTGCGTGGTCGGAGTTTGGAAATATGCGGCGGAGTCGGCACCTTGATGGTACCGTCGGCGACAAAATTAAATTTCAATTGTTTGTCAGCTTCTGTCAAGAGAAAGCGTGACAATAACTCCAATTTAGTGAGGGGTTGTTCGTCAGATGGGTAAACATATGCGAAATCAGTAAATCGGGCCCTAGTGAGTTCACTTAGTTTTAGTAAGATGCACTGAAACAGCTCTGGTGATGAAAGATACTCGTTTTGTTTGAGCAGTTTCAGTGTTGTTACAAAGTTCCGTAACTGATTTGCTAAGCAATTCAAATCCTCGAGAGAACTTAGCTTGGGACAGCTGCGCAGCGCGGCGACCTCGCGGGCCACCAACAGCTCCGGCCGCGCGTACGTCTGCTCCAAAGCGCGCATGACGTCCTCGGGATCGGCGCAGGTCCACAGGAGGGACGCAACGGCTTGGTACGCCGGACCTCCCACGGCGTTATTTAAACGGTCTAAGTTTTCTGAAGGAGAAAAGTCAGATTTAGTTCTCTCGTAACTATTTTTAAAAGACATCCATTGCCCGATATCACCCGTAAACCTTATGAGTTCGGGTTTCCTTGGCCCGTTAGAGAGAGCGTTAATTGCATGTGTCAATTGTACAATGGGGTCCGTGTGCACGCTTGGCATGCATTGAGGTGCCGTGTTGGTAGAGACCGACCGAAACGGATGTCCTTGGGGTTTTCCCAAGGTGTCAGCCGGTGCTCCACCAGGCGTATATGCTTGTGTTGCCATGTTGTGCGGACACCCATAATTAAGTACGCTTTCTATTACTCTCGAACTACGGGACTTATCGGATGCATCCAGAGCGGCGAGCTTTGCTTGTTCTGCTTCCGCCTCGAGACGGGCAATCACCCGTTCGCGCTCGGCTTGCTGGCGCTCGCGCTCCACTTGGCGCCGCAACGCATCTGCTTGCAAGGCCAACTTCTGAGCACGAACGGTCGCCGAGGAACGTGAAGAATGAGTCCTCTGGCTGAGCGATGATTCGCTGTGGACACTAGAAGTGTTATTAGAAGGTGCGATGGCATTCGCATTGACATGAGTGCTAGCACGAGCATTTGGGCTATCGGAACCGAGACTAGGTTGTGCCTCGCAACCAAAAGGTGTGCCCTCCTGTCGTATGCTCGTGCTAACAAGCGATGCCGAATCGCTGTCAGTTGCCGCGGCTGAAGCCGGCCGGGAGCTGCGCTGTGAACGCTCGCGGCGTTCGCGCTGCGCTCGCTCGACTTCCGTAGCCGTCGGATCTGCCTTCTTGCTGCTCTTGCTACGTGTTTCCATGATAAAATGTGAACGATATTTACGAAACAACGATGAAAAACTACAATGACGTAAATGTGAAAATTTTTGACAACTAAAAACTACGATGGAAAATCTACGGCGAAAATGGCAACTAATTACGGATCAAATGGACCAAAATTACGGCTCGAAATACCAAATGATAGGATAAATGAAGAATGAAGAGGAAACACGTAGAAAATGGAAAATAATGAATATTTTGTAAAATTACGTGCACACAAGAAGGCAGAAAGGTGACAACAGATCAATATGACAATATCAAAAGAAAAAGAAATAAATATATAAAAACATAAAGTTTATAAAAAAGGCTGCATCACAGCCAGTCGCCAACAAGTTTCATCAATGTTTTAACAAAAAAAAAAGACTATTTGGGTAGGTATATTTAAATCAATCAAATGCTTTCTACTTAGTATTTTCCTGCTGCATTATAGCTTGAAATAACATGTTTCTTATTAAGAGAGACGGTGCCCCGCATAGAGACATGTTTTACAGGTCACCGTTAACATAGAGTAAGCCGTTGCGATATCAAGTTTTTATTTCGGAGGTGTGTTCCCACAAGTCACCGCACCTTATGTAGGCCGTGCGGCAAAACAAACTCCAATTACATCAGGTTATACAATTCCCGAGAGGCACGTAACGCGCAGACCGCGGAGAAAGCACGGCCTTGGCAATGAGCGGGCGCAGCCGTCCGCGTCGTCGTATCGCCCGCGATTACGAACGCGATGTACACTCAGACAAAACATTTTAAATAGGCATTAATACATATTATTATCAGACAACATCACATACATTGACTCAATCCCAAAGTAAGTATGTAGCTTGAGAACTTGTGATATGGAAATCGGGATCAATAAAAGTATGGTACTTTTATCATATCTACTTGAATACAACATTGACATCCAGACAAATATACATCACATGAATGTTTGTCCTGGGTGGGAGTCGAACCCACGACCCTCGGCTCAACAGAAGGCAGAGGTCACTACCAAATGAGCCATCGGGCCAGTCAATATTGTCAGCCCAAGATTGATAAAAGTGGCGAACAATTGGAGAAGGCTATATCCAGCAGTGAACTGCGAAATGCTGATGATGAATATAACATACATTGGTCCGAATGCCAAAGTAAGGAACTTAAGCACTTGCGTTATGGGTCTCAGAACAACGAAGGCACCGCAAACTGTGTACGTTAATATAAATATGAACAACAGACCCAGAACAAACACAAATGTTCATCACACGAATGTTTGTCTCAGGTGGGGATCGAACTCCTGGATCAGAAAGCACGACCAATTGAGCCACCGGACAATCAAATGTCTTACTAAGTAATATTACAAAGTGGCTTTTATAAGCTTCGCTCTGCCCGCATGTGTCAAAACACATACAATATAGGAGTACACGTTTTTTTTTTTGATAAATGAAAACAAAATTCAAATAGTGTAATTTTATGTGAAGCTTACTGTACTTGTTAAGTAGTATTTACTGTAAGGCTTGATGTAATACGTTACAGTGCATTGTCTGGCGCATTTTATTGATTGCGCCAATGAATGCCAACTTCAATATTGTGAATCAATAATCCATACAACAATATTATTGACAATTATTGTCATTGAGGGGGGGCTATGTCCAGCTGTGGACGTTTGCTGACTGATGCTGATGATGATAATGATAAAGTTACAAACAAAGATATTGTTTGAAGCAACTTTGATTTGTAATTTTTACGCCTTTAATAAAGTAACGACCGTTTAGTGGTCTATAATACCGTTTTATACTCGTCCTGTCACAACTTTATTAGTTGTGTGCCTCAACAAATTTAGGAACGCCCTATTGAGGGAACTAAAGGTTCTATAAACGGGGTAGGTGATAATACCTATACCAAATAATAGGTACTGAAGGAATATAGTTTTCGACTATAGGTTGGTTACGTTCACCGTATTTACTCATCTTTTCCAATTCCTGTAAACATCGATGCTATGATTTTGTTGTGTAGGGTAGGAAAGATCGAGCTTCCTGATAAAGAGTGGCTGTCTTGTTTAAAAAAGTTGAACTTTTCATTGCACTATGCTGCGAACGATCGTCCCGCGCCGCGGCGTTTGCGCACCGCTCCGCGCTCGCTGCTCATAATAATTGGCGCGAGTTTTCACGCATGCGCAACACTTTCGTTGTCAATGAACTTGGAAAGCGGGGATGCTCTGTCATTGTCGCTAGATAGCTGAGAATCCACTCTCGCTCGCGTAACGCGCTCAGTACGTTTGCACGCAATTGCGCAACCCTCGCATACATTGCTTTGTTTAACACCTGTCTTGTCTCAGACGAAATGGCCGATAAAAATAGCCAATCAATAATGTCTAGTGACGTCATGAAAAATTCTATAATAATTTTAGTACCTACGTAGTATCAGATAACGCCCTACTTATCGTCTGATTGAGGAGAGATTATTATTTAATTACAATTAAACACCTAGGTTAGTATTTCATAACATTACCCGAATCTTAATTTAAAGGCGCTGTGGCGTGGAATCAAAAACTTTCAAGGGAAACCACAAATAATCTATATCTATACTTATAATAAATCTGTAGAGAGGTCAATTCTGTACATGAAATATATTTTCAAAATAACTATCAGGGGGTGATTAGTGATCGATACTGATGCCAAAAATGCAATCAGTAAAATTTTTGTCTGTCTGTCTGTCTGTCTGTCTGTCTGTCTGTATGTTCCTTATAGAAACAAAAACTACTCGACGGATTTTAACGAAACTTGGTACAATTATTCTTCATACTTCTGGGCAGGTTATAGTATACTTTTCATTACGCTACGATCAATAGGAGCAGAGTAGTGAAGGGAAATGTTGGGAAAACGGGAGAAGTTACTCCATTTTTTAAGCTTCCGTCGCGTGTGCAGCCTTAATGGTTAAAGTTACATAGAAATTATGTATGACAGAAATATTGTACATAAAATTGACTAAAAAATATCCCGCAACAGCATATGTCTATCTTTTATGGTTGACTCACAATAACACGTGTAACTCCTGATAGCTTAGCAGTTCGGAGCATTCTGATTATATTTGTTTACTCTTACGTTTATAATACTCTCATTTATCCCTAATTTAAAAAAGTTATCATTATTACCTATTCAATAAAAAAAGAATCATAGAAATCGGTTTAGAAACACCAAACTTATACATGAAATAAGCCATCGCGCCGTCGCACGTGAATACTGACTGAATCATGCTATAAGGATTATTTTTGTGTAACGGTTGCCGCGCTCGACACGGGTCGCGGCGGCGGTAGGGTATAAAAAGGCGGGAGGTCCGAGAGCTAGCTTTATTCAATATTTGGCTGTTGATGCGTTCAGAGCGATCGACCTTATTGACAGACAATAATTGATATTGAGAAACCGTGCTTATCAGCGCGACTTTTAGTGTTTAAATAGTTTATTTGAATTTCTTTTGTTGTTATATTGTAAAATATTCGTTCAAATTAAAAATTATTAAGCGTAGGTACTTTTATTAATTAAAGTAGTTATAAGTAACTACTAAACGGATTTTGATGAAACTTGGTACAGTTATTCTTCATACTCCTGGGCAGGTTATAGTATACTTTTCATCACGCTACAATCAATAGGAGCAGAGCAGTGTTGGGAAAACGGGAGAAATTTTATCTGTATGTTTGATCGCGCATCACGTGTAAACTACTGGACGGAACTATATGCGGTTTTCACCAATGTATTACTAGAAGTCTAACTTAAAATATAGGTACCAATTTATGGAAGTCCGTTATTTTTGAAACCCGATATGCACGCGCGCGACGCCGCTGGCACAGCTAGTAATAAATAAATACTTAGGTAGGTTAATTTTATTCGACATGAAGTAACAGAATGTTGCTTATAAAAATAGGCATCATTCAAACTGTTATTGATTATTGACCCAAAGAGCTCAACATTAATATTAGAGACACAATAATGAAACTAAAACTTGCTAAGAAAATACCACCTTTACACAAAACTTTATAAAATCTCATAATTTATTGTTTTCGAATATCTTGGCCATTAAATGCCTATGCTCCACAATTGAATGACTCGGGAGGGGGCGCTATAGAATTACCATCAGATTTCCATGAGTGGTTGAGCTAATTAGTCAATAAGGCTTCGGCTGACGAGGCATGGAGCTCCCCGATGGGAAAGTGTGGGCGTTTGGACGCACTTGACGCTCCACCGACCACGAAAACTGCCTCGCACGGGAGGATACGGAGATCCATAGAGTAGCTAAAAGAAATCTCAAACTATTTCCAATTGAAAATATGTTTGTAGGTACTAGGTATGTGTGGATGTAACTAATTGGTTTAAAGTAATGTTTAGTTTTTTTTATCTTCATAAAATTGTAACCAGATTTTCGTTTTTACGCGTGCGGAAGTGCAGCCCGACAATATGACTGTCTTTTTACCACTTACTCTGCCAATCGTGTATTGTTGTATGTAGGTACTCTGTTTTGTGTCATCATCATCATCATCATCAGCCTATTGCAGTCCACTGCTGGACATAGGCCTCTCCATTTGTTGGCCATTTAGGGCCAACATCTGGAGGATATACCCATAATCGCCACGCTGGGCAGGCGGGTTGGCGATCGCAGGGCATAGCTTCTCGCTCCGGTGACGCTGCTGCCCGTCATCGGTCTGTGGTATTTAGCTACGCTTTCAATTGTGATGCTTATACCGCCACCAGTCGGTTGCCAGCGCCTCGTTTGTTATTCGGCAGGATGCACCGCGGGCAGGTGAGGTTGGCTTGGAGCGAAAAGATGATGGGTCGCTCCCTTACATCCCTGTTTTGTGTACCAATAAATAAATATATACTTACTCTTAAAAACCAAATATTCGTATTAGTTAAATCTTATAGTTACGAGATTTACCTACTTAATTTAAAAGCGCTTGAATAAAAAATAATTGTTTGTACGATAGCATCTGCCAGAAATACCATTATCCCTTTTATCGGTTAATTAATAAGTATATTATTATCCACTAGCATTATACCTACTGTTTCAAATAATATTCAAACTTAGTTGGCTATTACAGAATTAAAGTTACCAATAAATGAATTGTGTAACGGCATAAAACGATAATGTTTCATCATAAAAATCAGCTTTAGTGGTACTTGAATTACCTAATAATTATTAAATAACACATGCCTAAGTAGGCACGTGTTATTTAATAATGATTAGGGATAAGTATCCAGACTATGAATACTGCCTTCTATTTGTTGTGTAGATAATAAGCATAAGTATAACTGACTATCCTCTTAGATGAGAGATAATGAAAAATAATGCCTTTTAGCTTTTACTAAGAATTCGTGTAAGCAAGTCTTTGTGAACTTGACTATGCTAATTAAATGTATGTAGTTGAACGAAGCACGTATCCTTTCAACGACTGGCAAACAAAAAAGAATGATAATGTAATAAGTACATATTACTTTTACCTGAATATGCATGTTTGTTATATTTTTAAAAGCTTTATTTATTTATTTGATCTTTATTGCACATGAAAATTAAACCTTGGGGACCCGTGAGGACCTAGGGCTTCCCGGGCCCCAGAAAAGTATTGTTCCGCGACGAATAATCGCGTAAAAACATTTTATAAAAAATAAATGTATCGTCTCCACAGTTTCCTATGTCCAAATCTCAGCTTGTAATAAGAAAGGCTCGCGGGAACCGCGCTCCATTGGAGTCGTCGTTACGGAGCCCTTGGCCGAGTAGGTGGGTACCAGCACTACCAGCGGGTACCCACTGAGCGCTGACAGCGGATGTCCAACTGACGCCGACTGTACGCCGGTCTCGACGTGCCTGCAATTAATCACCACATTAATGAGCTAATGACTAATGTACAATTGAACGCTGATCAGTCTGCATAGGTGTTCGCGGAAAAGCAATTATTGTTTGTTATGCCATTTGTTTTGTTCTAACGAGCTTAGTGATAAGTATTTTAATTACAATCTTAACACATAGAATTTGTTTTAAGAGTGCGAAAAGAGGGATGAAGTCATTTCATAAAGGCACAAAAGGTTGTACCGAAATGAGCGAGTACTACATTTTGGGGTAATGTCTAATTTATATTCTCTGTGGCAACATTTTTGCAGATGCAATCCGATTTCATTGTGTGGTGTAGTACATTAAATCTATTTATTTTCAATAAGGAGGAGTTTGTATCAAAAGAAGCGTTGTGATCGCTGTATGCTTTATGGCTACTTACCGCCTAGTTAAGCTGGAAGTAATTGCATTACGGCAGTAAAGGCATGAGGGAGGGCGCTGCTTCGCGGAGCTGTGTCAAAGGAAGTGAGCGGGCCCGACCTTGACATTTCCCGCACTGAACGCAGCCGGCACTAGGAAGTAGGAACACTTGCTGCCCACGTAGGGGCTCCATGAAAGCTGTGGAGGACGGAATTTAGGACTAAGAGGCATTAATTTAATTTGTCCAGACTTGATGATACTAGTCTACTCGTAGGTATGTATTGTAAATTGGCGATGTCTAAGAAAAAGGATCTATAAATACCATGATCTATTAAATTCAACTTTTGAAATATTGATTTCAAACTGGTAGTTATATTTCAATATTACCTAGGAACAGCCAACAGCAAAAGAAGGTAAGTAATAATAATAGATAACATATTCTCGTAGACTCAAATTAACCTTTTTCCGTGTAAAATATTATGTAGGTAAACACTAAAATTTTGGGATGTTCCTACCTCTGATAGACGCACATTAACCGAAAGGAAATGTTATGCAATCTAATAGCAATAAATTATTATTTTTTTAATAATCTCATTATTTAATCATTCAGCGATATCTACTTAGCTGATTGTTATTAGCAGTATTAAAAAATATTGTTAACCAAAAAGATTAGGTACCCCTATTTGCTGAACTCGGCCGCGAAACAGTGTTGATATTTTGTCTGCAATGCGGGTTGGTACCTACATGAAGTACCTACCTATTCTTCTTCTTCTTCGTCCTAGCGTTTCCCGGCTTAATGCCAGGGTCCGCCTTCTTGTTCAATCTCCTCCACTTTGCCCGAAGTATCTCATCGTGATCATCACACTCCACTGCTGGACATAGGCTTCTCCAGTAGTTCGCCACTTTCGTTAACCATCTGGAGGCTTTACCCATAATCGCCACGCTGGGCAGGTGGGTTGGCTATCGCAAGGCGTAGCATCTCGCTCCTGTGACGTTGCTGCCCGTCATCGCTCTGTGGTATTTAGCCTACCTTCAATTTTGATGCTATACCGCCACCAGTCAGCTGTCCGAGCCTCGTTAGTTATTCAGCAGGATGAACCATGGGGCAGGTGAAGGTGCCTTGGGGCGAAAAGATAGGTCGTTTCCTTACTTCCCCGAAGTATCTAAAATGGCACCATTTTCGTAGATAGTTTTACGTAGATACTTCATTAAATATATTTTATTCTAAATAATTATTATGATCTTGTTTAAAGCACGTCCTTGATGGTGACCCTACACGCTTTTTATTCTGCACCGTGTGACTGCTGATGCTATGACATGTCCGCCTTCTCAAGGATTTGCAATTTTTGTTGCCTTTTTAAAAGGCTCGGCGAACATCGCTACTTACTAACAAGGAACAATGAACAATGTAGAGTTTCAACCAAGACATTCCACGCTGGGCCACACAGCGCCATCTAGCCAAAAACTAAGCCGAAGCTTGTACTAAACAACTGATAAACTTACTTAGATACATTTTTTTTGTAAATAAATACCTACATATTATACATAGATACATATTATACAATACAAACAGGCATGTTCATGCACACAAATATTTATACCTACCTACCCACGCACGACCCTTGGTTCAGAAGGCAGACGTCCTACCAAATGAGCCATCGAGCCACACCTTAGACCTCTATCATTACTTACACGTTCAATCTTTAAAACGCTTCTATATAGATAGACATTCTTTATTGCACGCCAAACAGTTGACTTAAAACTAGATACAGAAACATGCCCAGTACAAATTAAGTGGCCTTATCGCTTAAAGCCACCTCTTCCAGACAACTTTTCGTTAGAGGATAATTAAAAGAAGGAGTAAAGTGCCAATTGTTCTAGCAAAAATAATAATAGTCCATGAGTCTACAGCTGATGCTGTAGACTCTGGACTAATTTTTTTAGCAATGTCTGCCCGTTGATTGATTTTTTACCGGATCCCTCAGAAAACTATCACAGTTCTGTGATAAAAAGTGTCCTTTCACCAAGGAAACATCTGTGTAGTCTTTAAAGTGGTAGAATATGTTTAAAAAGTGGTGGGAAATTAAAGCTGCTTTTGAGAACAGCAGCTTTACACAACACACAAGATTTAGGTGGGGGTATCTAATGGAAAGGGCAGTCCCTCCGCTTATGTAGATATTATAAAATAAATGAGTGTAAACTACAAGCAAGTACAGCTGCAATGATAGGTACTTGAGTAATCAAAGCTCATGATGTCTCAATAAGCGAACAAAAAGTCAATGAGTCTCTTTTGAGGTCCCTACAAAGTGCATTGAGGCGTGGAAGGAACAATGTGCCCGCAGACCACAGACGGCAGAACTAAAATAAAGCCATGACAAACCCATAGGGCTAAAAACCCTTTCACGGTCCACGGAATTGCTTGCAAGCCGCGTCAGAAAAGATGGAAATATAGGAATAAGGTTTCATTTTTCAATCGCCAAATAAAGTTTACAGCCTGAATAGCTATGATAGAAATGTCTTAGCGTCTTAAACGCATACTTTTTCGAAAGTGTTCGTGCAAAGCACACTGCGGAGCTCCAATTTCAAATTTGTTCAAATTTAAAAATTTCCCTTGCGGAGTTTTAATTTTCGATTTTGCATTGTTAGCTCGGTGTGTCAAATCAAACGTGTTTAAATTGTTGCGTTGCAACGGAATAGACGAATAGATCTTGACTAGGTGTAAGTCGTCTTACCTTTTAACAGTCTGTTAAATTTTATCCATCAATTGAAAAATCCCACCGAATCGGTAGAAATTAATTTATTGTAGGTAGGTATTACAAAGCTTTATATTATTTTTGCACACACATTCTGCTCAAAACTGCTACTGGACTAGAAATTAAATAAATACCTAGCAAATATTTAGGTATATTGTACAATTTAAACGACATTATGGCTGCAAGCGAACGCTATAAGACATCTTACAGGAACAGAAAATGACTAGTATAGAAGATGACAACGTTTAAAACTCCGTTTATATAGGTACTAGGTAGGTAAGTAAATTTCAGAGATAACTTAAATATAAAGGGGAGTTTAGTGCACTAGAGTATATTTTTTATACAGTCTATTATTGTAAACACACATTGTAGCTCGACAATAACCAACCAATATAAGTATCACATGCCTTATCTTGTACCTACCTATACAATACAAAATTAATTCAAAGAAAAAATCCTATTGTTTTGGTGGGCGCCTCTTCCGACTCGACTGCCAAACTGTTTACATTGACAGTAACCGCTGTATTATGTTATAGCTACTTGATGGTTTCCTAAATTTGGAGACTAGTTACGTCCGAGGCATATCAACTAAGCAGATTATGCTTTATTGTAATGTCCACGGTGCATGGAATAAAAATGAGTGACATTGCTTTTGAAACGCCTGAAGCCGTGGGAATAGGATAAATTAGAGTTCGTTGTCTACTCATCGCGATTTTTATTGCTTATCTGTTAATTATGTACGTCAGATAATTACCGGTGAACTGATTACTAGCCGCCAGACTCAATTTAAATGTAATCCAGTTATCTCATAGATATGTTTTATCTAATTGGGTATATCATTCGTTACATAATTACACAGAATATATATTAAGTAGGAAAGTTTCCTGCTGTACTTTTAGTTACCTACTTGTTACTAGTCTACTTTTTATACGTACAAAAATGGTCAGTCTCCCTAGGTACAGTGAAACCGCGATAATAGACCACAAGAAAGCATATTACAGAATCACAGTAAATAATTTATTTTTTCTTGTAATGATGAAATGTGATGAGTACCTAATACATTGGTAAAAGAAAATTTAAAAAAAAAATTGTTTTATTGTACATGATATTGAGTTTATCGATGCCTATAGGTACGGAAGAATATAGATAGGTATGTAAGTTAAACCATTCTACTAACCATTGAGGTAAAACAAGCAAATTTCATAGGCAATTTACCGGGCTTGTTCTTAGAACGAATGTGACCGGAAGCAATTATAATAGAATTCTACGTACCAATTGTCATCAATGATTTTTCACATGGTGCGTACGTGATGATACGTGAGCCGGTGTAATGTTACACTGTACAAAACCCATAAAACGCCAGTGGTTTGTGACCGCTATGACCGCCAAATATCGTCATTTGTATTCACGATACTCATCCGATACAAGTGTGCCTCGACTTGATACAAAGCTCGAGGAACTAGTAAATAGGTAAATTTAGAGGGAAGAATGCAGACATTAGAATGTAAAAGCCATATTTTGATTACTTTCTACCTGAGACATAGGAGTGTTTTTATATTTTGCAAGTATGAATTGCAATTGCACCAACTCTTTTGAAGTTCTGTACCAAATCAGACATTAGCTCTGATCCACGATTAACAAATTCTTTCTGGCAGTACTTACTCCTATTGTATTTTACAATCTCGATGGGGAAAACGCATATTCAATCGACCTTTGTCTGAGCTTGGGGATCCCCCGAACTTTAGAAGCAAAGACCTGAATGAAGTATGGGGGCTACTTATAAATAAATGATGATCTAGCTATAGGGGTTTTTTTCTAAATGACTACGATAATGGCCAGGGCGGCCTTGTCTCTTCACCGGACTGTTGGGGGAGCGGAAGGATCTAGAGGATAAAAAGAGGCTTGATCACAGTTCGAATTTATTAACTCTGGTGATCCAGCTTAAAGGACATAGCACATTTATACCGCCCAGCTCCCACCCGGCAAAAACAATAATATTCAAATATTGGGCTTTAAATTATTTATGTGAAAATAGTATCTATCCCATATTCGATTTATTGTGTTTGATATAATATTGTACAGTCATAGGTAACTTATTTCACTTAATATGTAGCACACGCTGTAGAGGCATATTATAATTTTATATTTGTACCTACCCACATGCTAATCAATAGGTAATCATTGCTAAAATAATACGATACTATATTCGCTGGGCCTTCAACCCCGGTCCCATTGTTCCAATAACGTGCAATCCGTAGCAAATTCTATTCTAAACAAATTGTTGAATTAATTTGAAAGTATTATGGTGCTACTAGTGGTAATTTATGTGACTTTTATTATTTCTAATAAAAATGCGTCATGACGTGTTTCGCCTTCGTACCTATTTGTTTCAACGGCTGTTTTTTTTCTATTAATACTGTCACCGTTTACGAAATGGAGACCTTTTTATTAGACCCACTGTGTCTAGATGCACCACATGAAGTTATACATAGCCATCACAATAAGAATGTTTAATTCAGTAACCTACCTTACCTTACCTGAATTAAAAACAACATTAGGTACTTCAAATTTATTACATAATAATTCGTATTTTTTCATCATCATCATCAGCCTATTGCAGTCCACTGCTGGACATAGGCCTCTCCAGTTGTTCGCCACATAGGGCAACCGTCTGCAGGATATATAATCGCCACGCTGGGCAGGCGGGTTGGCGATCGCAGGGCGTAGCTTCTCGCTCCGGCGACGCTGCTACCCGTCATCGGTCTGTGGTATTTAGTTATACCGCCACCAGTCGGTTGCCAGTGCCTAGTTCCTTATTCGGCACGATGCACCACTGGCAGGTGAGGCTTGGAGCGAAATGATGATAGGCCGCTCTCTTACATCCCCGTCGTCATACATCAGCGTAGCGGCTTCCTTTCGCCTGATGATGAAAGATGTAAAAGAAACCCAAGACGCTCTAAACATGGGCGGAAAACTTCAGGCTATCACCACAGCCATGTTCGCTCGTAAGATGCTTCTCCACGCTTCATTTAAAAGGTAATAATATTAGGTAATGCTATGGCTATGTCTTACATACCATTTCTCTATATTCGGGGTCCCAAATAAATATGTTATGTAAAACACTTTAGGTATGTCATATTCAGGGCACACTAGAAGTTGTATTGAAAATACAATGACAGCTTCGCACGTGTGGGTTTTCCTTTACATAGTAATTCTTTGCTTTTGGCACGGTACCACGCCGGTCTGATGTCAAAGACCTTTCTTATGGAAATGTTGTAGGAAGTTTTTTTAACTTAGTTTACGTACGTAGAAGTACGTAGAAGTTTTTTTAATATAGGTACTTGCCATTTAAACGATTGAGCAGAATTTAATCCCTTCAAAATATAATTTATACATAATTTTATTCTCCCTCATAGCAGTGATAAAAATGTTAAACTAATGTTATTACAGATACGACTTTTTCGCGAGACTGACTAATTACTTAACTATAATAGTTCATTCATTGAATATTGATAAGAGAGACAAAGAGTAAAGTAAGTGGACCTGTTACATAATGATAATCTATGCCCTACAGACTCTACATAGCAAAAATCTCTCGGCAGGCAATATTTAGTAACAGCTTTAAGCCGGACGAAGCGAAGGTTAGATGTTCGATTCCTGGTTGGGTAGTTTTAACTTGAACTTTTCTAAATTGTTTCGGGCTAAGGTGTTAAATTTGTTCTATAGAAAAAAAATCGAAGGAAAACATTCATGTTTGTAACATATCTACCTGGTTTAAGTACCTATTGTATAAATATCATGTTAGAGGAATAGGTTTTTCAACAAGAATTAGTCATCTTCTTTCGCGAAGAATGCACAAAAGCAGGGTTTTCCCGTTCTGGCCAACATTAGTACGTCGACGGTAATCCATTCTAGTGCTGTAATGTACAATTAAATTACCATAGCTGTTGTAGGAACGCGGCCAGCAGGAAACGATAGTCTTTGCCGCATACAGATGTGATGGTAGCCTCTTTGAAAGCAATTAAATATATTAAACACTCGTATATGTAGGTATGTAATGTGCAGTAGATGACTTTGAAGTTGTGTGAAAGGATGATTAAGGGCAAGGAACAGCCAAGTGGAAGTTTTATTAATTTATTTAAACTTTGTTGCCCCACATGGTATCTACAAATGGCTAACTTAAGTAAATCATGTAAATAATGTGCTCAGTGAGGATGCGAAAACACAGCAATTTTTTTAAAAAGCGTTTATGATAATTATATGTACTAATATTTGATCAGTTATTATAGATAGGAACACCTACAATATGTCTGTAATGATGTAGGTAACTGTTTGTCATTTTGTACAATAAATGATTATTATCTATTTAAAATCTATCATAAAAGGTCCTTCCATTGCTTTGGTTAATATTTGTTGCTGGTTTCTCTATCCACTAAACAGTTGTTTTAAGAGCACAATGTAGCCATGATGCCAAGTTATTCATAATTTGCGTTCCAAAGAGTATACGAACTGCATTAGTCATCTAAGTTTGGTTATTAGTACCTACTCTTTATTATCGAACCATAATTTTTATTACGAACGGCTTATGACATGCGCCACGTCATGGAACGTCAACTCATCAATATGACGGCGACGAAAAAAATGACAATCGTTAACAGGTATTCGAGGAGTGTCAACATGAATAGTTTCGCACCATTCTCGCTAGTTGGGGAGTCCGCAACCTTAGCAGCATACAAAGGCGGGCGGCTCCTTATGCAAGGCGAGGCATGCGCGGTCAGCGACTCCTGGCCCCCTCCCTGACCCCCTCCCCGTGCCCCCGAGCCACGTGCGCCCGCGCATATTTACCGCGAAAATGGGCATTTCCACGAAGCCGCCGGAACTTTTAACGCTCGTGAAATATTTTATCCAAATTGTTATCTTGACGGCACACACTTTATTATTATTGCGGTACATAAGTGCGTAGTTCGGAAATATTTATTACTTATTTAGTTATTATTTTGTAAGCTAACAAAATAATAAGAAGTAAGTTTATTACGATTTCAATGTATAACTGAGCTCGATAGAGCTTTTTCATCCTATCTGCTTCATAAAAATTATTTCAGGATGAAATGTTATTATTACTGTAATAATGTAACCTGGAAATGAAAACCTACCTACTCATAAATTTATAGCATTTCTGAATTGTTTTGGTATAAAATGGAGAAATGTGAAAGTTTAGCGGTAGGTATGTAAAGTTAGCCTAATCTTAAACCTAGCTCACAAGTTATTCTTTTGTACCTATTCATTAATACTTAAGTGCCTAAATAGGTTTATCACCTAACCCTTTAAAACATCTTATTTATTAAAAAAATATTGACAGCACTAGTAAATAAGTATACTCTGCAATCTAGCTAGACAAACTCCGGTGTAAAATTAATCCCCAGGCTTCTTTCTCCGTGTGTTGGGTAACCGGGACGGCAATCAGCTCTTGATGTAACCACAGACCCACAACCTTTCCGTTGACGCAACGCCCGGTCCTACGGCCACAAGAAAATTAACTACAATAAGGCATCTACGTCCCTAAGAACCTACGAACTGTTTCAACCGTTGCCGCTAGATGTTTCGCCACTATCGCTGCGCGCGCGCCGTGGTGCCCAATCCACTATTATATCACTTCTATACTGTAGTTACTTACTTACGATACCTGCAAACAGTGTCAATCGTGCCTTTACGGAAATACCTACCTACGCAAAATTACGTTACATTACATCACATTGAAATATTACTGCTTTGCCTATTATTTTTTATTGGTTAGGTTTGAGAAACAACTCTGAAACGAAGAAATAATAACAATTAGAGCGTTAATACTAATGCAAAAGGGCATTTCGTAAACCTTTGAGCAGAACTGATGAAGCAATTGTTTGAAGTTAAATTTGCCATAACAGGGAGGTGTATGTATATGAATTAGTTGCATTAGCAATTAAGACCACATTGATGACAGTTACACTTAGCTGTAGGTACGATGATAACAAGCAAACTCTAAAGTGCAGCGCAGATGGCACACTTTTTGTGCGATGGAGTCTGCGTCTGAGACCTTTAAAAAAGAGCATCTAGGTCCCTACAGCTCTGCCGACAGAATGATCGAAGATGTGCGTTGAGTCTGTGAAATATCCGCGACAGATTTTTGCGCGTCGTGTGCGTACTGCATATAATTGCATCACAGACTAAAAAGTGCGTCACGGATAGTCTGTCGTCTGCGCTGCCCCTTAAAAGGACTATCTATAATACCTACGAATTCCAGATTCAGTCAGGAAAAAGAAAATCATCCGTCAACGGGGAGTTAAATGTGTCAGTAACTGTGACGAAGATTAGGTGAAAAGAAACAAAAAGGTTGAGTTGATACTAATTAGGTACTAAGTTAAGCATCATGGTCTTGTCAGAATTGGCAACTTACCAGATGATCATGTAGCGGAGTGCTTTTAAATATTTACATACATTTAGTACCTACATAATTATCTGAGTAATCCAAAGACAAGCTACGGCCGTAGGTTCCCAGGTTCCTACTTATAATCTGAATAAATTAGAGGCGATGATGCACACATTTCACATTTGTCCTATGTTCATGTCAATTTATAGGTTCCAACATAGTGTACCTACATGATGCGAAGCTACCTACGTATGTTTCTGTTTATTTAAATAATAAAACTGTCAAAGGGACGTAACCAGCTCCCGGACACACTTAAAATGCTGGGAGCGCGACGTGCCGCTTTGCGATTCCCGATGCGCGCCGCATTGGTCATTATTTTAAAAACAACACACAATCGTTGACATAATCGCACCTCCTTATTGGGCAAAAATACATTGTTTAGTGTATGCCCGAACAATAGAGTTAACAGTAAAGCTGCTTCTTATTCCGTTCGGATACGGACGCGGGCGACCGTTTGGAGTCTGTAAATTCCGTACATTGTGTTAGGTTTTAATTCATTTATGCAATATTAGTGATATTTTTAATCTGGTAACATTTAAATTCAGTTCAATTAATATCGACTGTTCCCATAAAAGTAGTATTTTATTCTTCATATTGGCAACATTGACATTATTTAAAAAGAAAAGAAACTCAACTATTTGACATTTGGATTTTTCTAAAAAAAAAAGAAACGAACTTAACTAACCTCTTTGACATTTGGATTTTTCTTATAATATAACGGACGAACACTTTGAGACTGGCATTCTTGCTCGAGCATCCGATGGAGACGGTAATGTGGCATTGTTATATATTTCGTTATATTCTGATATGTGTTGTGTGTGACTGACTATGTTTGTAATAAAATATTATCCTGGGAAATTGCTGGTTTATACTCGGCTGCGCCAGTTCAACCCTGAAGTAGAGGAGAAATCCTATACTTCAGAAGTGGGATCGTCTGCGCTTTTTAGCGTTAATACCACGCCTATCTATTCACTACTTGCAGCAATGATATTAACTTATTTTAAGAAAGTACTGGTTACCCACTTGTGCTTTTTGCTAAAACGCTTTTATGTATTTTTTTACAAGGTGGTTATTGCGAGAATTTGTATAATATTTAATTCTATGTACCTAGCTTTGTAATAACTAATCTGAAACGAGTGATTGTTAAAATATCCAGCTGATATTTGATAATGGAGATAGAAGTGTTTAGCTTAGTTATATACCAAAATAATTTAAAGGGGCAATTTGAAGGTCATTATTCCATTCACATGGAGCATTACTGCTTATTTCATATTTTTATGCAGTGTGATTTGTTTTACTGTGGTATTAAGTGATTAGTATTAATGGAGGTCTTCTTTTAATCAAGCTAAAAGTTTATACTGTGGTTTTCGTATAATGTAGGTAACGTTGTCTGATAATTCATTTTATATGGTGCCATTATCACATGTTGTATGTATTCTATGGCATTATAACTGTGTTTCTCCGTTATAGGAAAATAAGATAGTGTTTTGACGATAGCAATTAAAGTGTAATTCTTTATTTTTCGTGAGGACTACAATATGAAGACATCGAGCCAGAGTAGAAGACGCTCGACGTTGGTTGAAGACCGGTCGCCGAAGCCCGGGAGTGCAGTTCGTCGAGATGAGCGGAGCCACAACCGGACTAGGATCAGGAGCTGGAGTGCGAGCGGGGCAGACTACGCGCGCTTGAAGAGGAGGTGCGGCAACTCCGGGCAAGTCACGAAAAGATGCGGTCTGCGGGTAGCTAGCGTCGGAGAGCATCGCGGAGTGCTGCGCGGGACATCACGCGGCGCAGTCGCAGCCGCAGCCTCAGGAGCCGCGAGCAGCGGGAGCGACGGCGTCGGTCCAAGGATAGTTCAAGGTCACGTAGCCCTTCGTTTTCTTCTAAAGCTAGGACGGGAGGCTAGGTCATATTCATATAGTTAGGACGAAAGGTCTAGGAAAGAATTGGGGCTAGCCAAAATATGGTATAAGAGCTTAAGTTCTATTCTTTTTTTTTACGTGGCCGGAGCGGCAAGTAAAACTTATAATTATGCATTTCCTTGTGAACAAAATTTAGGTTAGTCAAAAGGTAGATAGATAGATATACTTTATTGCACACCATACAATTGACTTAAAAACTAAATTTAATAGACATTTTGTTGTACAACTAGGCGGTCTTATCGCTTTAAGCGATCTCTTCCAGACAACCTTAGGGGTAAAGGATAGATTAAACAGAAGGTGTGAGTTGACGGGAAGCCAACGCCTGATTGGGCTTTTATGGTCTTGGGTGACATGAAAGAATCGGTCGCTAGCTCGTTGTATTTGCGTCATGATGGGGTACTTTCGCCCATGCATAGGTTTGGGAATAGGACGGTGTCATCACTGGGTACCGTCATTATAGATTTATTGATACTTAGTTGGCGTAGAAGCGGCGTACCCTGTAAGGTCGTTGCAAATGACCTTTTGGATAAGACTATGCTCGTAGGACAGTCGTATTCAGAGAAACCAACCACACATTTTAGTTATAAGGACGTGTCAAATTTATGAGTGTAGGGGACGAAATGCCATTTTCGAAATGTCTCTGAGGTTGACGACCAGCCGACTAAATTGACCGTGCAAAGCACTATTAATATGTACTATTATTATAAACCTATACGAATAAAGATTATTTTGAGTTTTGAAAAATTTGGCGGCGGCTTTTTCGGGGGTAGTGTTGGTATATAGTAAGATACTCAAACAGCTTGATCAGTTTCTATATTTGTGGCGGTATACAACCTATAAAAGAAGGCATTACTTGTTACTCTTGATCTTTGTTCTTCTTATTGAGGATAACATATAACTATATTATGTCTCTCTGAAAAAGTTTACTTTGTTGGTCGTATTGACGGTGTATCTCCGTAATTAATGATCTTGATGTTGATAACGTACGGTTCGGTGAAAAGGTTTCTAGCGTTGATGGGAATGAACTTTTAGATATTTTGGTAAAATATGGTTGGTTGGTTGGTCTGTGTGCACACCACTTGCTTGAATATGGGACTTTCTAGTCAGCGTCCGGTTGTCTACCGACCTAACGCCTTTAACATAATGAAAGAAAGTTCAGTGTATGATAGACGAAATTCTGGAAACAGATATAATTAGGGAGTCGCGGTATCTGAGTACGCGAGTCCGATTATTATTGTACGCAATAAGGGTGGGCATATGGGAATGTTCATAGATTATAGATTACTAGCTGTGCCTGCAACTTCGTCTGCGTGGAATAGTTTTTTTTCTTCTATTATCAAAAATGATCAAAATCCTTTCTTGGTGGATGTCTACGTCATAACATCGACCTACATACCCAGCCTCATCCCACAAGTGGATTGGGCTGTGCGTTGATAAATCAGTCAGTCAGTTACCTTGAGTTATATATATATTTATTAGATTGAACTCCGCGACTGTAAGATGGAGATTTGGCATCAGGTGTCAAGCTCCGAAGGGAGCAGGCACCCTTAACAATTAACCCTTTCGACCAGTAGCATTCTATGCCTAGCCGCCAGACCTCTCCAGAGGAAAAGAATTTCCACTCATCAAACGAGCTGGAAAACGCTTGCGGTCATGTTCTCTAAAGCAGTTTAGGGTATTTTGACTGGGAAAAGAGTTGAAATTAATAACCAATTGCAGTGCACTCAGATTAACATTTCTAAAGAGGGACATTTTGGGTACTACTATTATTACATCCAAGAGGAGAGCACATAAAAGATAGTTACATAATAAACTAGCTGCGCCCGCGGTGTTACCCGCGGTTTCCCGTTTATTTTTATATTATGGATTCATTTTTTATATTATGGATTATTCAAGTGTCTTGGTGTCGACAGTAACATTCGGTGGGTAGTACTAAAGGAGGGCAGGTGGCAGGTGTGTAAATCATGATGACATAAGCCATTTTGGGTTTGAGAAAACTTTAGACAAAATAAAGAAACTATTTCTTTCCGAAAATGAACAGGTTTATTATGAAAAAGGAAGCTTGTTTAGATTGTGCTTTTGCTGAAAAGCAATCGAACAATAAGGAAGGTTTATTTCATCCCATACCCAAAGCGGAAAAGCCATTTCACGCCCTGCATATTGATCACCTCTGATCTTTGGTTAGGTCTATTTATTTATTTATTTATTTAATCTTTATTGCACAGTAGTGTACAAAAGGCGGACTTAATGCCACATAGGCATTCTCTACCAGTCAACCATTGGGTCTAATAGGGGCAACGGTATTAAAATCGGTACGGGGCGCCAAAAGGGTTATTTGAGCATTCTAGGATATCTTTTACACGTTTAGGACTGAAAGGCTGGTCAGTGATCGTTGTAGTCGTTTCACGTCTCATGTCTTCGGTAAGTTCGGTGGCGAGTCCAAAGTTGAAAGTCAGGTAGAGTGTTACAACCGTACGATATTGAGATCATTGTCTGCACAAAACTTTATTGAAAATCCCAGTCCTTCTGATTGGGATAGGCAACTAAGGAAGATTCAATGGGGTCTTAACTTTACCGTATTCAGAAGATCATAGGTAGGTCTCTTACCAAAGTTATATTCAGACCGGTAATGAATAGCGAAGTTTAATAAAATTATAGACTAAGTACGGGAAGATACTGCCGTTCGTCTATAAGGAGACAAGTTAAGGATAGGATAGACGCGGAGCAATGGGGACTATGTCTGGCTTTGCTTTTATATGTACCCGAAACACATAAATACATATAAAATGACCTTAAAATAAATTTGTTGCAAAATTAGACGACAATAGGCCTGCAAAGTTGCATTATTACAGACATATTTTTATACCAAAACCATTTAACATAGCTACCATACAAAATAAGGCGTTTACGTCTTATCTTACCAAGCTTGTGACGTCATACGGAAGTATCCTGTTGTATAAACCGTTTTAGACTTGCCCATTTAAGTATTTGCTATTTTGCGAGCTTTGACACTCTTAAGACAATTAATGCTAACGAACCAATATTTTTGACCAATATTTCTTTATTGAAGTACTCTATCGATAACAAGACAAGATAAATTTAGTTAATAAAGAATATTATAACAAGGGGACGCCCCTAACGGATAACATATGTTAGGGGATCTAGACGAAATACGAATAATCTTTACTTACATAGATTTAAATCCTGTTTAATGTTTAAAGGTTATTGTAAAGTAAAAGATTGCTTAGGACAATAACACATGGACTGATTGATTCAGTTTGCTCTTATTGAAATGATTTTATGTATGTTAAAGAAAAATAGGCTAACTGTTTAGTTTGTTGTGGCACTTCTCAGCAGGCTACACATCGAAGTGCTAGTAGGAAAAAGTGTGACGTGCGAAAGTATTAGTTACTAGTGAATCTATTTACAGAAATGAACTATTTTATTATTTTTAACGAAAATATTAGTAGCTAATGATGGTCAGAGCAAAAAGTTACTCCCCGCTTACGCGGGGCCATATAGGATAATAAGAGTTCTCGGTAACGATAAATAGGTATAGGCTAGTATCAGTATTACTAGAAGTAAAAGCAAACGCAAAACCACGGTAGCAGCAGATCGCTGCAACCGCGGGTGTGAGTATGTGGCTGCACTGGAATTGAATAGTGCAGACTCTATGACGACAGTGATGTTGATATGGCAAACTCTCAATAGGTCAATACTTTGTAGAACGGTGGACTCTGCATAGAACTATTTCCAAAGGTAATTGTTTAACAAATTAACCCCGGCAAGGATTTATTTCGCTATGTCCAGCAGTGGACTGATACGGAATGATGATGACGATAGTGTGGTTACATTGAAATATGCGAGAATTAATAGGTCCGCAGGATAGTTCGTTAAACCTTGCGAGAATAGATTGGTTCGCAGGATCGTTCGTTAAACCTTGCGAAAATTGATTGGTTCGCAGGATAGATCGTTAAAACCTTGTGAGAATAGATTGGTTCGCAGGATAGTTCGTTAAACCTTGCGAGAATAGATTGGTTCGCAGGATAGTTCGTTAAACCTTGCGAGAATAGATTGGTTCGCAGGATAGTTCGTTAAACCTTGCGAGAATTGATTGGTTCGCAAGGTAGTCCGTTGAAACTTGCGAGAATTGTTTGGTTCACAGTTATTTGAATTTCAGGTTAGTTGAAACTTGCGAGAATTGATTGGTTCGCAAGATGGTTCGTTACAACTTGCGAGAATAGATTGGTTCGCAATATGGTTGTATAAGAATATGCGAGAATTGATTGGTTCGCATACCCTACGAGATGTTTAATTAGACACAAGAATTGATTGGTTTGTGTTCTAATTGAACAAAACTGTGAGAATTGATTGGTTCACAGTTATTTGAATTTCAGGATAGTTGAATCTTGCGAGAATTGATTGGTTCGCAAGATGGTTCGTTACAACTTGCGAGAATAGATTGGTTCGCAATATGGTTGTATAAGAATATGCGAGAATTGATTGGTTCGCATACCCTACGAGATGTTTAATTAGACACAAGAATTGATTGGTTTGTGTTCTAATTGAACAAAACTGTGAGAATTGATTGGTTCACAGTTATTTGAATTTCAGGTCATATTTAGATAATAATATAGATTTATTATTTATAATAGAGAAATAATGTAGATGTATAATCTTTATGAATGTATAAATAAATTATTTGTTGTATACACTCATTTTATTTAAAAATATTAATTAAATTAATTGAACGTTTATAAATGTATCAATAATAATAATAATATCAGATAGCAGGTTATTTCATAATACATTATGTTTGTATTCACAATACATATTCTACATATTTTAGACACTGTATTGCCGTTTATTTTCTTTTTTACTAAATATTGTATAGATATTCGTAAATAATTGCAAGTAGGTTTGTAAAATTAATTATATATCATTGTCTACAAATGCAATTTTAGTTAGTTTTGTATGATACATATTACTTTATAATATAGCATGCAAAGTCTGTCTCAAAGTGGCCTAGTGTTAGGTGTTATCACTTGATGCATGTATGAGGACATACATGTTGTCAGAATGGTCGAGTGTTAGGTTTTAATTCATTTATGCAATATTAGTGATATTTTTAATCTGGTAACATTTAAATTCAGTTCAATTAATATCGACTGTTCCCATAAAAGTAGTATTTTATTCTTCATATTGGCAACATTGACATTATTTAAAAAGAAAAGAAACTCAACTATTTGACATTTGGATTTTTCTAAAAAAAAAAGAAACGAACTTAACTAACCTCTTTGACATTTGGATTTTTCTTAACGGACGAACACTTTGAGACTGGCATTCTTGCTCGAGCATCCGATGGAGACGGTAATGTGGCATTGTTATATATTTCGTTATATTCTGATATGTGTTGTGTGTGACTGACTATGTTTGTAATAAAATATTATCCTGGGAAATTGCTGGTTTATACTCGGCTGCGCCAGTTCAACCCTGAAGTAGAGGAGAAATCCTATAATTGTAATTCAGATTGTATGTCGAAACGCACGAGTCGGCATGCAGCTATGCGGATGCTAACGCACCTCGAACTTTGACTGTTAAACTAACGTTTTATACAAAACTCGGTAAATTACCGAAAGTCAATTTGACGTCAAAAGAAGAAAGCTTAGTAGGTAGGTAATCTCACCCCTTCTAGTTTAGTTTTTTTTGGGTGGGTAGGTAATTATTAAAAAAACATTTTAAATTACGAATTACCTACGTCGATTTTTCTTTCTGTCATTACTTCTAGAGCTACAAATTCTAAAAATGTCAAGACGATGTTTGGTGTTGCTTTAAGATAGCTAATGCAGTTATTTAACGCTTGGAAATAAAACCGCAGTGTATTTTTGGCCCTAATCATCACAAAATCATGACAATTTTTTTAAAACAAAAGAACATTTTAATGAATACTATACTACAAAAAAATATAGGTACCTACTTAAGTTTGTTCTGGACCAACGTCATTTTCAAATCTCAATTGTACCTACCTAACTGAAGAATTTAGCGCTCACTTTTCTTTTTTCACTTTTTTTACTCGGCGTAATTTTACATCGGATCTCCTTTCAGTAAACTTCATCATTCTTAAACGGTGAACAGTCAAACGCAAGTTTCTAGGAAGCGACATCGTTAGTTTCTTCCGCGTCTCCACCCACTTTATTAATCAGTAAACGTCTAGCGGCCAATAAAAGTGCGGCATTTATAGACTAGCCGTATAAAACACATAAATTTAAACCAAAAGAATGGTGATCCCAGTCCAACATCAGAGAAACGGATTTCAAAGGCATGCCGTTTTTCATTGACTCCATAAACTCAGGTGTTTATGGGACATTGTCATTTTTGCGTTTCTTTAACGCCGTTGTTGGGGTAGAGATTATATTTAGCGACTTAATGATGTTGTACGGGCTAATTATATTGTAACAATAAAACTTGTCGTTAATGATGGTTTAGTAGGCGATTCCGCTGGCATTAAGTGCTCTCGTCTTTTCGATAAGAGTTGTGGAGCTGTGTCCATTTCATTGATTGATATGTGTTTCCTGATCGCTACGACATGTCCTTTAAATGTGGTTTACAGAGACCTCTTTCTTCACGGTAGACAGCGGCATTGCTGATGTCCATGGACGGCGGTTACTGTATATCATCAGACAGGCCGCTTGCTCATCTGTCACCAAAAGCAATAAAAAAGTACCTATTCATTAATGTTAAATTTAAATTATTTTATTCATAGTCACACTCTTTTTCATTTACTTACATATTACCTACATTTTAAACTAGAAGTTGTGTAAGACCTATATCTTGTCCCGGTGTGCATACTTCTGAGTGTTCTTGAGATTGAGACTTTAGAATTTTTGTAACAGTTAACTATTGTAGAATTTACTTCAAAGCTGAAAAATGCCAGAAATGTCAGATGATTCATTTACCTGAGTGCCTTGTTGTGATACCTATACAAAATATTTAGCCAACACGTCAAGTTCGCGCCACCTTTGTAACGCGACCTGACACAAGAAACTCCAGCGCGCTTCTGACGGCAGCTTTTGTTTGACACCACGTCTCAAATTATAAATTGTTCACAGCCTTTTATATCATGTGAATCGGCAGTTACATACACAAGTGCCAAATCTTTAGTTTTCTTATTAAATAAAAATAGATCTTGATTTCTTTATGTCACTACCTACAAACAGATGCCGAACTTTTGTCGTAGCTTTTGTGATCCGCCGACGCACCGGAAAAAATCAAAGCTTGTCGGTGGCACACGGTGAGAATATTTTTTGTATCCACTGAGTGTTTTGTTTGTTTAAAAAATATGTTTTGCAGAAATCGGATTTCACCTAACAAATCAAATAATGTAGATAACAGCTTTGATCATGATTAATAATGCTACACGCATTCATTTGTTGTGCTTACTGCTTATGCACAACAAATGAATGCAATAATAAAAAGTAGGTAGGTATATAAATTTGCTTAAAATACATAGGCTATACAAAAAGGTGGAATTATTAAATTTTGGTGAGCCAACCCAAACAGCGTACTTATAAATAATTTAATCAGCATACAAAGATTTTGTCTGCAATAATAAAAATCAGGCGGAAATCTTTGTACCTATAGCAAATAATTTTGATAATGGTCATAAATTAAATCATTACCTACCTAATAGGTAAGCAGCATACCAATACCATGAATTTGCTTAGTAAACATTCGGTCTGCAAAATATCTACTTGGTCAGCAAGATTTTATGATTGATCAGCAGAGATAACATGTCTATATGCATTTTAATTGATTGGTATGCCTATTTTAAACATGGTAAGCAAAATAACTAATTGTATTGCATTTTTGTTGAAAAATCGTAAATTTCATGTCAATCTGTGTCAGGATCGAATCAGCCAACCCCGACTCCACATGCCCTTCCCCTAGAGTGTAATTCCAAAAAGGCGGAGGCGCGGAGGGAGGCAGCCCCTGCCCGCTGTAACAAAGGCCAGGCCAGACCTGGGCTCTCCGTAGCGGTTAAGACTGGTCGCTAAAGGTGACCACCAAGCCGAAGCTGCGAAGGAGAGCGTGGGTGCCTGTACTTTGTTACGCTAGGGTTGAGGGGCTGCACTTCCCGTAGCGCCGAAGCACATGGACTTCTAAACGCACGTAAGTTTGACCCGAATCAGCCGACGGCAGATAAATGGCTTTAAGTAGCACAAAATTAATTATTTTGCTCACTCTGAGTGCTTACCCAAACTTTATAACACAGAAACAGCTTATTGCTGCTTAATTATATAAGATGCAGCACAAAAATAATTACAGCCACCCAGAATGGCATTTAAATTGTTTATTGATTTCGATTTTCGAATGTTCATGGTGCCGAAAAAAATTATTAAGTAGTCCGTCTTGTATTGTTAAAAATTAGAAGACACGTATCTTTTTTCCTAATTTGTAAATTAGACCAAAAATGACGAAATTATAGCCCATTAAAATTACGCGTGACGTCAGATTTTGAGAGCTTTTTCGCAAATGAGTGACGTCAAAGATCCCCACTCCTATATTTTGATGCCTTGTATCTTTGTTATTTTTTGTTTATAGGAATAATACGTGTCCAATATATTTTTATAATCTAAATTAAGGACTAAATATAATGTAATTATTTTGACCCTGGAACCATGGCCATGAGTTGCTGACCAATTAGCTATTTCTGCTGGCAGATAAATTTTTCTGCTTTCAAAAATACTAGGTAATACTATAGCTCGGTGGCGCCGCGGTCTTGTTCGCTTAACAATGATCGCAACGTTGTGCAACCATTGGCGCGGTCAATCCGATGATGGGTGACCAAAATTTGACACCGATTTCCTCCGTGCTTCGGAAGGCACGTTGGCCTTCCGAAGTTGGAAGCTGTTGGTCCCGGGTGCTATCTCTACCAACTCACATAGCAGTCGTTACATCTTAACAGAGATGATGATAACTCTAACGCCTAAACTGGGAATGGGTATAGCTTACCCTAAGTGTTGCGGAGGTCTGATGGCAGTCGCTCTGTGTAAAAGCTTAGCCCTCGCCAAATCTCTCAGTTTGGGAAGCTTACCCTGAGACAATCGGGAAAAAGGCTAGGAGGATGATGACTCTTGGTAATACTATGTTAACTATCTAGATAACACCCATACAGGTATTCTACGATTACATGAAATGGAACGTCATTTCAACTAGCGCCATCTATTAGGACAGCAAGTAGGGTTGATTTTTTTTCTTCGTGCTAGAAGAGCCATCTAGTGGGGAGTAGCATATATTTTAATGTCGTGTAGAGAATGTTGATCAGGTAACCTTTGTATTATCTTTTTGTTTTCATTATTCTGGTTGACGATATAGATAGACGTAGTACTTATTACTTCCATGATTATTAATTAATACTTCCATGAATGAAACGGGCTCCTGTCCTGTCCATACAAACAAAGACAGATAAAAAAAGCTTAATAAAAAAAGTTAACCTCCTCTGCTCTGTGGTATCCGTCTGCAGGTACTCTGTCTGTAAAACATCGACCGATTTGTTTGTTTGAAATGTAAACTGTCAAACTATAAATGATTTTGTAAATTTTAACAAACTTTCAGGTAATAAATGTATCAAAATTGGATATTACCGAAAGATAAAATGCAAAGTACCATCAAAGAACTGCTGGACGCCCTGGGGTAAACTTTAGAAACATACACTATATTTGAGGTTGGTTATTTGTTATTGTAATTGGTTCTGAAGTGGCTCTTATTTAATTTACAGATGTAGTTTAGAAGCCGACACAGTTTTAGATTACATCCAGAACGATCCCAATTACGGGAATAGCAATTTATCGTCTAAACAAGTGAACGAGTTTGCACAAAGATTGGCGCTAAAAGCATCTAATGCCAAGACCTTTCTCAAGAAGTATGAAGATTTGAAAAGTCGCAAGTAAGTCTATATTACATTAAATATTAACATTATATACCAAATTTTAGTATCATTAAAGTAAATTCTAATAACTAATTAATTAGTACCTACTGCTTTGAAATGTATTAGCTATTCAAAAGAATATTTATGGGCAATCTCCTAAAAAAGTAAAGTAATAGGTAATATTCACCTTCTTAATATTAGAATAAATATGTTTTCATAAATACAACCACTAATTTTAATTTTCCAGTACTGACAATTTGTCGGATATTATAGTATTATTTTACAAATTGGTCTGTGATGAGAAAAAGTCAAAGAGTGGTAAGCCGAAGGTTGCTCCTAAACCTATATTAGGTGACAACAAACATCAAATCACCAAAGAAGATCTTCCACAGGTAAAGCACATTGTACCTAGTTTCTATAAATCTTCTATAGCTCCTCCTTTAAACTCCTATAGGTTTTTGGGTAGCTGTGCATTTGTATAGTAAAGTTTGTACGGGGATGTAAGGGAGCAACCTATAATCTTTTCGCTCCAAGCCAACCTCACCTGCCCGTGGTGCATCTTGCCAACTACAAACGAGGCGCTGGCAACTGATTGATGGCGGTATAACCATCACAATTGATGGCGTATCTAAATACTACAGACCAATGATGGGCAACAGCGTCACCGGAGCGAGAAGCTACGCCCTGCGATTGCCAACCCGCCTGCCCAGCATAACGTTTATGGGTCCTCCAGATGTTTGCCCTAAGTGGTGAAGAACTCGAGAGGCCTATGTCCTATGGACTGCAATAGGCTGATGATGATGATAGTAATGTTTGTGAATACGGACGGAAACCTGAGCCAATATGACTCAGGTCCTGTGTCAATATAAAATTGTTGTTGGGGGAGGTTTACATTCAGCAGTGGATGATTGCTGGCTAATGATGATGATTATTTTAAAGTGGTTTAGTAGGTACCTGTTTTTATAAAGAAGATGAATAAGTTTGTAGTTCATTCTACCAAAATGTTTAATCTAACTGGTTTATTATATTATACAATGTTTGCGATATTGTTTTATGATCTAATTAATATTTTTCAACATATAATTTTAATTTTTTAACCACACATTTTGTTTGGTTGTGTATTAACACATGGTATGTATGGTATGGTAGGTCTTAGGTATAGGCAGTAGATGAATTATAAGTTTTGGGTAATTTACAGACAAGGATAGGTTGATCTGTGACTGCCTGGACATTGTAACCTAGGTTATCATATTGAAAGCTCAGGAATAAGTGTACATTAAATGTTGTTGAATTTCATTCTAGATTAAAGACAAGTTGCTTAAAGCTGTGGACGAAGGTAAAAAGCTAGTCATGAAATCATTTGAGGAGAAAGAATCTAAGCTCCGTCCTAATTGGTACAGCAGTCTAGACCTGCCCAACTGGCAGAAAGATCACCCGGCTATGTCATGGGACTTCCCGAAAGAGCCTTTACCAATCATATCATCACTAGGTAAGTTTTTTTAAAATATGTTACTTTCTATATAATATGACAATCACATTAAATAAGGAATTCATTTACATATTAGTATTTGAAATAAAAATAACCAAAGTAGCACTTCATTGCTGTATTATGAACAATTTACAATATATAAAATCTCTAAACTGAAAAATATTGTAGTGATATATTAATGAGGTGTATTTGTAAAGAATATTATTTACCATTTACTCAAACTACATGAACCTCACCCTTTCTTTTTAACTATCCTCTATTCCATCTAAATTGTACAACAAAGTCTATTGTACATAGCGTTAGGTAAGTCAAATCTAGTGTCTGCAAGTGCAAAAAAGAATATCAATCTATTGACATGTCTGGTTTGCAGCTGGTGTGCCAGTAGCATCACAAGAAAATATAATCATAGATGAACTTCTGTATATTTTCTCTGGTATACCCGGCAACTACATTGTCCACCAACCGGTCAAGGAGATCTTCGAACCTCGTACATTCCTAATATCTGAAGACTTGGATGATGCTCTAAAACAGATTGTGCAACAAATGTTGCCTTTGGCATCTAACTACTCTATTGTGAGGAGGTTCATCGAGCACTGTGATATGTGGTCTGGTCAAGTGCTGCATGCTCTAGTGGCGGCCATTGAGATTTTGCTAAAGGATTACTATGTAAGTATTTGTCGCCTGCCTAAAAAATTATGTGGTTGAAATCTTCAAACTGTTTTGTGATTTTCGTCATATTACACAATAGAATCTATTAATTCATTATTGTAGCTACAATAAATGCTATTGTGTTATATAAAAAACAAACTAGTGTTTATGCTGGAATCCAACTTTCTTATTTTTTTTTTCTAAATGACTACAATGATGGCCAGGCCGGCCTTGTCATCATCAGTAAACATCACCCTTTACTGTTGGGGGAGCGGAAAGCTCTCGCCTTCTTTCTTATAGTTCTTGTCGGATATGCTTATGTCACACAAAGAACATACCCTCGTTTAAGGCTGTGTGTTGATCAGTCTGTCAGTCATTCTGTACAAAGCATTTCATTAATGTTTTCTCTATAAAATATTAATGTGTATTGTTGACATTTTATTTTTTCTAGACTATGATTGCGCAACTGGAAACGGAGCACATGTCTACAAACCTGACACTACAAAAGTTATGGTACTTTGTCTTGCCTACAATGCACACTATGCAAGTTCTTGCCGCAATTGTCACAAATATTGGAAAGGTAATTACTGGACTACATAACATCATAATAATTGTAGTTTTTACTTTTTATTCAGCATATTATGTGGTTGAAGCTGTGTAGCCACTTTAGGCATATGGACAGCTTGAAGAAGCATTGTCGTTATGTCTGCGAGATTGTATTACAAATGACGTGATTTGACTGAGAACGAGTGATAGCTCATTGGATTAGTAACTGTCCTTAAAATTATCCTGCATGGAGTATTTACACCAAAACGTCTGATAATCGACACGTTGGATCCGAGTCGTGTCTACATGCGCGTAATAACTACCCTTAGATGATCCGGTCATCATCATCACCAGCCTATCGCAGTCCACTGCTGAACTTAAGCCTCTACAGTTATTCACCACTTTGAGGCAAAATTTGGAGGCTTTATCCATAATCGCCACGCTCTGGGCAGACGGGTTGGAGATCGCAGGGCGTAGGTCCTCGTTCCGGTGACGCTGCTGCCCGTGATCGGCCTATGGTATTTAGCTACGCATTCAATCGTGATGGTTATACCGCCACCAGCCGGCTGCCATAGCCTCGGTTTTTTTTAATAGTAGCTCGACATAATGGCTTCCTTACGCCTGATGCAAAGCCAAAGAGAAGCCCAATTCGCTGTGACAACTGGCAAGTAACTGGTTAGTTACCTGTCAGTTGCCGCTGCCATGCCGGCCCAACCCTAACCCCCCACGAGCTCCGGAGACCCTACTCACCAGCAGAAACACGACCCGGAAGTCATTTGGCTGCGGTATTCTATAGGGTGGAGGTCCTTCCCCGGACCGGCAGCTCAATACGAGCGAAGATTCGCTATACCCTACCTCGGTTGTTATGTTGATGCATCACGGGCAGGTGAGGATGACTTGGAGAAAGAAAGACTTATTTTTTTTCTCTATAAAATAATGGATGTAATGGATGGGATGTACGCTCCAAGGCAACCTCACCTGCACGTGGTGCATCTTGCCGAATAACAAACGAGGCGCTGGCAACCGACTGGTGGCGGTATAACCATCACAATTGAAGGGGTAGCTAAATACCACAGACCGATGACGGGCAGCAGCGTCACCGGAGCGAGAAGCTGCGCCCTGCGATCGCCAACCCGCCTGCCCAGCGTGGCGATTATGGGTATATCCTCCAGGTGTTTGCCCTAGGTGGCGAGCAGCTGGAGAGGCCTGTGTCCAGCAGTGGACTGCAATAGGCTGATGATGATGATGATGATGATAAAATAATGTAATATACCGGTATAAAGACTTATTAACCGACGTCAATTTTTTAGCAAAAAGAAACTACTTCAATATGGTGGCAATGGAATCAATTAAGTACTTCCTACTTGGTCCCATTCTGACCATATTGAAGTCTGTTTTTTTTTTCGCTAAAATATGGTGTTATTTGGTGTAATCTGCTCAGAGCGAGGTCCGCGGCGGCGGCGTGCTGACGGTGCTGCACGACAAGACCAGCACGCTGCTGGGCGACGCGCGCGCGCAGGAGATCGCGCTGTTCCTCAGCGAGCGCGCCTGCCGCCCCTACCTCGCCGTGCTGGACCAGTGGATACACAGGGGCAACATTGTGGACCCCTTCCAGGTATACTGACAGTGACAATAGACAAATAAATATTTTTTTAACAAAAAATGAAACCGAGATATCTGCTAACATACATCCAGGAAAAAAAATAAGTCAAATCGAAACCTTTTTTGAAGTCAGTTATCCACTCAAAATATGCCACACTGTTGTTGTCTATGTTTCTGGATTTAGAATAGGACCACCGCGTCCACAGGAGTGGTTGGTGGCCACTCCCTTCACTTCCCATTTTGGGGAGGTGTGTTGAGTCTGCCTGGGGCAGACTGCGCTGATGGTGTCGCGGTGTATTGGCTTTGCCGCGTCCCGCGTCACCACCACCAAAGCACATGAAGCGGCCGGGGTTTTTAGTGGGTATTCTCCATCTCGCTTCCATCTAGGCATCCGGTATGTGGGACACATACCGGATGCGTAAATGCACCGGGGGGTAGCAGGGATGCATTTTCCCCCGGCGAAACAAAAAAAAGGACCACTCCGTCTCACTCCGTCAGTGTCATAGAAGACGACTAAAGGAATATCAAAAAACTGGTAGCAGTGTTTACCTGGGTAATTTTTATACAAACTGATCCTAGAAATAAAAAGAATTATCCAAACTGACCCACTGGGTTAGTCCCTAAGGCTATTTTGATCTCTGGTTGAAAATCTGTTAACATGGATTATTAGGTATCCCCTAACTGGATCAGCTTGTTAATTGTTTTCATAAAAATATCTTTATTGTGTTCTAGGAATTTATGATCGAAGATAACGAGCTTATAAATAAGGAGGAGCTTCCTGTCGACTACTCTGCCGACTACTGGGAGAAGCGGTACACCGTGCAGCGAGACAGGGTGCCCAAATTCCTCGATAAGTTTACTGATATCATACTGCGAACCGGGAAATATCTCAATGTCATCAGTCAGTGTGGTAAGTTAGTCGATATATGGGGCTATATGTCTGCTTATCTACAGTGCCGTCTTAAACTTTGGGCACACAAGAATTTGGGGCCCTTTTTAGGGTTCCGTAGCCAAATGGCAAAAACGGAACCCTCATAGATTCGTCATGTCTGTCTGTCTGTCCGTTCGTATGTCACAACCAGTTTATCCCGAAACTATAAGAGCTACATTATTGAAATGTGCGTCGATGTATTCTGTTAGCCGCATTATGATTTTAAAATAAAACCAGAAAAAAAAACCAAAATTTTTGGGGTTCCCCATACATAGAACTGAAACTCAAAAATTTTTTTTTCAAACCCATACGTGTGGTGTATCTATGGACAGGTATTTTAAAATTATGTTGAGTTTTCTAACATATTTTTTTTCTAAACTGAATAGTTTGCGCGAGAGACTCTTCCAAAGTGGTAAAATGTGAAAAATGTGTAATGTGCTTACAAAAATGTTTTGAGAATAAATGTGTGAGAGAAATTATGGATCCTTCGGGGCCCCCCTGAGAATGGGGGCCCTGGGCCCGGGCCCCGTGTGCCCTTATGGTGAAGACGGTATTGCTTATCTAAGGCCTTCAATGTTTCCCAAGTATACTTTAAACTGTCTTTAATTTGGTTCTTTATAAGATTGTAATCTTGACCGAATTTCGGCTTTTCGACCGAAAGTAGCCATACGTGCCAGGAGATTTAAAATGAACAAGTGTATGCGCAAATACAGTTGGCCCTCCCTACTCCTTTACTCTAATGATCCGTGGGGTGATAGGGCGACCAGAGAGAAATTAGGCGAAAAACTAATTACTTAGTGTGCATGTGGTGTAAAACCACCCAAGAAACATTAGTGTTATGAGTTTGTGTTTTTTCTATGTTTGGGTGTTTTGTATTTAGGTCTTATATTTGGAGTACCTATTTGATACCCATAACACAAGTGTTCAAGTTACTTGCTTTATGATGGAGCTATGGTTAAGATCTTGTCTGATAATTATTTATTTTTAAATTTTTCACAGGAAATCCAATAACAAAAACGAATACTGAAGAAATCAAATACTCACTCAGAGAACAAAACTATGGTGCCATAATACAGAAAGCCTACGCCTACGCTAGCAAGTCGCTCTTAGAACTCTTACTCAAGGAGTATGATCTGATGGGCAGACTGAAGTCTGTCAAGAACTACTTCCTGATGAGCCAAGGCGACTTCATTGTCCAGTTTATGGATGCAACTGAGAAAGAACTGTCGAAGAAAATTGATGATATTATACCTTCTAAGCTGGAGTCTCTCTTGGGGCTTTGTTTGAGGTAAGTTATATAGAATAGAATAGAATAATTTTTATTTGGTACTTAAAACATGGAAAGTAGGTACAAATGAACACTTAAAACTAGCAAAAATATAGAAAAATAAAATTAAAAATAACGCTATTAACATTAGTACCAAAATGGTCTCCGCTCAGCATACGATGGTGACGGCGAAAAGCAGCGTCACCACCACTGGTATTCTGCGGATTTTTTTAGAAAATAGGCAGCACACCTCTGGAGGACGATGTGGTTTTCCGGTACTACGTCACTGACTACATGTGTGGCACGTCGCGTCGTCTTCCTCTGGTTCCCTGACGCAAGAGCAAGGGAAATATTGCATACATTATTGTCATAGTCTCATAGATATAATTTATTCCAAATGAAAGAAATTCTACCCACTCAAAACTAAACTATGCTAGAAATTATCTTGAGTGACGTCTGAAACGAAAGATCTAAATCTATTCTTACATCGCCTACTTTACTGTATTGTATTACTACTGGCTACGACGAGACCCGACCGATGTAAATATCCAAGTCACCGTATACGCTGGTTACGTATGCTGCGTCGCAGACGCATGAACCACGATATCAGAAGACTCCGCCATTTGCGTAAAACGAGCCCGCCCGATGTCGCCGACTCAGCCATAGGGCCGTGTGCACTGTTGATTACTGATATTGCTTACTTTGCACATCCCTTACAGCATAATCTTTTAACACGAACTATAAAAAATATGTATATGGGGATGTGAGGGAGCGACCCATCATCTTTTCGCTCCAAGCCAACCTCACCTGCCCGTGGTGCATCCTGCCGAATAACAAACGAGGCGCTGGCAACCGACTGGTGGCGGTATAACCATCACGATTGAAGGCGTAGCTAAATACCACAGACCGATGACGGGCAGCAGCGTCAACGGAGCGAGAAGCTACGCCCTGCGATCGCCAACCCGCCTGCCCAGCGTGGCGATTATGGGTATATCCTCCAGATGTTGGCCCTAAGTGGCGAACAACTGGAGAGGCCTATGTCCAGCAGTGGACTGCAATAGGCTGATGATGATGATGATGATAAAAAATAATGTTGTTTACAGGCTTTCTGCTGCTAGTCACGATCCTTACAATGAGGACATGAGAGTGGAATTGCTGCCGTACGACCTGCAGTTCCAGATGTTCAAGATTTTGTCCATAGAAACCGAAGAGGAGAAAGGTAACGCTACCAATAATTCTATCGACATCCGTAATTGAAACCAAAATAACTACTAATACTAGTCTTATTAATTAGGCTTTCCGAAGTTTTTCCAGTTTTATCCGACATATTACATATTATGTTTTCCTGCTTATTTTGCGTTGGAAACTTACTTGGGACTTTCTTGCTTTTGCCCAATTTTATTATTATAGTTCTATGGAAATTACATGCTCTATATTTTAAGCTACCTGCGAATTGAAAAAGGATTATTATTTAGTATTTTAAATTATAAAAATATATTGGACACATATTTATTCTTTTTTCATTTAAACAAAATATAACAAAGATACAAGGCATCTGCGAAAAAATTCCACACAGCGTGACAGTCTTTTATTTTTGAACAATCTAAAAAACGTGACAGACTTTTATTTTTGAACAATCTAAAAGACGTGACAGTCTTTTATTTTTGAACAATCTAAAAGACGTGACAGTCTTTTATTTTTGAACAATCTAAAAGACGTGACAGTCTTTTATTTTTGAACAATCTAAAAGACGTGACAGTCTTTTATTTTTGAACAATCTAAAAAACGTGACAGACTTTTATTTTTGAACAATCTAAAAGACGGACTAATTACATTACATTTTTTATGGCAGCAAGCCTATTGTACGTGGTATAGTCATGGTAAGGTTGATGACTAAGACATCGCCTTAACGTGGGATAGGCTCCCTCAATGGGAGCATATATGAGCTGTTATGTCGTATCATAAAAATTGCTTTCGTTTCAGAATACAAACAAAATAAAGACTGCCCTCCGCTGACAGGCATCGAGACGTTCTCGTTCGGCATGGAGGTGAAGTGGCCCGTGTCGCTGATACTCAACCACAAGGCCATCGCCTGCTATCAAATGATTTTCCGACACTTGTTCTACTGTAAGCACGTGGAGAGGCTATTATGCAGGTACGGTTTTTCCATTCTAAATAATGGGTTCATTGATCTGAGGGCACGGTCGTGCCCTCGCCAAGACGAGCCAAGCGAAGCGCAAGGGCA
The DNA here is from genome assembly GCA_031163375.1 of Conogethes punctiferalis. Taxonomy (NCBI): domain Eukaryota; kingdom Metazoa; phylum Arthropoda; class Insecta; order Lepidoptera; family Crambidae; genus Conogethes; species Conogethes punctiferalis. The sequence goes on along the minus strand of CM062085.1, from coordinate 15,166,930 downwards.
CTACCTATCTTTTCTCGAAAGGTTTCGCCGTTTTTTTGAACCCTCATAACTTTGGTTTGAATGATGCTAAATAGTTAAGTTCTTTAACCCCCGACCCCTAACATTAAGGGGTGGCAATTTGTACGAAACATAAAATTCTTAGGGTAGGTACTTCTTGAAGTCTTATATAGAAAGGTGAAATTTGATATGTAAGCTGCTATTAGTATACAAGCTAGATGAAAAATATAAAACTTTACCCATGATGATGATGAAAGAACAAATGGCGGACTTAATGCCATGTGGCATTCTATACCAGTCAACCATTGGGCGAGCCAGAAAACTAACATCGTCATCATCTTCATCATCATGATGATGAAAATACAAATGGCGGCCTTAATGCCGTGTGGCATTTTCTACCAGTCCATAATTATTTCAACTAATATACAAGTTTCAACCATCGGTGAATAGCGCCATTTATATTCATAGGCGAGGCGATTTTTTTCCGGGCGAGGGCTGGCAAAACACCCGACATTTCTTGTCGGGCCCGGCAAGAAATCGGATTCCAACAAGTGTGAATAGCTCCATATAATATAAATGTTCTGCCACTGTAACCTCCGATTAAAATCCGGACCCGACACCCGACAAATGGGAACGGGCTGTAAATATCACAGGCCGATGACGGGCAGCAGCGTCACCGGAGGGAGAAGCTACGTCCTGCGATCGCCAACCCGCCTGCTCAGCGTGGCGATTACGAGTAAAGCCTCCAGTTGTTTGCCAGAAGTGGCGAACAACTGGAGAGGCCTATATATATATATATATAATATATATATATATATTATATTTATTCAGGGAATAATTACTAAAAAATAGGGAGAATAAGTAAAAATGCAATACTGCAATAAACAAGCAACCTACAAAAAGAGGTGAAATCCCCCCAAAAACATTTTCATGTAAAATGTAGCCAAGACGAGGGCGAGACCACATTGCGTGCACTGTCAAAAAGTTATCAGATGTCATTAAGGGGCCAAGCTGACTACAACTCTACACGCCCCCAATTATTCTACAATCACAAACTTAACATCTTTGCCAAAATATGTGGCTTGGCCGTTGAGCTTTCGTAAGAACTATTGTGGAAACGAAAAAAAAATTACCCTCATTATTATGCGAAACGGCCATCCACATATTTTGGCAAAGATGTTAAGTTTGTGATTGTAGAATAATTGGGGGCGTGTAGAGTTGTAGTCAGCTTGGCCCCTTAATGACATCTGATAACTTTTTGACAGTGCACGCAATGTGGTCTCGCCCTCGTCTTGGCTACATTTTACATGAAAATGTTTTTGGGGGTTAATCCTTTCTTCTTCTTCTTATCGTGTCGATGGCAATCTAAACGAGTTGCGCCCAATATTCAGCCACACGAACCGCCCTCCTAGACGCCCTCATCAGCTCGTCCCGCGTACAACTTGATGGGCACGCCGGGCAGGCCGCGAGGTGAGCCATGGTTTGAGGGGAATACCCACAAGCACAATCCATTAATCCTTTGACTGCCGAGAAATGAGACAATTGAAAATCTATTGTTATCGACGCCGGAATATAACAAGACTCGTTATTTATACATATTATAGTAGGATTATTGAAAAAAAAATGGATCTTCTTGAAAATTCTAGGACGACTGCGAAGCACCAGATAGTTGGAATATAAAAATGAATTTCTTAATCATCCATGCTGTGTTGCAAGACGTATGCAAAAATCACTTACTACCGTCATTTAATAATAAACGATTCCCTCATTGGTTGACGGGATTGCTATCCCGTCAACCAATGAGGGAATCATTGAAATTGATCAATTTAGGAGTCTTGTTATTTTCCAGTGACATATATACATTTTCGCTTCTGATAATGTCATAGCTGACACAAACATCTGTTCCAGAGTGTGGTTGTACAACAAAGTGGTGAAGCGTTTCTCCGAAGCTCGCCTGTACGCGGACGCGTTCGCGCTGCGCCAGCGCATGCTGAGCTGCGTCCAGCACCTGCAGTACTACATGTGCGTCGAGGTCATCGAGCCCTCCTGGTGCCAGCTCATACAGAGCCTCGACAAGGTAACACGCCTACTATGAACCCTTCAAACTGTACTTACTCTGTACTGTGCAACACTTAAAAAAATTTTTTTTCTTCATATTTATCTGTGATTCCCTGACAGTGAACAGATTTGTTGTGTGTGGTTGATGCGTCAGGGTGGCTCCTCAGCAGGAACTCACTCATTTGCGGATCTGTTGTAACTCTTCAAACGAAAATCAAAAATATCTTTATTCATATGTCAGACTTTGGAAGTTACAAATAAAAATTACCACAATGATTGATCACTAGCAGTCTATAGATGAATCTGATTTTCTTACATAGACGGATACATTTGCAACATATAAGGCTGGAAACAGTGCTCGACCGATGGTCAGCGCTGACCGTCGGTCGGCGTTACTATATCAATGCAAGTCTATGAACGCGCACACAGCTAAGCTGACGGTACGCGCGTGATTTGGTGAGCATAGCTGTGTGCGCGTTTATAGACTTGCATTGATATAGTAACGCCGACCGACGGTCAGCGCTGACCATCGGTCGAGCACTGTTTCCAGCCTAATAGATTGTCCACTGACTGAGTGGTCCATTTTGGAACCAATTTTTGACTCCCATCTCATATCGTGGGTGTCGTAGAAGACCTCTAAGGAAATATCTGGAAACTGGCAGCAGCGTTTACTTGAGTACAAATAAAACTTCCTGCCGTCACCAACCCGCCTGCCAAGCGTGATAACTAAGGCAAAATGTAATTAGTCCGTCTTAGTTTATTTAAAAATAAGAGATATGTTTTTTTTAATTTCTAAATTAGACCAAAAATGACAAAGATATAGCCTGCTAAAGTTACGTGTAACGTCACACCTCGTGGCATTTTTCGCAAGGGGTGACGTCAAGGACTCCCACTACTAAATGTAAATGCCTTGTATCTTTGTTATTATTGTTTAATCTAACAAAGAAAATTGTAGCTTAGGCTTAAGTTACTTTGTAGATTTACTTCCTTGTATTCTAAATAAATAAATTTTAATAATAAATTCCCAAAAAAAAAGAAAAAATATGTGTCCCATTTTTTTCTGTAACCTAAAATACGGACTAAATACATAAATATAATGTAAGGAACCTAAGTGGTTTTGGAGGAGGCCTATATCCAGTACTAGCTAGACGTATCTAGATGAAAACATATTGATGCGTCCGTATCTTTATTATCCCAAGCTTCCTCATTGTGCCAGGTGAACAACGTGGACGAAGTGCTGGAGCGCCACAACGACTTCCTCGAGTCGTGCCTCGGCGACTGCATGCTGACCAGCCCGCAGCTGCTCAAGGCCGTCACCACGCTCTGCCTCGTCTGCGTGCAGTTCTGCGCCTTCATACAGGTTGGGAACCCACCCTAGTACCCACCACTTACATGTCACCTTGCTTCGAAATCTATACGGTCTACTTATAATAAATCTGTAGAGAAGTCAATTCTGTACATGAAGTATATTTTCAAAATAACTATCAGGGGGTGATTAGTGATCGACACTGATGCCAAAAATGCAATCAGTAAAATTTTTGTCTGTCTGTCTGTATGTTCGTTCTAGAAAGATGAACTGAACGGATTTTGACGAAACTTGGTACAATTATTCTTCATACTCCTGGGCAGGTTATAGTATACTTTTCACCACGCTACAATCAATAGGAGCAGAGCAGTGATGGGAAGTGTTGGGAAAATGGAAGAAATTTTTATATGTATGTTTGATCGCGCATCACGCGAAAACTACTGCATGGAATTAAATGCGGTTTTCACCAATGTATTGCTAGAAGTCTAACTTAAAAATTAGGGTACCATTTTATGGAAGTCCGTTATTTTTGAAACCCGATATCCACGCGTGCGACGCCGCCAGCACAGCTAGTAATTAATAAGTGAAGTCTTCACTTTCACACTTCCACTCAGTGAGTTATGTTGTTTGTTAATATAACGCACTATACTTAAGGATATAAGTACCAATACTGAGTGGAGTCTTCACTTCCACTCCATTCCATTATTTAAATTTATATTTGTCAAAGCGATCCTAAATTGCATTTTGCTATAGGACGACGCCATAAGAAACGGAGCTAAAAAATTTAATTAATGTAAAAACTTATGTGGAATCGCTTTCTTTCTTTCTAGTAAGCAGCCTTTATTTACTTTTCTAGAAAAGTCACCTTATGCTAGCATAAGGTGACTAAACAAACAAGAAATCCACCATGTGTTAAATATGTATTTTTTTCATTGAACATTGGCCGATTTTTTTGCAATGGTCTCCCTAGATTTATTGCACCTTAATAGAAACACGTTGAATATTCTAAATAGTGCATGAATAGGTATATGTAAATGTTTCAATTTATGAACTGTATTTTATTTTTACATGCATCTTTCACTGTCACGTCATTCCTATATTGAAATTGATATGAAAAACTATATTTTTTATCCAATTTGTATGTACGAAATGATTTTCAATCAGTACAAATTTGATAAAAAAATAATTGTGTAAAATTACACATTTTAAAAGAAATGAGACGTTTGCTTTTATATTAAATAATTATGTTAAGTGTATAATATTATAATGAATGTATTGATATAATATCTTGAAGTGGCATAAAATGCTGGTAATACTGAATTACTCGTAACATAAACTTATTTATTAGCTGCGTTATATGTCTATTCACTATTTATAATGATTCTATTTATTTATCGAGCAGGCTGACTTGTCTATCTATTGGTATTTATGCCTAAATTAATTTCTCTCAGCTTATGCGATAGGTATTATAATTTCTAATAATAATTTATTTTTGTATTTTCTTTTAACGCTACCAAACACGTTAATTGGCAAAAGGAGATGCACAAGTACTTCGTGGACGCAGAGCTTAACAGTATGCTTGGATCAACGTATGACAGTTCAGACTATAGTGAGGTATACCGCAAACAGTATCACTAGCGCACTCGTGCAGTTGTTTCGTACAAAGCACTCTCAACTAAACTACATTTGATTCGTAAACAATGCAAACACGCTCTAATTAGACTTGTACAATGTCTACTGCAATTTGTTCTTCCATCTCGAGATCTAACTAAAGGCGGTTTCACACTACTTTAAATAGTGTTTAAACAAACATAAAATTCTCATCGCGAATGCGATATTTATCTTCCAATATTCCCGAATGTTGTAAAATACAAAAACAAGACGAAAACGGGACAAAAACTATAGTATTTCTTATTTAGTTGCCTACATCAAAACCGTTTCGTTATTATGGTTATTCAAATACTCGTATTATAGGTGCTTAAAAATACAAGTTTTACAGTTATTTTGACCATTCTATGTACCCAAGTAGTTAAATCAATCCATCGTACGGATTCCTATCTGTCTGTCAAACTAATTTATTTTTAGTTTGTCAGATTCATTCCTAAAGTATTTGAATCGTTTCGTCCGAATAAGAATGCGAATATTCTTTACATTAATACATAATTTATAGTTCGTTTTATAAGGCGTACCTATACGCTCGCTTTGTGACCCAAGCACAGCTAGTACAAGGGTCAACTTTATATAATCGATTCTATGCATGCTACGTATGGAGTCAACATCATTACCTCGAGCGAAAACGCCAGAAATAGCTATGTTCGTTAGAACATAGATTTTTAGCGTGCTTGTAAGTGACCAGGTAATGTAAATAATGACGCTTAGAAAAATACGCCAATCTGAAACCGCCTTAAAGAAGTACACTTTGATTGGTCGAACATAATTGCATACAACAGTTCGAGTCTAATAGATCGATTTCACGTTGCTGGTTACATTCACAGTAAAAGTTAAAAGCTTCCATGTAGTATTTGTGAAACTAAATCATTCCTAATCCTAACCGCTATTTTTACTATTTTTTCATGACTTTTCTTTTAGTATTCTATGGTGAGTACATTTGATGTCTTTGTTATTATTTGTAAATTAATGATTATCACATTGCACTTTTCGTTTAATCGTCGTATATCATTGTATAATATATCTTGCTTTTTGTACATAATGTAATTAATACTCATTTATTAGTTCATTTAAGTGTAACGAGTTTAGAAAAACCAATTCATATTAATTTTTAACCGACTTCGAAAAAGGAGGAGGTTCTCAATTCGTCTGTATGTATAATATTTTTTTTTTTTTATGTTTGTTCACCGATATTTCCGTCAATTATGGATGGATTTCAAAAATTTTTCGACAGTTCGACAGAGGACACTTCCGAGGTGGTCCCATTTTCACCAAGTCAGGATCTGATGATGGGATCCTGGAGAAATTGAGGGCAACAGCCGAAAATTGTATGCTCATATAGTGTTTTTGTTACGTAATTATATTTTACTCAGGTATATGCTTCCGGGCGTCAACATCTGGTGCTGATGATGAAGCCACAGAACTCCTTAACGGTTAGGAGTTAGGGGACAGTACTGACATTGGTCGATATTAAACTAGGTAGTAGTATGTACTTATGTAGGGCTAATAGGGCAGGTGATTTGGACAAGTGATTTGCTTGATTCTAGATCGCAAAGTCTTCACTTGACTTAAAGCAAAATTTTTCATTCCTAAGTAAAACTCTTAAGGACATTAATTAGCCTTTATTCAAGTTTACAGCACATTAATGCAACTAAAAATAGAGAAATAAAATTATTTTTTAAAAAAAATTAAACCGACTTCGAAAAAAACGCAAACGACCAAAACTAAAAAGCGATAAATAACGTAAGTAATTCCATCCTTAAAACATAATTATTTAAATATTACAATTATCACTTATTTTTGAAGTCGGTGCCAAACAAATAAATATATTGTCGTGTTTGCCGGCCGCGCGCGTCATACAACAACAGTCTACGTTAGGTACCGAGAGGCTGGCACCGACTTCAAAAATAAGTGATAATTGTAATATTTAAATAATTATGTTTTAAGGATGGAATTACTTACGTTATTTATCGCTTTTTAGTTTTGGTCGTTTGCGTTTTTTTCGAAGTCGGTTTAATTTTTTTTAAAAAATAATGGTGATAGCCTTTATTATATAATAATTGATAACAGTACTAGTCAATATTCACTAACTTATCCGTAGCAGAACGTTGGCGTTCCGACTATTCTACGGAGCGTTTTTGCAAGCAATTGAAACAACAAAGTGACGGGTGCTACACATTGGGGCTCGGCTTAAGAGTTTCATTCAAGTTTGACATTAGTTGACGAGACTAATGTCAAATTTGAATGAACGTCGTGGTAGGTAGTCGTGGAAGCGATCGTCCCGAACGCATTGGTAAATAACCTTGCTGTTTGCTCTAAATGCAGCCGATGACGTTACTAGAGGCGACTATTTTCTCGAGCGACGTCTTGGAACTGACAAAATCTATCTACGACTAGCTGCGTCTGCAGTTTTGTCACCAGGAAGCTGTCGACACGTTGCCGTCTGCGGTCTCATGTCGTTTGTCGCAGGCATGTCGACAGGTGACGGCGAGTGCAGAACTTGTCTCTCCTGTGCTAAAGCCCTTCCTGCGTCAGGCGGCGGGCGGCGCGGCGGCGGGCGGCGCGGGCGGCGGCTCGGCGGACTCGTTCTCTCGCTCGGTGTCGCGCTACGGGCTGCGCTTCACGGCGGCTCTGCTGTCCGTGCTCGCCATCATCGAGCGCATGGCGAGGGACAACAACACCAACAAACTACTCAACATATCCGCCAGGTCAGTTGGGCGCAGTTAAGCAAAAACGTTTCAATCTACAGATCACATGAACTTGAGTTAATAGGATAAATCCTTTTATTTTGACACTTTTTTACTTATTTGAAACTAGTTTCAGATTCCAATTCACACTAAGCTAATTCTATGAGTTATAGGTGCTGCGCAAACGGCACACTTTTTGTGCGATAGAGTCTGCGTCTGAGACATTTAAAAAGAGCGTCTAGGTCTGCCGACAGAATATTCGAAGATGTGCGTCGTGTGCGTATAATTGCAATAGAACTATATGCAATATAATACTTCATATAATTGCAATAAAAGTGCGTCACGGCTAGTCTGTCGTCTTCGCTGTCCCTAAGTACGAATTATTGAAAGCTGAAATTCTGTCAAATAAGTAAAAATTAGTGTCAGAATAAAAGGATTTATCATATTGACTCAAGTTCGTGTGACCTGTGGATTGAAACATTTTTGCTTAACTATGTCCAGTTATTAATGACGTCAGCCAGTACAGTAGAACAGTGTTACAGTAGAACCATTTTAATAAGTAGCATCGGCAAACTTCGTCTGCGCAGAAGAAAAGCTAAAGCCGATTAAATACGAATGCCAAAACGGTTGAAATATAGATCTTATTGCGTTACCGTTTTTTAAGATTTTTAGTTGACAAAACTATCTCTCGTGCTATCTCGCTCATAGCGACTGTCAAGATGACGGCTACCGAACACGGCGCGCACGCATCAACCAATAAATAGCAAACGAGAATGTTTCACACGCATTTTATGCGGAACATTACGATTGGCTAATATTTATTTACCTGCCATCGGCGTAAATTATTATTAATGTGGTACTACTGTACTAAGATTACTCTTACCATTCTTATCATACCACTTCATCTTTTTCTCGAGTCAGTGATAAACCCCTACCAAAGCTTAGCAACTAGAATCGCACAATTTGCCCTTATTCTAAGAGCGGCGTTGGCGAACCATCGTGGCGCTTTCAGAAACCGCGCGACACAACATTTCAATATACATAAGTAGTAGCTTTGAAACGAGCGTACATACTTAAGGTGCGACTCTTAAACCGCAGTAATAAACATCCAATGATCCTACATTTATAATCACGCCAAAAAGCAGAGAAAGACGCATTACGCAAGGAGTGATTTCTAGTACCTTTGGTTTAGGATATCAATCATTCATTACATCCATGCCGTAGACGTGGTCAAATAGCGTTACTATGCTTCCACTTTACCATCACCAAAAGCGTAAACAATACGAATAGCATCGCAAACGTTTCCAGGTTGAACTTCAACACTTACTACGTGACGCAACTGGAGAAGTTCTGCATGGACGACAAGCTGCTGGACTGTGACAAGAAGCAGGTGGGCTCCTAGCGCCGGGCGCGTGAGTGCAGCGGCCGCGTCACGGCCGTGTGATGTGACGCGGCGAGTTAACTGGCGTGAGACGCGTTAAAAGTGACGCGAGTTGCGTTAAAAGTGACGCGAGTTGCGTTAAAAGTGCCGCGAGTTGCGTGTAAAGTGACGTGAACACAGCATAAGGGCAGCCCTGTACTATGCACCTGGCAAAGGATGATGGGCGTTTTAGTAGGTACACTACATATTCCCAAAATATATCGTACGTTGATTAGGTTTCTGCAAATAACATAAATAAAGACAGTGATGTATCATTCAATTCGTGCGCAATTATCTACAAGGGCTGTTATTACTTAACTTTACAAACCCGTCTTGATCGAATCGTATGTAGTGATTATCGAATTAAATTTACTTTAGACAGCTTCAAATTGTCGAAATTTATGTGTATTATAAAACTGTTGTCAAAAGGTTTGTTGTTTTTTGGAAACTATATGAAGCTCATCTTTCAACGTCAACGCGAAACCAATCGGGGTGGATTATAGAATTAATATAAAAAAGTACTCGTTCCTTACTTATCTGCCCATCGTCCATAATTCATCCGGTTTTTTAATCCCATTTCACAAAATTAGTGACAGAGTGGCGTTAGTGAAACATTTCAGTTAGATAAATATGAAAAATGTAGTAGCGATGTAGAAAAGCTAGTTTAATCCGAGATGGATATTATCGGTACCATGTTTTTTTTTATAAAAGCGGCAAATGGCAAGTAGCAAACTAGTTGGTTGTATTTAGTTTTTTTTAAACTATCATATATGGTTAATAATGATAATAATCGACAATTCATAACGAACTTTTAGATATACCCCAATGTTTCTAGATATTTATATTCGTACAATGACAATCAAAGTACAAATTCAACGACATACATATACAAAATAAGGAATGTTTCTTTTTTATCAAAATTAAACTTTAAAATTCTAAGTTTATAAAATCTTAATAATTTTTAACACCATTTACCAATTGTTTCTAAAAATATCATAACAATAAAAATAGATCAAGTTGATTTTATCTCTTCAGATTTCTCAATATGGTCGTTAACCTTAAGTTGTATTCTTTTAAATATGAAGATCTTGATAACATGCCATAGCACAAAAATACAATGGCTATATTTAACGACTAACTTCTTGAATACAGTCCATTAAACATTTTGAACCAAAATACCACTATTATTATTGAGGAAAAATTATACAGTAATTTTATCAGCCTACATAATTCATATTATTGAATTGTTGCGGTACATATCTACTATTTTTACAAATAAAATATAAAGCTAAAATTATGTACTCATAAATAAACAAAATGAAAACTATTTCATTATTAATTCTATCACTATAAGAGCATAATGCATACTAATGTTATTTAGTCGACAAAACATTAACAAATTGCCACTAGATGATAAATCTGTAGATATACACACCTTCCAAATTAATTTCCTTACTAAGTACAAAAAAAAATACCCTAGGTTAGGCTATAGGTTCACTCAGTAATGATGACTGACATTAACAATATTTTTTCTACAATATATTCAAAGAATGTTTCTATACATGAACTCTCTGTGAATAAATAATTTCAATAAAATAGAATAGATCTGAAGTCCATTATGATTTACCAATGCCTTCCAAATAAACGAACTCGAATATTTTTATATCAAATCCCAAAACTTATCGAAACGTGTGAATAAAGGCACATTTAGTTTTTAATTTCAAGATATTAAAGAATGGACCGAATTAAAAATCTCATTCCTTGCCATACACTTAGCTTATAGGTATCTCTATTGGCCATGACATTATCATAGTCGTAAATATTGTTATACAAACGCTTATGCTGTTGATCTGCATCGTAAGTTCAAACTAAGTACATACCTATTTTATAAGATGGTGAATCCTTTTTATAGCAAGTAAATTGATCTAGTATTGTGTAGATTATTAAGATGTGAAAACATTGTGAAATTCCAATTAGATTTAGCAATTCCAATGTTGTATTGTCGGCTCTTCCAACTTTTTTCTCTTCTATCAGATACATTGATCTCTGTAGATTAGATAGATAATTGAAAATACTCGGGAATCGCTTCTAAACAAGCTCATAACTATCGCGAAACTATTGCCAGGGATTTTTTTGTCTAGATTGAAATTTACATTTGTTATTGGCTGTGCGTTTTTGATTAATTTTTAGGAATGTCAATGTTTGTCTTATAGTGCCATCTCATTGTACGCTTATGATAGCGTTTAAACAATTAAACACATTAAATTGTTGTCTGTTTATGTGTGCCCTATAAAGTTATGTTTATTGATGTGTTAAGTACCTAATAACGAAATAATGTTATTTCATCTTTTCTTGTCAGTCATAATTTACATTTTCCGATTAATGATTGAATGTCGCCATAATGTTATTTACCTTTAAAAATGCTGTAGCTTATCGGCATTAATATAACAAATTAATTAATAATCACATGTTCAATATTAGTGTTTAATTTTATATTTCTCAAAATTTTTGATAATAATGTTGTAAAATTTCAAAACTGTGAAGTACCGGGACCTTTTCAAATGTAGATTCAATGCGTTTGTGATAGATTTAAAACTTTTGCTGGTCTGTCATCTACATTTTTAAAATATGTCATCAATTGGCTTGTAAATACCATTATTATATTATAATTTTAACAGCAATAATAAACACTTACTTCTAAATACAGTCTTTTATTGTAGATGAATATGTTTAGTTTTTTAAGTACCATCGTGTTGGACCACTGGCTTATGCCCGAGGTTTCATTGAAAACCACTCAAATTTTAGAAGCTGCTGGTCTCTGGTTTATAGTAATTTTGTTTGAAAGTAAGTACATATATCAAATGTTTGTTTCATGTTCATAAGGCTTATTTTTATTATTTTAAGTAGTTTTGGTTGTTTTTGAATTATCTTTATTGCTTTCACAATTCTGTTATTATTACATGTAAAAACAATTAAATAGACAATTAAATAAAAGTAATAAAAGTTAAAAATTTATTAAATACACAATAGGGAATATGCATGAAAAATAATTTCATGTATTTACTAATTTATCTTAAAATACATAAAAATATACTACGAACAGTGAAAACAAAATCAAAATTGGCTGAAAATTGCGCGAGATACAGTCGTTAAAAGTTAATATATCCGTCTCTCTCACGCGAAACAGATTTTTCTATGGAGTTTGTATGGCGGGCACGGTACGTGACGTCATCCGCCACGTCGGACCTCTCTGTCTAAGCAATAACTTTAACGCTTTATAACTCGCTTAATAGAAAAGGTATTTAAATAATTCATTGATATTTATGTATCTGGAAGATAAAAGAACTCAATAAATCCATAAAAAAAAGTCATGCATATTCCCTATTTAAATTAATTACATAGGTACATTGATTACGAAATATTGAGAATTAGGTAGCAGAATATGTGTTAACTACAACATAAAATTAAAACATAATAATTTAATCATATTAAATGCATTACAAAATAAAAATCTTAGCAAATAATGCGGCATAACATTAAGTTACATTTATGAACTTGGCAAAGTGATCAAGTTGTCAAATTCAGGACATTTTAAGGTAGCTATTCTGTTGTACCTACGTATTTGCTTCGTGGTACCCACACACAACATACAATTTTACGCCGTGGAAAGAGACTAACTAAGACAAAAAATTAACTTACAAAAAAATAGCAATAGTGTAGACATTCCACTTTGTTCATAATGTCATCAAGCAAATTAAATGCGTACCTACAACTAAAATGGTAAGCATACATTAATCATATTTCACACTACCCCTCATTAATACTTTCGCTGTGAATCCACGGATTGTAGAATCTTTTTAAGCATACTTTCAAGATGTTCCAATTTTGTCTCGTTCTCTGATAACTTATTCTTTAATTCATCAAATTCAGACAAGTTAGTCCTCTTGCTTATTACAATTTTAGCATTTTTCACAATTTTGCGATCTAACCTATAGTTTTGACAACGTTCCAAACAACATCCTCCATTTTCAAGATCTTCGTAACTGTCTCCAAACTTGCTCAAAGGTTCCGGATGAGGAATTTCAATTTTATTCTTTTGGTTTGGCTTAACAATAATCCTATATTTGGGCAAAAAATGTGGGAATAGACTAATTCGTCTAGCGAATGGTTTCATACATAACGTTTTTGGTTTAATAATATGCAAATTCTCCAAATATGATGACCAAAACCACCGTTCTGTTGGCCTTTTGTATTCTCTTGTACTACCTACTAGAACACTTTCGAAATACGAAATCAATTTTATTCTTGAAATATGACCGACCAATTCCGCATCTGCTCTAATCTCTTGGGTATCGCTAACTGCTAAACCATTAAGTAAATTGAAAAGCACAATTGGAATCATAAAAACGAAAACAATAAATATTAGGTGACTGGTCACTGGGAATGTACTGAATTTAATGGAGCCTGCATCAAACTCTCCTGTTAACATCACTATTGTTTTGAAAATAGAGCTTCCGGGATCTATGAAAAAGTCTTCTTCTTCGTCTTCCCCAGCGTTATTAGGATTTGGTGGTTTTTGATCTTCTTGATTATCTTGTCTAAATAATGTATAGAAGCTCAAGCCAAAAGCAATGATTAGAATGCAATACCAGAATAGACACTTGAAAAAGTTCCAGGACACCGTTTTCAACATGACTATGTGTGTTGACAGGATCGGAATTTCACCTATGAGGAGAAGTAGTTCAGCTGAAGACAATAAAATCGCAATTGCTGATAGTTGTCGTTTGGTAGATTCCGGTGCAGAATCATAACACACTATTTGAATTGTTACAATTATTAATACTATCTCAATCACATTTTCAATACTCTTCAAATATCTTGTCGGTGAAACAAGTAACTGGAACAATTCTCTTATAATCAGAAGTATTAGACCAATAATTGCACCAATGTACGTGATAACGTTAAATACTTCAATGGCATTCGATTGCTTCTTTTCTACGCCATATCCAAATATAATGTACAGTATAAGAGACGCACAAAATATTGAATAAAAAGTTATGTTCGCGTAAAAAAGACAACTTATTCTTTGCCATTTTAGATACAAGAAACTTGTGATTACGGGGTGTTTTAGTAGTTGTCTCAATTCTTCATTACGTGTCATGTATAATAAAGCATCGGTCTCCGGAGCCAAAACAGCGTCAAATTCCAGATTATTATTGTTTGCGTTATCCATTAATGGTTCTTCTTTGCTTAGTTCATTTTCGAGTGAATTATTTGGGTAAACTAGGAATCTATATTTCATGTGTATTTCGTAGTCATCGTCAATAGGTCGTTCGCCGTTTGTCGTTATGCATTCGTCTAAATATGTTTCCAAAGTTTTCACATTGATATCTGCTAGGGGTGGTTCATTAAATTTATTTCTCAACCCTATGCATGCGCCGTTTCTTAACAATTCCAATACCGTGTCATTGTCACCATTTCGTGCAGCGTAATGTAAAGCAGTATTGTCTTTCAAATCTGGGTGATTTACATTAGTGTTCAACTTGGGATTTCTTAACAGTAATAATAAGCACCCATTGAAATCACTTTTAGGGGTTTTAGATTTAGTCCTCATTCCTTTTATTGTGATTTGTAATAGAGATTCCTCATTGACGGGATCAAATAGTGTAGAGTCGTTTTCTACGAACTTTTTTAAGATTTTAACAAATCCATTATAACAGGCTATAGCGATAGGTCTGCTTGTATTTGCGGCACATGTAGCGTTTGGATCTGCACCAGAACCTAGTAATGTTTCCACAACTCTTTCAAACCCCTTCTCAGTAGCCAATTGAAGCATCGTATTCATACCATTGTTAGCTGACAATGCTTTACGATGTTCATTTTTGTCGACAAGTCTAGTATAATCCCGAATAAAATTGTCTTCTTCATCTCTATTTAGATATGAGAACAACTTGTCATTATCAATTATATCAATCACTTCACCAAGAGAATCAAATTTAGCCAGTAGATGGGGAAAAGCCTCCTTTAAATAATAACGTGCTGATTTTCTACGATAGTCGGTATACGTGTCTAAGTCAACAGGCTCTTTAGCATAATCTAGAATGAATGTTATAACTCTTTCTAAACCTTGTTTTGCAGCCGAGTATACCGGAGTTATGCCCCTCGAATCGGGTGAATTAGGATTACACCCAGCTTTCAGTAAGAGCTCTATCATATCTTCGTAAATTGCCAAATCATGCTCACGATCTTCTTCTAAATCTTCAATCTTCTTAATAGCTAAAAGTAGCGCAGTGTTGCCTTTACTCATTACATTCACATCGATGCGATCATCTTCTAACAGTGCTCTAAGTGCCTCTAAGTTACCGTTTTCTACTGCAAAATGTATTGGGGCAGCAGCGCGTGTTTTATTAACATTATTTACATTTACTTCATTTTGAAGCAAAAGTTTCACGAATTGTTCTTTTCCGGGTTCCGATACTGCTAACTCTAGTATCGTTTTGTAGTCTGGATGATCATATACGTGTTCCAAATCTGCAGCGCCGTAGCTGACAAGTTTCTTAAAGGTCGCGAAGTCGTTAGAGCTTAGAGCTATCCTCAACTGTACTTGCGGGTCTGTCGAGCCGAACAGAGACCCGCCTCGCGACAAGCGATTTTTCATTTCGTAACTCATGTCTCACGTTACTCTGGCATCTGAAACCAAGAAACAACATTTTTAAGCAATTTTCTAATTGAATTTAATTGCGTTGGTAATATGTACGCAGTGCGTTAAAAGTTGTTCGATAAATTGTGTAATTGGGTTTAATTAAAATAACAACAAACATATGGTCCAAAGGGATAATAACAGAGGTCGGATATACAACAAACAATTCCATTTATGGAAACTACTATTTACGGACTTATTAAGAAGATTACCAATATAGACTCTTTGTATTGTACGTTAGAAGTACTGTCTTAAGCTTATGTGTGGATTTAATTAAAATGGCTAAGTGATTGAGCCAACATTCTCGTGTGAATCGGATATGATTGGCATCTGCCGAGTCTCGTTCTACATGTTTCACTATGTTGTTGCCATAAGTAGTTTTTACAGTAGTATTGTTTGTACTTGCATTATTTGACGATTCATAAGTGCTCGTCATGAGCCTACTTGAATAAAGATATATTTCATTTCATTACAATTGTCGCTGAAACTTACATTGGAATGTGGATATCAATTTAAATCCGAATCCTATAAAGTGCCGAAGTCATTGCATTAAATAAGTTTGTTGCGGTAAGTTACTGTATACGTTGGAAGCATAATGAACAGCAATTATTCCCATTTTCTCCCAGTGTAATAAAATTAATGATGCGCACGTGTCTCGCCGACTCCTCTCACCGAAAACGTGTAATTGGTCCGATTTGCGCTCACTATTCTATTATGTTATTCTTAATTGTATAACAAACCTTTACCGTTACTCGTTACATTACTTTTCTTCGAGATTGCGCTCTTTGTGTAGAACTTAGCTCCTATAATAGAATTTCTGAGGTTCTTTTATAGTTCCCAATTTGTGCACGATTTTATAGCAGTATAATTGCTGTTTGAAGATGTGTTGTACCGCTCTGTGTGCATTATTGTTTTACAATTTGCATGCTAAGCACCGGCATGTTAACGTACCTATCTGTTTACGTAAATATCGATTTGGTTTTATAGCCGTCTTTTATTAGCATTAACGCAGGAGAAACCGCATCATGTTTTGCGCAATACGCCATGAGTGGACTTAATATAGTGCTACTATTTGATCATTTAGCTTCTATAATAGTACAAAGTGGATAATTACGTTACTTAATCTGATAATGCTTATTTTACATGCAAGATAGGTACTTACATTATGTTAGGTACCGTCTGCATGTCAACAAAGTCTTATTTATTTAAGATTTGAAGCTGCATTTTATACCTAATCCGTCAATTTGGAATATGTTCGGTTCACATTACAATATTTGTTTACATATGAAGCTAATAAGCTAGTCAATTATTTTTTGTTAACAATCATAGTTATAAAAAATATCGCTCTGTAGTAGGTATACTAATAGTTTTTAAAATATTACAATAATTTCAAGACCAAAAGCGCTTCATAACCTACCAAACCTTTCTAAGTTTATTCAAAGTACTGCGGTCTCATTTTGAAATATATTTTATTATGTGTTTCGTAAAATTAATTTAATCTTATTCATTATTTTTCTGTTTACCTAGAAGGAAAGGTCGTAGTTGCATCATGTTTGTATGTATGAGAGGTTAAACCAGTCTCTACTACATAAAGTTTAAAACTTCTTAAAATGTTACATTAAGGCAGAGGTAGGCAGTGCGTCATAATTGGTCACGCTTGTCGGTTGTAGTTAAGAAGTTATTTGTCTTCAGATTTAGGTTGAGTACACCGTCTCGACTCCGGTATTTGCTGTTCAACATTAGGATTAACGGGATACAAACTGATTATAATTATCATTATTATTTCAGATCTTTGTCTAACGTAGAATTGCGATAGATTCTGCAGCAATATTATCGGCACATTATTTAGATTTTATGACAGTGACTAATTAAAATATGATGGATTTATCTCTCGAGAAATACAAAGATATTCATCATAATTAGCCGCAGGATACCTAATGATGATGATCTCCGATTGATTTCGGTCATGACTGCCATTACGACTTCTATTCGTTGACTTGTTGCTAGTACGCTTAAAGGTGGCTTATTTCTGCCATTCTTTATTGCACACCAAACAGTTGACTTAAACCCAGACACAAGGATATGTTGAAGGACAATATAGGCGGTCTTATTGCTTTGACCGATCCCAGCACAACTTTTGGGTAGAGGATAATTTAAAAACATGCCTAACGTGCCATTCTTTCCTGTGAAGTTCGTACACATGATAGATAATATTTGTTTGGATATTCCCTCAAACAAAGAATATGGCTCCTACGACTTCTTATTGCACGAGGTAGTTTTGTTGAGAAAAGATGGCAGAAATATTCTCAGTGACGTTACAAAGACTACCTTCACACCCAAGTAGCATTCGGGGTTCTATATAAGATGTGTAGTAGTTCACATATTGGTTTTTCGAGACCTATGCGCCTATTTTACGGAGTGCTTATCTACCAGCGCCCACTCAACAATTCCGCGTATTACATACCATCCTGACACGATTCGGGTGTTCCTGCTCGTATCGCCTAAACAGAGGAAAATCAACAAAAGCTCAAAGAGCCATAAACCGTGTAAGTACACCAAACAATGGTGCGTCCGTCCAGTGGAACGCGATGAAACGCTCCACATGTTCACATTGAAATATTTGCACATTTCATTTTGATTCTTATGCCGTTGCCTTAAAATATACATAGCCATATCTTTATTTCGGCGATATTTGGGAGATGCAATTAGTAAAACGCTTTTTATTCTTACACTTCGTTTAATTTATTATAAAACGTCTAACGTCAAAAGGACAACAAGCGGGAGAGATAAAAGGAAAAGGCTTTTACAACAGACAAAAAATACCTAATTAGAAATAAGAAAAGCGTTAATTTTTCGCTGGTAGGTACCCAATATATTCCATGCATGTAGAGTCACTATCAATAGATAGATACCTATATCCGATCATTAGGTTAGGTACATAGCTACATTTGACCGATCCCAAGGTAGCTTGAAGATTTTGCTAATGAGTGTCAGAAACATATTTAAATACAAACGCACGGACACAGAAGAAACACGATCACCATCGCACGAATATTAGTCCCAGGTGGGAATCGAACCCACGACCCATGGTTCATAAGGCAGGGGTCACTACTAAAAGGGGTACCCGGCCAGTCAATATAATAAGACCCAGTAAGAAACTACATTAGATTTGTACAATCCGATGGAAAGCCAGTTGTTCGACACGACCGGCCGGAGAAATATTAGCACAGGAATGCACGAGGATGTATTGTATCGCCACTGTCTACCTAACCTGTTGCTACTAATTTCTAGATAGATTTTAGGCCAGAGTCAATTCTAGGCATCTATTTATTATCTAACTAGCGACCCGCCCCGGAGTCCCACGAGTGCAATAGGTGCTATATGCATGCATATATTATACACATAAACATAATATATTATTGTTATATATTAGTATTAGTCTTTGTTTTTCAAACCTTTTTGGCACACTATATTATTATTCCTTTCTGCTTAACCCAATTAGATTGACTGATAAAGAATGCCTATGTGGCATTAAGTCCGCCTTTTGTACACTTTTTTACTGTGCAATAAAGATTAAATAAATAAATAAACCTTCCTCTTGAATCCCTCTATCTATTGAAAAAACCGCATCAAAATCCGCTGCGTAGCTTGAAATTTAAAGATATTACCTAAGCATAGATAAGGACAGACAGACAACAAAAGCGACTATGTTTTATACTATGTAGTGATAGTGATTATTAAATTGTACTTTCGATCAACGAAATAAATAAAAGAACGAGCCTCTAACAAAGATTTGATTAATCGATGTCACCGTTATTACGAACAGTCATATTACGCGCGTTATAACAACATGGTCACTCTTCAAATGTAACTGTGAATAAAGCATGATTCGTAATCCTCTTACAAGCGGACACAAATTGAATAGTCGACGATTGGTAAAGCGTTGATTAATAGACGGTTTTACGAGACCAGTCGGGATAATGAAACTGGTCAATAAATTAGTGTCCGGTTGAATGCCGTTGACTGGCCATGTCTCTGCAACATTTCTTAGATAGAACCAGCATTGTACTGTGTTTGATCAATGTTTCTTATCTTGCGGTATGTGCATTAGTGAATCATCAGAATCTGGTAAACTTTCAGTGTTTTAATACGTTCGAAATCGCTTGCTATGATCATTCCTTTGACAAATAAATATTTAGATATAGCGACCCGCCTCATCTTCGCCCGGGTGCAATACTATATGCATGTGAACCTATCTTCTTCTTCTATATATATAAAAGGAGAAACTGACTGACTGACTGACTGACTGACTGACTGACTGACTGACTGACTGACATATCAACGCACAGCCCAAACGGCTAAACGTAGGCACTTGAAATTTGGAAGGGACGTAGCTTAGGTACCGTAGGGGTGCACTAAGAAAGGAATTCCCGAAATTCCCACGGGAACGGGAATTAGCGGGAAAATCCTTTTGTATGAAAAATCTAAACCGCTTAAGTTAGACGCTTGAAATTTGGCATGCAGGTACCTTAGTAAATATAAAGTTTAGTTATGGCTGTATTTTGAGAAATTCCCACGGGAACGGGAGTTAGCGGGAAAAAACTTTTGTATGTATAAATTTAAACACGCGGACGAAGTCGCGGGCAAAAGCTAGTAACATATAAACCTTCTTCTCGAGTCCCTCTATCTTTTAATAAAGAACTGCATCAAAATCCTTGTCGGAGTTTAAAACATCTAAGCATACATAGGGACAGACAAACAACAAAAGCGACTTTGTTTTATACTATGTAGTGAAGTACAACACCTAAAATCAAGTAGTAGTTCTGAATGGGTAATGTTGTGGATTTTATACACACTTAGCACTATCAGCTTAATAGTAATCAAACTACGGTTTTTTATTGTAAGGTACTATTGTAGGAAATAAGTAAGTACGACTGCAGGAATCACGTAGAACAGTCAAGCCGTTCCATTACCTAAATTAATCCGATCGGAAATCCAACCCGAACCGTTGAATCTTCCACGGTAGAAAGCGAACCGTATAAAAGTTACCTTACCTTGTCAAATTTTATTAAATCACAATTATATCTACCTAAATGCCACACACATTCATTTACACAATTACTACATATTTTTCCCACAGACAAAATACCTATACCTATATCGGGTTAAGAAATCCCATAATACAATATGCACGAACTTCTAATTTGTTTCAATTTGATATGTAGGTACTCTCTATAACAAAAACAAATAATACAATGCTACTAACCATTTCAATAAAATTGTAAGTAGGTATCATCGATTTCGTGATAGAAGATAATGGTGCTAAAAACGCGATTATTAGATTTTAGTAGATAGTTTTATCGGTTCCGTAACATGCCGTTAAAACATAATCTGTGTCTGGTTGGAAGTATACTCGTACCCAGTAGGTACGGTATGTTTTTTTAAATTCAAAATGAGTTTGCGCTTGACTGCGATTCGCCTGATGGTACCTAAGCGATATCGTGGTCTACATTAGAACGAAACCGGTTCACTCTCGCCTTGAACATCGGAAGATTAGAAGGATATCTCTCGGGGAACAAGGTCCGGCAAAGAGTTCCATAGTTTAGCCGTTCGCGCTATGAAGGTAGAGGCGAATCGTCCGATGAAAAATAAAAATATTATACATACAGACGAATTGAGAACCTCCTCCTTTTTCGAAGTCGGTTAAAAAGGGGCAGAAGGAATCAAAATAAATAATGTATTGTTATCGTTAATGCAACTGCGCCTATGTATTCTTTACAATTAAGTAAATGGTTAGGTACATTTGGAAAATGAAATTACTAATAATTACAAAATAGAACAGGCTAGCCACCCTGTTCATGTGATATGCTGTATCAAATTAAATAAGACTTTAACTACCTAAGCCCAAAATTCAATTCCTGAAATGGCGCTTACACCGCGCTTAGGTACTTAAAAAACTTTTAAATGGTAGAGACGTGCATACCGGTTAAGTAGGTGTTGGACAAGTTACGGTTTGGTACTAAGTAGAATATAGGGAACGCATTCAGTGAAAGCGTGTCTGCTACCTATATCCAGTGAGTGTTCTTATTAAATCTTCTTAAATCTAGACTTCATCTAAGTGTAACTTAGTCCGTCGTACTTGAAGTCCACGTATAATATAATACTGTAGACCAAACGGTTGGGGATGTCTCGGGTTGGTCGGTCGTAGCGGGTATCCCGGTGAGGTCGGGGACTTCGTTCCCGGGTGATGACGTAGCCGAAGAAAACTCGAAGGGGTTGGGCAAAATAGGGGTGTATTTTGCAACACAATACAATAGGGAGGTGGTCCGCGCAGAGTGTCTTACAAAGTAAAAGCACTAAGCGTGAAGCCTACAAACACTATATGTATATAAATAAATTAATGAAGATACTAAAGTCTAGGGTTTACAATTTAGTACGTCCACGGTAGTCTCAATAGGGCTTGAAAGCTATCGTGAAGCGTATGCAAGTGAAAGGATAATGAACCAAATCTATGGCGAGACCTTATATAACCCGGGAATCACAATGACCCCGCGATGTATAGTACAGGCAGCGCCATCTATTGTTGATAGGCGGAACTAATGTCGGTTTCCGTATTGTTACTTGGGATAATGTACGTAGGGTTTGCTTATGAGTTACTACAGTCTCCCCCTCTGTCTCTGATAGTCGTCCCGACGAGGAGACAGGATATGATTGAACTA
Organism: Conogethes punctiferalis; assembly: GCA_031163375.1. Classification (NCBI taxonomy): domain Eukaryota; kingdom Metazoa; phylum Arthropoda; class Insecta; order Lepidoptera; family Crambidae; genus Conogethes; species Conogethes punctiferalis. The sequence continues at coordinate 15,144,375 of CM062085.1, read as the reverse complement.
TTCTATGACCTTCCTCGGACGGCCTCGTCCTTTCTTGGTCTGACTTCCGGCATTATCCTTAGCTACTATTTTCCGGGGTCGCCCTCTCCTTCTGAGCGGTTGTACCGGGTCTGGGACAGAGGATTGTCCGTTGGCATAAGGTTTCATTGCGGAAGTATGATAAACTCCAAGTGGAATGCTGGGGTCTTGAACACTTGTGATTTCGTAGGAAGCTGGACCATGTTTTGATTTTATCACGTAAGGCCCGTCGCGCCGTGGTGCGAATTTTGCGCTTTTACCTTGATCAGCTTTGCTGATGGGGTGCAGAGCAACCATTACAAGATCACCAACCTCATACCTCGGTGCACTCTTCCTGTTCTGATCTACATATTCCTTCCTTTTCTCTTCCTTCATTTCGTGTACTTCTTTCGCTCTTTCTAGAGTATTTGCCAATTGTAATAACTTGGGTGTTATTTCCGGGACAAAGTTTTCAGACATTACAATCTGTCGGAAGTTATGCCAATTATCGTCAATCGTTTTTAATTCCCTCCCAAATGTGAGGAAAGCTGGAGTACAGTTTGTTGACCTGCACTGAGCCGTATTCATGGCGAATCGTATGCAAGGGAGTTTCTCAGGCCAGTCACGATGGTTGTCTCCTAATAGAATTGACAGTTGTGTCTTTAGATCCCTATTCCTTCTCTCTACTGGGTTTGTTTCCGGGTGATACACCGGAGTGAAAGCATGTTTAATCTTCATACAATAAGCAATCTGTTGCATTACAGCACTCACGAATTGAGGGCCATTGTCGCTTATCATGCGCCTCGGAAACCCATATCGTAGAAAAATTTCGTTTACAAGCTTGAGGGCACAATTTTCAGCTGTTGCTGTTGCCAAGGGGAAGAGTTCTATCCACCTTGTTGTTAAGTCCTCAATTACTAGTACCCAGGACATGTCATCGTTTGATGCGGGTAAAGGACCAAATAGATCGAACGATATGACTTCAAATCGTTGGTTCATAGCTGTAGTCTGCAAGAGACCTGTAGGCTTTTGTGTATTTATCTTATATCGTTGGCAATCAATGCAGTTTTTTATGTATCCATCAATGTATTTGCGCATACCTGACCAATAGTAGCGCTGAGCGATTGCATGATATGTTTTATCACTTCCATAATGTCCCGCTAACGGACTATCATGATAAGTTATCAGTACATTTTCCCACTCGTGTTCAGGGACAACGAGCTGCGCTTCATCGCTTTCTACGTTGGGGTTGTTTCTATACAGAAGTCCGTTGTTAAGAAAGTATCCTTTATTGCTCCAATAGTAGGCGTTTTCAGTATTTGTTACGTCTTCTAGGGCGTCTATTATCTTCTTGATTTGGCCATCCTTCGTCTGTTCCTTTCTCACGTCGTTCGTGCTTCTCGAGGGTAAGTCCACCACTACACTGCATAGACCACAGTTTGCTTTATTTAAATCTGAACAGGGTGGTCGTGATAGGGTGTCTGCCACTACGTTCACCCTACCAGGGATATACTTTATCGTGATATTATATCCCTGCAGCTGTAAAGCCCAACGAGCCAGTCGGCCGGTAGGCGACCTCAAGGACATTAACCATTTCAGAGCTTGATGGTCGGTGACAACGGTGACTGGTAAGCTATCGATATAGCCTGCGAATTTTGATACAGCCCAGACAACAGCGAGAGCCTCTCTCTCGGTTGTATTATAATTTCTTTCTGCTGGTGATAACAGACGGCTGGCATACTCAACGGGATGTTCATTTTCTCCCTCCCCCTGTACGAGAACTGCTCCAATAGCATAATCGCTCGCATCAGTTTTCAAAATATATGGCTTTGACGCATCAGCTTGCTTCAGTACAGGGGCTGTAGTCAATAGTTCTTTTAGTTCTTGGTACGCTGTGTTTTGTTCTTCCGTCCAAACCCATTTTGCAGTCTTCTTAGTGAGCCGAGTTAGGGGCTCAGCTATCTTTGAAAAGTTATTTATGAAGCGTCGGTACCAAGAACAGGTTTGCAAAAACGTGACCAAGTGCTTTAGGTTGGTAGGTATGGGTAAATCACGGATAGCAGCAATTTTCTCAGGATCCGTCTGCAGTCCGTGAGGAGTAATGAGATGTCCCAGATACTTCACTGTAGAACAACAGAATTTGCATTTATCTTTGTTTATAGTTAAGTTAAAATCTCTCATCTTCGCAAAGACCGCCTGAAGGTCGGCTATATGGCTTTCAGGACTGGCTGAAAACACAATTAAATCGTCGAGATAAGCTAGTAGCTTTATGTGCTCAAGGCTAACACGCAATCTGTCAATCAGTCTCTGGAAAGTAGCAGGAGCGTTACGTAGTCCAAATGGCATTCTTGTGAATTTGAAGAGGCCGAAGGGTGTAATGAACGCGGTTTTCTCCTGGTCTGCCTCGCGAACTTTCACTTGCCAGTAGCCTGCCTTTAAATCCAAAGTAGACATGTATGAAGTAGGCTTGGCATCGTGGAGCAAATCGTCTATCCTTGGGATAGGGTAGGTATCAGCTATGGTAATCTCATTCAACCTCCTGTAATCTACGCATACCCTAATGGTACCGTCTGTCTTTGGTACCATCACGACAGGAGCTGCCCATGGTGAGGAGCAGGGTTCGACAATCCCTTCATCTAACATTTTATCAAGCTCGGCCTTAAGGGCATGTTTGCGAGGTGGTGATAGTCTGTATGGAGGCATAGAAATTGGAGGGTGGTCTAATAAAGTCTGGATGCAGTGTTCTGTGATGTGAGTGGGTTTTCCATTAGAAATAAAAACATCTTGGTACTCTGACAACAAATCATCTAATCGGGCTTCTACATCAATGCTACACAAATTTACATCTGGAAACAGGTGAGATTGTGACGGGGACACGCTAACCTCACTGTTATTTACATTTATAATCGCATCCCTCATCATGTATTCCATACGAGGGGAGTAACCATCGAAGATCATCTCTCTTTGGCGTTTTATTTGTGGTGGGGTGTTGGGTAGATCCAGTGGTACAAGCTTATAATCTGTTGAAGCGCCCTCCATAGGCAAATCCGATTTCATAATTTTCGGCGCCCTGTTTGCCATCGCGGGAATCGGGCGAGCCAGTGTTCGTAAAGACGTGGCTGTTTGCTGTGCAACCGATGACCGGGTAAGAATATCCATAACCTTGGGTGGAGATGCGGTATTTGGATTATCAAACGTTACAAAATCTTCGGTGTAAAGCTCGTACTCTTGTCTTGGAACGTCTGCAAAAGACCAGGTAAATTGGGCTAAGTTTAATACCATGCCAACCTGCTTCAGAAATCCCACACCCAATAAAGTGCGGTTGTTCTTAGAGCGTGGCATCACCACAAAGTTGGTCTTTATCCTACGTCCGCTCAGTTCTACTTCCACATCACAGGTCAGTACCCTTTCTGGGCGCGTGACTCCATCCGCCAAGGTCAAGTAAACGTCTTGTGCGTTGAAGGTGTGGCCGCGATTGCGAAGAGTCTCGTACAGCTTATAGGAGGCCACGTTTGATTTGGCACATGTATCCAAGAAAGCATGACCATCCACACCGTCCACCCTTATAAAAACCGTGGGCCGAGCATGCGTCACGACTTCCACATTGACTGCGCAAAAGCTCAGGTCCTTGTTTACAGTCGCTGGCTTCTTGTTGCATGTCGTACAACTACTCCGGTACACACCTGGAGCTCCGCAACCGTAACATGAAAGCTTATGTGGAGTTTCTGGTTTGCTGGTACCCGCTTCGGGTTTCGGCGCGTCAATAGTCAAGGACTTCCGTTTGCGACATTGTTCTACGGTGTGCCCTGGATTTCTGCAAAAACTGCACCTGGCTTTTCCTGTCACCTTTCGCATTGGAATCACGGGAATGCGCCTGCCCTCCTTTTCTTTGTCTATCTGTTCCACTTCGTGCGAGTTCCTCAACAGTTCTTCAAAACTCTTCACCGTGTCTCTTGGGATCTTGTCACGAATGCTCAAGTTCAACAGGCCGTACACCATGTCTAATTGTTGCTTTTCCGATAGTTGTTCCTCGGCTGGTAATTGAGAGAACAGCATTCTCTTCTTCGCAACAAAGCTAGATGTGTCTTGCGTCACCTGCCTTTCGCTGTAGATATCTTGGTAAATCAGATATTCGGGCTTTTTCGGGGCAAAGTTGCACCGAAGACGGTCCTCGAATTCATCCCATGAGTCGATCGTAGCTTTAGCACCTTGCCACCAAACCGCAGCATCGTCCAGTAACAGCAACGGGATCCCCTCCAGGGCATCCTCGTCGGATATATGTTCAATTCTTTTGAACACTCGAACCGCAGCAATAAAAGCTTCCACCGCTTCCGAGGTTTTGGTGCCGCTGTACGAAGCCTTGCACGATGCGAGGGTACTGCGTCGACGTCCGCTGATGGATCCCATCAGCTGCTGGAATTGTTCGTCTGTAAGGTTGATGCCCATCTTCCTGGATTTCCTTCCGGATGACACCACACACGTCGTCTTCCTTCCGTATTTGGTGACGATTGTCTTTGGTCCGCTTCCTCTTCCGGCTCCGTTTGACGCCAGTTTGTAGATCAGCCGCAACCGTAGTCCTCAGTGGTAGGGTATTCCACTCGACAGGAAAAGTCAGGGTTGTTGTAGACTTTCTCTGGAGTGAGGCCACGAGTTGAGCGCCAATTTGTAGACCAAACGGTTGGGGATGTCTCGGGTTGGTCGGTCGTAGCGGGTATCCCGGTGAGGTCGGGGACTTCGTTCCCGGGTGATGACGTAGCCGAAGAAAACTCGAAGGGGTTGGGCAAAATAGGGGTGTATTTTGCAACACAATACAATAGGGAGGTGGTCCGCGCAGAGTGTCTTACAAAGTAAAAGCACTAAGCGTGAAGCCTACAAACACTATATGTATATAAATAAATTAATGAAGATACTAAAGTCTAGGGTTTACAATTTAGTACGTCCACGGTAGTCTCAATAGGGCTTGAAAGCTATCGTGAAGCGTATGCAAGTGAAAGGATAATGAACCAAATCTATGGCGAGACCTTATATAACCCGGGAATCACAATGACCCCGCGATGTATAGTACAGGCAGCGCCATCTATTGTTGATAGGCGGAACTAATGTCGGTTTCCGTATTGTTACTTGGGATAATGTACGTAGGGTTTGCTTATGAGTTACTACAATACTGTTAATAACATAAATAATAATCCACCTGGATCTACCCAATCATAAAAAACATTCATCTTAATCGGCACAATAATATCTACAGGAGTTCAACGATATTGAATCTATGTTAGACCATTTGGTCTTACCTATTATTTTGTGCTGTGACTTTTTATTCAATGTTTACCTATTGAACTCATTAAGATTAAGAGATGCTTAATTTATAATGTGCTACAGACAACCTTGATTCTTTGACTCACCTCTACATGTCAATAAGCACTTATTTACATTTATCTATCAGTAACCCCATCTCTGTTTTGTTATTAATAAGCATATTGAGTGTATTTATGTTAATGTCAGAGGAAATGATTCATGTGCCTTTTGTGAATTTTGAAATAACATCGCAGATGTAACTAAGTACCTACCTTTAAATAAAAATAACACAAGAATGTTATTAGACGCTCGTGAGAAAATAAAATAAACTTAAATTCGCAGATCACTTAGTTAGAATCCTGTTTAGATTGATTCCTTATCGCACAGACAGAACATTTGCAGGAATAGATATTACCTATATACCTAGGTAGGTAGGTACCTAATTCGTTTCCAATTTAGACGCTTTTAACCTCTACCCTAAGCTTTTAACGCAAGTAATAACGCTTGTTCCCGACAACAGGAAGATGAAATTTGATTGTAGGAAAAAGCGTTTTAATCGATGTAGCAATTACTACAATTCGTGCTGTTCCCAATTATATGTTTAGATAGTAATTTATCTCAACACGCTACTTGTGTTTTGGCCTGATTGCATCTATGAGAGACACACCTCCTCCGTTTAAGAAATTGCTCCCTAACTAAATGATTTATGAGTAAGGTAGGTAAATGGTCCTCCTTTTTGTTACTCTAACTCGAAAGGGTCATCAAATATTGAATTTGCTTTGACATATGTAATTATAATTAGATCGGGACGAGACAGAGAAGTTCGTATCATTAATGTTAAAAACATTAACAGTTAGGATATGTGTCATTTGAGTGCCTTCCTAGTTATAAATTGATACGGATCAAAGTTAAGAATTCATAAAATTGACTAAATTACTTACAAAGTTTCATTGTAAAATAATAGATTCGATTAACTCCATACGTGACTCAAATACCTACTCAATATTGTGAACTAATTTATTTATGTGGTTTGGATTTACGTAAGTACGTACTTATTAATGTATTGAATGTTATTTGAATCACGGTATAGGTAATAATATTATAAGTGTTGGTTTCATTTTAAAATTAGTCTGTTTACTTACTATTACCTATTTATTGGATGAATCATATCATATTTATTTCTAAAGGAACACAATAGTGCCTCATACTAATAAATTTAGGTACCTATCTTCGAGTATAGGCCTATTCGGAAATCCACTACCTAAGTACATAGGTTGCAATTGCACTGCAACATTAGAATGATGTACCTACCTATGGATGGGATTGTGACCACAAACCACAGATAATAGAAATTAATCCACAATAAATATAATTAACAATTGAATCTAATTAGTTATATACATACCTACCTATTTTATAATTAATAGTTAGGCCTTTCTATTATAAGAATTAATTAATTGGGTACATAGACACGTAAATTGGTTTGATAAATTTGATTATTTGGATTAAATACCTTTTAAGGTAGAGCTTTAGCTCTTCCTAACAGAAATCTTGTTTGAAATAGGCACATTGACAAAGTAGGCAATATTATTTTGATTGAACGGTGCAATTTTGCAAACAGGCTAGGCTAATTGACTGGTTATGTCAGTTCGGTCCGACTTATACATAATAACTATGTGACTATAATAAGTTTGGTCTCTCATACCAAGATATTGTAGACCTCCTATGTATCTGTCGATATTAAATACTTAGTTTTGTTTGAGGAGTCTGAGTCAGCTAACCACGTGCATCTTGATGACCTTGCGAAAAACAAGTTGCCATGAGTTGCGATGCAGTTACTAAGAATTGGCAGAATCAATAATTAAATTAAAAGTAGGTAGGTATTAATGAATGTACGCATGGGTCCGGTTATACCACTATTTAAATTTGTTGCTGGGTACCTATAGGTATTTCACCTAGTTATCTATCAGAATCTATCAATGTTTCTTATCGTCTATGTACCTACCTAACTAGTCTATATTTTTACTATGTTTTTGAATTATAAATAAATAAATAACCCAAGACATGTTATGACCATTCACAATGACTAACATGCAACATTTAGTGTTTACTTATTTAATTAAAGATGACTTTAAACTAAAAAATATATTTCTGTCATAATATCTATAATCGCCCTAATCAGTACCCCGGATCGCTTATAGGTACCTATGGTTGATAGGTACTATTACCTATCAACCAAACAACCAGGACTTATTTGTTGTAAAGACTTAAAAACGAATTTAGGCATGTAGAGTAAATCTGCATTCTGCGTCAGTCAAGTACATATCTATGGGCTGTTACGCGGGCCTCCTACGCTGCGCCATGGACGTACCTAATGAAATATAAGTAGGTACATTACACCTATGTATTACTAAGCATAGCCATTGCTTGAATTCCTAAAAATAACTTTAACATATTTTATAAATACAAGCACAAATTTATATGTAAAACTAAACAAGTTTTGTGAAATACCGACCAACTCGTATCGGACTAACGGTGACTCGGGCTGTTATGAATGTAAACTAGCCAGGCTTAATTAAAGCGTCAGTAACATTACTGCGAGTAAATATAGAAAACGCGGATTGACTTAAATTGCTCTCGAGTATTTGATGTAAGGGCAATCACGAAGCTTATGATCGAAGCGTGACTGGAGAACTTTCCATATTGCGTATAATACTGATGTATCCAGAGATACGTATGTGGCCGGAATAAGCGTAGTAAATTGCCTTTGGTAGCGATCTCGGCAGCGTTGCCACACATCCGGTGCTTGACCAACTAACAGATGAAAGCCTTCCGTTCCGCACACGACATTTCAATTCGGCTCGTCGCGGTGTCTGTGAGCCAGCTCTTTTTGTCAACTTTGTGCTTAATTTGCTCCGCCCTAAAAAGCGGAACGCATTTTCTCTCCCGTCTTCGCTTTCTTGTTAAAAAACAAAACGGATTAACTGTAGTATGTGCCCACTTACACCAGTAGCCACCGCACGCACCACAAAGCGCCATGCATGAATCACTGTTCCGCTGCTGACTCTGTATCAACGTGGTATCGGACATTTTACGATAACCCACCGATGCGATGTCGAGTGCTTACGTTCTAATGCAATTCGGCGTCCGTGCTGTTTTAAATGAGCACAATTTCAACTGACTCTGTATTCAGTACTTAAATGCTTAATAGCCCATAAAGATGTAAGTAACAGCCAACTCATTTACGACACCCCGAGTGCTGGTAAAGAGTGCGACTTTGGGTTTCTATTTCGAGTCGCTGGACCGGCGCCGGCGTACTCGATTTGTGATTAACACTTTTTACAACGATTTTTGCTGCTTTTTTAAAGATAAGTCAGCTGAACTCTCGTTCTACGTTATGCACGTTGGATTTTCAATGGAATTTGTAAATTATTATCTAAACGTTCAACTTCCTCTAGCTAGGCTACTGTCTCTTGCATAATGGTAATTACTTTTTAACTATCATATAAAGTAGCACGTTAAATCATTTGAAACGCGTTATCACCACTAAGCAGGTACTTTCTACCTGGACATATGCGATTTAAAGTATCTCTCTTATTATACAGTAATTTGGACTAGCGTTAAAGTATCTAACTTTGTCCATTTGTCCACTATTTCGTCGTTACACAAACGCTGGTTTGTTTGAATGACACATCCAAATATTGAAGCATCTAATTGTTTTATTCTGGCTGGTTGCTTTAGGTGGTAAATAGGTAACTAGTTGTCGCAAATTACTTCCGAACCTATAAGGTTTACCGTTGATAGTTTCAATTATGGTAGTCGGTAAATTTATGCGAAGGATATAATGGTTGGTGGCTATGAAGGTCCGTATTTGGCGGAGTGAAGCGGAGTCATGTGGGCGACGTGTCGTCATCGACTGCTCACTGTCAATAGTTGCTCCAATACTTGTGTACCCAAATAACAAGTAAATCAATATTTGACTGAATAAATTAAGACTGGACAGATGTAATTGTTAAAAGTCTAAAAAATTTAGTTACAAGGAAAATAATATGAAGCTTATTGTTTTTATTAGGTTTTTTTTTGTATTTTATTTTAATATAACAAGAATAGAGAAAAAATAAAATGTAATTTCTTATACCAAAATAGCTTTTGATGTTATACGGAAATAATGTTTCATAGACCTAAAGTTTCAACGCATATTTAAATTTGAGTGCCAATAGCTATCATAACCAAAATTCATAATTGCCTTGAAATTGTAGAAACAAACACAAGTTTTTTTTTTATTTTTCACGCGCAATTTTTGTATTAACATCGGTATACGTTGATTCGACTTGGCCGCCATCTAAGTAATCTAAGTTTCACTTTTTTTTTACTCATTTCTGTGTGTTCGAGCTGTAGTGCAATTACTGGCATGTAATATAAGCAGTCCATTGCTGGACATATAGATATGTCCAGCAATGGACTGCTTATTTGAATTTGCATTTGGATAAGCCTACTCCTCCAATTGTTCATCATTTTTTAGATCTAGCCCTTGTGGCATCCAACTTCTGACAGACATCTACTATAGGCAGTAATTTGTAATAAATTTTAATTATTGTTTGGCATTATCGCTACCAACTCACTTCATGCTAAAGCCTACCGACCTAAAGGTCCCATCCGATTACATATTAACATAAAATACAGTATTTATTTATAGCTAGCCAGTTAAATACAGTATCATCGTGAGAACACTGCTATCCACATTTATCTCCTGGTTTAAATTAATGGCCTCCCAATAAAGGTCAATCTGTCGGATGGATGTTTCTGATCGTTGCAAGGGTCACAGGGGCCACCTACTGTCCATCAAACTATTGATCTCTAAGGCGGAAATTATTATGTATTATTTTGCCATAATAATAATTCGACTAAAATTATTCTGCATGCAATTTTTGAAGACATAGTAGGTATCTACGGTGAACAAGAGAAGACAAATTATTACTGTTGCGGACAGAACGACCTTTTTATAGGTATACTTTTACCTTTTAAATAGTTTTGTACATAGATTTATATTTGGAAGTGTTTTTGTTGCTATGGTTTTGATTATTGTTTTATTTGTTTGTTTGTTGAAAGTTATACAGTCCATCACGGCTGGACCATTGAAAGTGTTTTGTGGTTTCCCGTTCTTGTTTTGATTCCACAGATTCCACACCCCCTAGACACTAGCTCCAGCCGCAACAACTACTACTTATTCTAAAATGGATCCTGGACCTATATGTATGTATATCTAATCCTTATATGTCGTAGGTATACGAAATAGGTATGTAGCGGAACAGGAATACCGAAACCCTAACATATTTCTCAAATCATCCTATATCCTATATCTTTTTAGGAGAGATGTATTGTATTCAAATTGTACTTAAATTCTGTGTCTGAATGTCGGAAAGTGACGCTCATTTCGGTTTATCCAAATATCACAAACGCAATTCTATCGAATGATCTCGCCACAAACTGTGGTTTATTTCTGCGGTACTCAATAGAAAGCCGAATGTATAAATCTAGAACCAGTTCCGAAAGGCCGTCTAAAGGTAGGTAAGTACTTCACTTGCACTGTAGCTCAGGTTTGCAACTAAACGGCTGCATTGTCTCGTCGAAAATATTTCAAAGCAACGCCGGATGCTTCTGCCCATACCAACAACACCACTTAAAGTAGCATGTGCATGCTTCCACTTTATCAATTACGCTGCTATGACAATATCCTGCGCGAACGCAGTGCGTATCTATGTCGTTTGCTATTTTGGGCTTAGAATAATTATTTTAAGGATACAGGATTATTTAAATCTGAATATTATGGGTTGCTATGTATTACTATTTCATTCTCGTCTAGATACATCTTTCTGATCTTGTGAAATGAACACCATCTTGTCCATTTCTAGAGACTCGTAAAAACATTGGCGATAAAGAAGATAAGTTGACTAACTGTAGAGTTTCCTATCGGTTCCCCTCTATAGACTCTACTTTCCGAACACGGTGGTAGAGTCATTTTTATTTGTACCTGACGATTCATACGTGCGTAAGTCTATATCATCATCATCATCAGCCCGTATCAGTCCACTGCTGGACATAGGCCTCTCTTATTGCTCGCCACTTAAATCGATCCTGGGCTTCAAAGTCTATATGAATAGAGATATTTTTAATTTTCTCCTAACTTGCTGTTTTATATTGGCCATTTTTTTTCAATCTGGGATTAAAATTTATAGCAGAATTTGTCTACCTACCAAATAAATGAAGGAGTAGATCCAATAGCTCGTGAAAGTTGCTTTTGAGTAGGTACCTAACTTTGTTAGTCGTCTGATTACGCCTGTCCATGCACCTATCATATCCTGATCTACCTATTTATTACCTACTTGGGTATGTACCTAGTATTTGCAATGTGACCCCCTTGCTCTTATCAAATTAGCAAATCACTTATCAGACGATGACTTTATCAGATAATTAATTTAAAAAAAAACTCTTTGTTCGAATCACTTACACGGCTACTGTAAGCTTCTATCTGCAAGTGTGTAGACCTAACAAACTGTAGTCTTGTAAAATAAAACCAAGGGCGGCGAGCAACCATGTTACTAATACAACATTACAGCCCACATATCCTGCATCATCACAACACGGTGACGTCACCCGTCAACCTTGACTCAGGGCTCGACATTAAGTGATCTCTTTCCAGTATTTATCAGACACATGGTTCCGTTCTGTCAGGATTTGCACTATACGATGTACCATCCAGCTGTGTTTTTAATAAACACGTGATGGTAGAGATATAGAGTTATTTAATTAATGTTTTAATTGGTGGATTGGTGTTTTGTGGATCTAGTTAGGTATTTAGAATTGAAATTACCTAATTTTATCTTTCTGAACTTAGTAATCAAATTATTATTCAGTTGTAGGACCTTCCTACCGATTTATCCGCTTTTACCTATAGAAATGAAATAAAGGCGTGTTTTTTGGGTTTTTAACTTATAGTTCATTACAATGTCTTGAAAAACTGCACTATATAATATAGAATTATACCTACACACATTTAAGTAGGTATTATACCTGCTTACATAAATATAAAACTCGAAATCTACGCAAAAAATACATGACACTAGCAAAATTAGGAATTAAGACCTGTCTTTATTAATTTAGGTCATAAACCCACCTGTAAACGTAAAAAAATAATCACTGAAATTCGTTGCACAATTCACTAGCACTTGTTCACTGGTTTTTGTTCGCGGAGTGTCGATGCGCGGGCGCGCCTCTGGGCCGCGTCGTCATAGTGAGGCGGGCTCCGGAGCTGTGGGAGGCGGCCGGGTCCTGCGCCGCTGACCAAACTCAATTACCGGACACCACACTCGTAAGCGTTAGAAGGTCGCTATATAATTCGTTACTATATGGATTAAGTAGCAAAAATAATCAATTTTAAAAATTATCTCTGGATGCCTAGAGTGTTCTCTTAACATCATAAGTAAATAAGCATATAGGCTTTTTAAAGTTTTGCCGAGGTCAGCCAAAGATGAATCTGTTCTACTTACTCAGCCATATTGTTTATTTTTTTGCAAAGCCTCAGTTTTTCTGTGGGCGGAGCGGTTATCTGTTAATTTGTAGGCGGTTCTTTGTACATTACGTCACAGTACTTACAAGGCTGCATTACTCATTACATTCACACTCATGATTCGTTCAGTACAAATTGAAGAAATGCATTTTTGTTGTAATAAGCGAAACAAAAGGATATAAAGCTTCGATATTGTCAATTATAATTGATAAGGCGCTTAGGTACCCAGGCACCTTATTTGATTAGTTAATCAAATGAGTTTATTTACGATAACGTTAACGGCGAACGAATTAATGGCAGTGTTAAAAGAGATGTAAGGGAGCGGGCCTATCATCTTTTCGCTCCAAGCCAACCTCACCTGCCCGTGGTGCATCCTGCCGAATGGTGGCGGTGTACCATCACAATTGAAGGCGTAGCTAAATACCACACGCTCTGCGATCACCAACCCGCCTGCCCAGCGTGGAGATTATGGTATATCCTCCAGACGGTTGCCCTACGTGCCGAGCAGCTGGAGAGACCTATGTCCAGCAGCGGACTTCAATAGGTTGATGATGAAAATAACATTTAATTTGTTAAGGCTCCATAGCTTAGACAACTGCTCAAGCGCCGCAAATATTCCTCTCCTCATAGACAATGATTTTGCGGCGTTTGCAGTAGAGACATTGAGACCGTGGGGTCCGGAGACCAAATCGCTCGTTAAAGAGATTTTCTCTAAACTGGTCCAGGCTTCGGGCGACCCCAGAGTCTTTTTTTTATGCAAGAGGCGGCAGACGAGCAAATGTGATGCCTGATGGTAAGCAGTCGACACCGCCCATGGACATTGGGAATCACACCGAGTTCTAGGGTCGCTACCGGCCTTTTAAATAGGAGTAAGTAGGTACGCTCGTTTCTTGAAGGCTCCCAAGTCGTAGCTGTTCCGATTTATGGTGCACGTTCCAAAAACTCGCACAAAGCGCTTTGCCTCTTCATTCATAGTGCGAACGGCTAAACGGAACTCTTTACCGGAGTCCGTGTTCCCCGAGGAATATAGGTAATCTTCAGATTTTCAAAGCGAGAGTGAATTGGTGAATCGGTATTTACCGATCATTTTCACTACGTTAACATAGTACCTCTTACGCACGATAGGGGCGCTGTACCAAGTTTCATACAAATGTTTACGGTAACGTTACGCATACTTTTTCGAAAATGTTCGTGCTAGGCACACTGTTTACGGTTACGTTACGCATACTTTTTCGAAAGTGTTCGTGCTAGGCACACAGGTTACCATAATATCTCTGGAATCTCTTACGGACTATTACTCTCAAGTAATTGGCACGGTCGTTGCAATTATTTCATGATTGTTTTTTTGGAAACCTAAATTTACAAATTCGATAAACTTTACCGTTTGCTTGCATCGGAGGAGAGTAGGATTGAGTGATTACAGCTTGACGTTCAAGACATAATCCTCACTAACTTAGAGCTATAAACGCCAGAACTAAAATGTGACTATTTTTTTTTACTTGCAAAAATCTAATCAAATCAAACAAAATTTTTACTTGTACGAATATTTATGACGTTTTATTAGCATTGTCATATTCATTTTCATTGAGATTTCAAATAGAAGGACATAGGAGGATTACAGCTTGAAGCGCACCTGGGTAGCGGGGATGAGAGATCCTCCATAGTTCAGTTGGTGAGGCACAATCGACAGGTGATATGAAGAGTGCGCGAAGACTTGCATTGGATGATAGTAGTTCTATGGAACGTACTTGCTTCTACTTATTGGCTATATGTATAGGCTTTGATTATTTTGTTGAAGAAAAAATATAGGCCTTGGACATTGTAGTTTCATGTTTCGTAAAATGCTTATGATCGTAAGATTTTCCTTTACTTACCTTGCTTTACTACAATTGCTTGATGAACTTTACCTGCTTTTCATCACAATTCCTTTGCGTGCGATTCTAGCACACAAATCGATACGAGATACAGGTAGGGGGTTTAACAAAAAACATTTTGGAAATGACAATCTATTTTATTAATAATTAACAGACTTTTAAATACAATCTTAGCTCACGTAACATTAAATTGGTTTTGTTTGATACATAAAGCAAATCACACCTCAGACTAACAATAAATACATTTTATTATTGGAATACTCGCTAATCTAAGTTCATGTTAAAATAAATAAATCACTTTCAGTGTGAACAATGACACAATATGACTCGAAACGGTGTATGAAACTCATGACTACATAGCACGCGAAATTGCAAGTAACTTTTGAACAAGGAACTATAATGATAATTAAAACATATTGCATAACCAATTTGTTACAACTACTCATTCCACCAGGGGACGCAAACATAACTATGATAAAAACAACCAACCCTGTGTACGCGAAAAGCCATAATTTTAAAACAATACATGATCTGTATCAATATGATGGTTTTATGTAGACGTTTGCGATGATAAAAACACCACAAAAGGCGGCCCTAATACATAATATCAACACAGTGAGGTTATAAGTAATATCACTGGATTACAACTATGTGTAAAGTTGAGTACAATTCAAGTTTATACTATACTATCCTATTGTATGCACTCTTACTAAATATAAGTGAAATGGTAACTGAAGTTAAACAGCGAACATTTGTGCAATAACAAAGTAGATTCGAACAGTTAACAACGTGATAACGTAAAACTTGGCACGGAGTCTGACAACTATACAAACATTGCGTTTATTCTCAACGTGTCACACTGAATCGTGTCACACTGTGACTGGATGAGAAAAATATTCGCATCGAGTAACAGTGTGACTCGTTCCGAATATTTATTCTCATCTAGTAACAGTGTGACCCGATGCGAATTTTAATTCTCATCTAGTAAGATTGGAGTGTGAATATTTTTCTCAACCAATCACAGTGTGCCACGATCCAGTGTGACTCAGTGATAATAAACGAAACATTGCCATGTAAGTACATAATATTACAATGTCTACATCATAAACACATCACTAAAACAAGGATAATCGCTTCCTCGAAAGCTCCGACTCAAGCATGCAGTGCACCATTTAAAACAATCGAGACCACAACTTACATACATTTGCTTCTACATTTTCTGTTTAAACTCGATTTTTTGGTATATGTGAATAAAAATTCAAGAGTCTGGCCTAATTAGTTATAAGAAAATGACTTAATACTTATTAAAAGAGAGCGGCAGAAAATTAGTATAGAAGCAAATGTATGTGCTGTAATAAATTCTGTAATAAGTAAAAAAAGCCTAATGCACATAATTTGCCTACGTAGAGTATGTACAGAGCCAACGGCCCAAATTCACTATTTCATAGACTAGAGTCTCTCTCCTGGGGCGTTTATCACCACATGTGCGTTTCCCGGATCTCGCTTATTATTTGACCAGCGCGCTGTAGAGCCTGTGAAACAAAAAGAAATAAAGTTAAAAAAAATAACCGTATACGAAATGTCTGAAAATTTCTCATCCCTTGATTTGGGGGGAATCTATAACATTATAAATTCCACAAAATTTAAGCAACACACATTTTTCTGTACCTACGTTTAATCATGGTATGATGATGGATGGTGCAATAAATAGTATCTCTATAGGATAATGACTAGTCTTAATAGTAACAAATGTCCAAGTCGCTTGTTGGTTTGCCACCGCCGATGGTGGCCTGTACGATTAGGGTGAATTTCCACAGGAGCGGGGTTGCGCGAGTTGAATTGTTCAAATGAAACATATCATAATATATCGGCCCCACTTCACGCAACCCCCGCCTATGGAAACGAACCTTTACTTTACACTGTTGTGCACAAATCACGCGAGATTATTTCGATTACCCTTAAGAGGCAGCACAGACGACAGACTTTTTGTGCGATAGAGTCTGCGTCTGAGACATTTA
The DNA here is from genome assembly GCA_031163375.1 of Conogethes punctiferalis. Taxonomy (NCBI): domain Eukaryota; kingdom Metazoa; phylum Arthropoda; class Insecta; order Lepidoptera; family Crambidae; genus Conogethes; species Conogethes punctiferalis. The sequence goes on along the minus strand of CM062085.1, from coordinate 15,127,624 downwards.
AAAAGAGCGTCTAGGTCTGCCGACAGAATGATCGAAGATGTGCGTCGTGTGCGTTGAGTCTGTCAAATATCCGCGACAGATTTTTGCGCGTCACGGACGGATACGGATAGTCTGTCGTCTGCGCTGACCTTTAAAACGATGATGTACACACCTTGAGCATATCTGCGGCCTCCTTCCTCCTCTGAGCGATGTGCTCGGACTCGTTGAGCATGCTCTCGGCCTGGTCGGACTTGTACAGATGGGTGACCAGCTCCGACTGCAGGTTGTCCTTCACGTAGTTGACGAGGAAGTGCATCACAGCCTTCGGCACAGAGTCCTGGATGGACTTGCGCACTATGTAGAAGTACGACTTGATAAGCCGCTCTGGAACATTTACAAACACTTAAGTTACGACTGATTTTACAGTAAAGAGAACACGATAGGATGTCGATCACGTCTTATTTTCAAAAACCTAGTGAAGCGCTCAAGTTTGACAACAATGCACACGTATCGGTAAAATTCAAATATACTACTTGGGAACCTTCAAGAAACGAGCGTATTCATATTTAAAAGGCCGGCAGCGACCCTAAACTCGGTTAGAGTTGCGAGTATCCATGGGCGGTGTCGACCGTTTACCATCAGGCAACACATTTGCTCGTCTGCTGCCTCTGGCATAAAAAAAAATACTTCGCTTTTTAGCGTTAAAATTTTATCACATGCACTGATGTCAAACAAAAAGCTTTTTCAACTTTATTTTAAAACATAAATGTTAATAACAATGTGCAGAATGAACAATGAGTGCTGATGAGCAATGACTAATATGAATTTAATCGTAAAAAATAAAGCCCATTTTTTTTTAAACACAAAAGTCCACAAAGAGCTTCTCTTGCAAACACTACTTAAATACTGTAACTGGTAAATAGAGTTAATCCGCTTAAGAGGTAATAGATAACTGACCTATATCCTATTTAGAAATAAAAAGTTCACTAAAAAAAGAATTCGTCATCCTTGCCATTTTTAAAACCTGATTTATTCAAAATTTTCCATATACTACGCCGCGGCCCTTGCTTGCAGTTGCGGAGTTTGCTTATTAAACTACATGATAATGTACGAGTATAACACACGCGTTCTGTGCATTTACCCTATTATGTTGGTTTTCATTACACATATTAAAGCGACTTAAAGAATATTGGATAGATAAGTGGATTGCCAGAAAAGCGCTTGCAGCAAGCGAACAGATTAATGATAGGTGGTCGGAAAGGTGAGCGAAATGAGTAAAGCGTTGCTTATATCGCCTCTATCGTAATGTTGTTCTCACCGACTAAATCCCCCATTAGGTTCAATTGCATCAACGTGATGCCTTCTACATACTTTGTGATAACCGGCGCGTCGCTCCGTCCACCTAGCATCATAACAAAACAATGCATGCCACGTGACAATACAAAGTACCTATACAGTTTAAAAACAAATATAATGTTGATTCTTATTACATATTCATTTAAATAATAAAATGTATGTAAAACGACATTATTTAAATGTTTGGTGCACTTAAACCTACTTGCAAGAAAGAGCTAAGTATTTGTCGAAAGTGATAATTATTCAATAATTTATTTCTCTTTTTAAAATCCATGTAAAAATTGTCAAGTTTTTTTTGTGCAATTCCTAAAAGTTAACTTAGTTATCAGGGGTTCCTAAGTGGTCTTTCCACAGAAACGGTGGGACCATTTTAAACGAATGTGCCCTGATTACAAAGGGCACTGTATTAAATTAAATCCAAGAAAGGTACATAAAACAAAAGCAACTTTGTCTTAGTTAATCAGTGAATGATTCAGTATAAATTACATTTCATATGTAAATTAACCATTGTTAATGTGTATATTTTAATGATTTTATATTATTAAACATAATCAGGATTACAAATATAATGAGCAAACATCCATATTACATGAACATTCATAAAACGTCAGGTTAGTCCATATACACAATGAAACACTAAGAAAGTGTAAATAAAAATGGTGATTTTTTTAAACATATTTTAATCTGTTTTCTCTCGGTAGGTAGATGTATGTATATCGTATTACAAAGTATTTATAACACTTCGAACACGGAATTCGGTGTATGTAATTACATAATACAATAAAGAGATAACTAACTACATAACACTATCAATTAATTAATTATATCATTTATATTATGTATTGTAATCATTCATAGCATTTAGTTGATTTTATCATTCATAAATATAGTATTATTTCTTTCCTGTTATTGCATGGATTTATAAACTTTGGCTATAGATGCAATTAATATTTTGTATTTTACCTGTCCCAATCATACTTAAAGCAACAAACTTTGTAAACTGTTCAGATCAAAGTATGCTACATGTATTAAATTTTATTATCCTGGATGTGCCTTCACTTCTGGGTTAAAGGGCGGGGCGTGAAACGGCATCTCAGTGGGACTTCAGGGTGAGGGCGACAGGCGCGGTAAGTTTGTTCCATAATGTCTGATAGCTCTAACTTTTGGCCATCACGACCGCTTCCCATGAGGTGTAGTGAGTTTGAGAATGCTCCTTCTTATAAAAAAAAGTTATTGCTGCCGTCGTGAATACCTGTGCGTGCGAGAATATCGTACGGCCACAAAATCTAATACACACCCAGGTATTCGAGAATCAATCAACGGCTTATAGGTGCAAAGTGAAGTATAAGCCTTACCGATAACGTCGCAGTCGTGCTGCTCGCGGTCCGACAGCTTCCGCGAGGTCTGGCTGGGCACTTCGGGCAGCAGGTTGACCGGCTTCTGCGGTGTCAACACTTTGTTTTCTGGTGTGCCGTTCATCTATAAACACAAAACACAATGGTTACATGTTCTTTTTTGCTAAGATGCCTATTGAATCTAGCAAATAAATCTAAGTTTGTGAAGGAATGCTTATGAGAAATTTGACAAATGTGAAGTTTCTAAATATTTCTATATTAGGTTTTTTAAGCATTAGATGTTGTGTAAACAAAAGATCAGTGGTAACCTTTTTCTGACACAAATCACCTTTAATTGTAATTTGCTGTACATTACTTTAAAAGTGATTTTGAATTGTTAAATAAACCTGCATGCATCGGCATACTCCTTCTACATAAGCACAATATAATAAGTTCTAACATAAAAGCTGCAAAACTTTCTACACGTCCATACAATTATTTAAATTCCGTACAAACCTGTGGTGTTGATGGAGATTCCATAAGAGCTTGCTGTGTTGGAGATTTATTCTCTTGGCCATCAGTAATTGCCGCTACATGCTGAAAAGTCGCATGAAATTGAAATTCCATAGAAATAACTTTACAATGAGAAAATACATGCCATAAATAGGTAAAAAACGTAAGTATGGAATCTAATGACAAGCTTAGCAACACATGTTGAAAGAGAGCCCACTTAGTACACTTAAGAAGCATTAAAACTAAATGGTATTTAGTCGGGAATATGTGACTATCATGAGTCTTTATTATACAGCTAGATCACACAATGGATTCGGTAATGGATTTTACCTGATTGTATGCTTCCCATACATTTCCCAAGAATACTAGGGTAGACCCTCTTTCACCCATTTGTCGCAGAAACTGCTACAACAATCGGTAAAAGTTTATTCATTCTAAGACAATATGAACAAACGCATTATACAGTATTTGACAAAATAATATTCGCACAAAACTAAAAACATATTTACATGTACTTTTAATGCGCATTCAAAACTTATTTTTTTTTTTATAGTAGCTCGACATAATGGCTTCCCTACGCCTGATGGAAAGCCAAAGAGAAGCCCAAGTCGCTGTGACAACTGGCAAGTAGCTGGTTAGTTACCTGTCAGTTGCCACTGCCATGCCGGCCCAACCCTAACTCGTGGGGGACGAACTCCGGAGACCCTACTCACCAGCAGAAACACGACCCGGAGGTCATTTGGCTGCGGTATTCTATAGGGTGGAGGTCCTTCCCCAGACGGGCAGCTCAATACGAGCGAAGATTCGTGTGCTTCAAGCTGGAATCCTCATCTCTGAAACCTGCATGAAAACGAATTTTGACTATGCCAAAAAATAGTCATGAAATAGTCATAAATAGTCGCCAAGTAAAAAAAATAGTCGCATTATAGTTTCGGAGTTATAGCTATAGGTTGGTGAGGATTCTAGCTTGACGTTCAAGCTGTAATCCTCACCTCTGATGCAAGCAAACGGCAAAGTCTATCGAATTGGTTTATGTTCCAAAAAATAGTCATGAAATAGTCGCAACGGCATACCAAATTTCAGAATTAGTCGTTAAGAGATTCCAGAGATATAAGGGTAGGTTGGTGAGGATTCTAGCTTGAACATTTGAAAACTTCAAATATCTCCAAAACGGCTACGATTTTCGATTTGAGTTTTTGCCAAAAAATAGTCGTGAAATAGTCGTCTCCAACGGAAATAAATTTGAGCTGATTTAATTAGAAAATAAAAAGTTATAATTTTCCCTACAATGTTGGAGGTACATTTGTATACAAAATGTTTTACTTCATTTGATATTATTGTGAAATGTTCTGCTTAAAATATAATATTTCGTTCAATTAGGTATTTTCCATGGCAGCTGTTATGATTAAACAAAAAAAAACAAACATTTTTATGTAGCTATTTTTATTTATTATAATATAAAGTTTGCATATTAGTACAAAACTTGTTTAAATCTGAAATCAGTACATATAATACACAATTACCGACCTGTTCCCACCCAGCAAAAAGAATAACTATGAGCTTTAATTATTGATCTTTACATATATTTCACATTTACCTTTAATGTTAATGTCACAGCAATGCGTTTTTAAAATGGTTAGAGCTAGTTCCACAACACTTACTAGATGGCGTGACTGTCAAGCAAAATACTCAAGTCAATGAAATGTCCGCGACGATGATTGTGGGAAGACACTAATGGTGCTCCCACACTGCCGCGCCGTTAGAAAATGTTTAGCAACGTTAGCAGACATTTAATCACATGTTATTGTGTTAAAAATTATTTCATGTTAGAAAATGTTTCGTAATTGAGTAAACATTTTATAACAAGTTATCTTCTATCCATACTTATAATAAATATGTAGAGAAGTCAATTCTGTACATTAAATATATTTTCAAAATAACTATAAGGGAGTCAGTAGTGATCGATTTTGATGCCAAAAATGCAATCAGTAAAATTGTTGTCTGTCTGTCTGTATGTTCGTTATAGAAAAAAAACTACTAGACGGATTTTAACGAAACTTGGTACGATTATTCTTCATATTCCTGGGCAGGTTATAGTATACTTTCATCACGCTACAATTAATAGGAGCAGAGCAATGGCGGGAAGTGTTGGGGAAACGGGAGAAATTTTTATCTGTATGTTTGATCGCGCCTCACGCGAAAACTACTGCTTGGATTGTTGGTGTCTGATTCGTTTATTGAATTTGCGACTTTAAAAAGCACCCTTCCTACCAGCACTGTATTACATTGATTTTTGTAGAAACAAACCTGTGAACGTAATCCAACTCATATTGAACTAACTATGATAATTGTGATCAAAACTAATTGCTGTGATATAAACATTATATTTAGTTATTTTTAATTTAAACATGTTATGTACGCATTTTCAAGCTTTAAATTGTACTAAATAAAAATAGCTACAAAAATTATAAATGTTTGTTTTTATTTGTTTAATCATAATAGCACTCGGTCTAGTCACTAGTCTTGGAAAACACCTAATTTGACGAAATATTATAGTTCAAGCGAAATATTTTACAATAGTATAAAATGAAGTAAACATTTTGTACACTACTGTACCTCCATAGAAATGTAGGGAAAAATTAACACTTTTTAATTTCAAATTAAATCAGCTCAAATTTATTTCCGTTGGAGACGACTATTTCATGACTATTTTTTGGCAAAAACTCAAATCGAAAATCGTAGCCGTTTCGGAGATATTTGAAGTTTTCAAATGTTCAAGCTAGAATCCTCACCAACCTACCCTTATATCTCTGGAATCTCTTAACGACTAATTCTGAAATTTGGTATGCCGTTGCGACTATTTCATGACTATTTTTTGGAACATAAACCAATTCGATAGACTTTGCCGTTTGCTTGCATCAGAGGTGAGGATTACAGCTTGAACGTCAAGCCAGAATCCTCACCAACCTATAGCTATAACTCCGAAACTATAATGCGACTATTTTTTTTACTTGGCGACTATTTATGACTATTTCATGACTATTTTTTGGCATAGTCAAAATTCGTTTTCATGCAGGTTTCAGAGATGAGGATTCCAGCTTGAAGCACTGGAAGATTCGCTATGCCCTACCTCTCTCTATTTTCATCTGATTTGTAATTTGAAAATCCAAATGTTTGTCAACCAATCAACCATATTCACAAAGACGTCACACTCTATTGCTTTAGTACACAGAACCTTAACCTTAGAAGTAACATGAATGAAATAAAATATAATATTATTTAAAAGGGCTACAATAATTTGGATTATGATGAGGTTTATTTTTAATTACATGAGTTGTTAGCTGAATTTTAGTCATTAAATTAGTTGTTGCTTTAGATCTCAAAAGAGACGCGGGGTGTCAAGCGTGGCGCGATGCAGGCTGCATTAAACAGCCGTAAATACAAGAAGGATTTGCAAGCGTCTGTTTGAATTACGGTGCAGCATGCGACGGACACCGCCGAAGCGTGTGATGCGGCGTAATCCACCATCTCACTATAAGCCTGGCCCGCACACGTTCGGAATTCCGATGCGGAAGTCCGAATTGAAATACACGTTCGCAACAAAAATGATTCTACTTGCATATAAAATGCTGGAACGCTTTGTATGCAAGTTAAGAATTTTTCTTGCTAACGTGTATATCAATTCGGAATTCCGAACGTGTGTGGCCAAGCTAAACGTCCGACGCGTCGCCAAACGCAACGCACCAGGAGATGCACGACGCCCCACGTCTCATTCGACGAGTCCATAAGTTATTCAAGTCAACTGAACTTAGTGGCTCGGACCTTGATGCCATTTTAATGTTTTTTTATCCCACCCAAAACTCGATATATAAACAGAGGTTTAGATAGGTTTGATTAGAAGTTTATATTATGTACCCCTTCCCAGGATTAGTGAGTGTTAGAGCCGACGAGGTAATACAATTTTTTTTTTTATGCCGAGGAAAATGCCTTTAGGCATCCCCGTCACCCGGGGGGAGTGACGGGGTATGTGGGACTCACCCTGCCTCAAGGTGGAAAGGAGGCAGGGAATACCCACTAAAAACCCCGGCCCCTCCTGTCAAGCGCCTATGGGATGGTGTCACGGGACCCGGAAAGACTAGGACGCGAGACTATGCAACGAGAGCTAAGGTATAATAAATACTGTTATCATGATGGATAGCGGTAGTGTTTTTTCGGCCAATCGTTAAATAAAAGTGCGTTGCGCATTTGGTACAAAGTGCACTGAAATCATCTGCAGTGTTAACGCCATTTGGAACTGGTAAGTTAATATAAGAGTAGCCGACCTATATCCTGTTAATATTGCAGTTATCCTGTAATTTTAAGCCTGATTTACTCAACACTTTCTATATATTGCGCCGCGGCGTTTGCGCTTCTGATACTAGTAAAGGATAACATGTAAGAGTCTAATGTCTTTATTGAAAAAATTAGATATAATCTGGCCACTGAGAGAATGCGTTTCTGACAGGTCGTGACCAAATGGGCGATTTATCTATGAACTGGCGTAGAATTTACGGTAAAATTTCAAATAACTTTTATTTACCTTAGTAACGAATAATTGAATAATTATGCCAACTTACAATAAGCGTATTAATTTTGGGGAAAATTTATTGACAATTGATCAATATCAAATATACGATTGACACAGCAGGACTACAGTTTTTTTTACGGAAATTCAAAGTGAATGAATTACATAGTGTACAGCAGAGCACAAAATAATGTCACCTGCTACATGTGTGCGGCGCCTGACTGCCTAAACTGCCGTGTAAGGCGCTTCGCAGTGTCTGATGCAGCCGGGAGCTTAATGCGCCCATCCAACGTCATACGTTCGACTGGTATTCGCGGTCACTACCATGTGATCGGCGAGGGTTAACCACATACCTTCACCACCGGATTAGCGAGTGTTAGACCCAGGCAGGCAAGCATGCGACGTTCAGGAGCTAGGGTAGTAAGTAAATACTTTGAGCGTGGTGGATACCGGCGAGGGCGTGGCGCGCTTGTGGCGCAGCGCCGGGCTGTCGTCCAGCGCGTCGCTCTTGAGCAGGCCCGACACCAGCGCCGCCTCGCGGTGGAAGTCCGGGTGCTTCGTGTTTATGTATGCGAGCTCGATCGCCACGAGGTTCTCCACCTGGGTAAGTCAAAGTAACATCAAGTACCAGCGTTAATAGGGACACAATAGAAAATTTATTTTGTTGCGCCCAATGTCGGTTACACAGGATTTGAAGAATTAATATGGCTCTGTCTCTGTAGTTAATAATAGCTGTTAATAGAGGGGTATTCAAAAAGTATGTTTCCCTAGTCTGGCGTTTCACTCAAACGCCACCTAGCGGACTCTAGCTGAACATAGTTCCAGTGTAGGTTCTACCACGTCACCCATAGGATAAGATGGCGAGGTCCTATTCTAAAACCGGACATCAATCGGACAAAAGTAGCCTAAAGCATTTTATTGACCGACTTCAAAAAAAGGAGGAGGTTCTCAATTCGACTGACTTTTGTTGGATGTATGTTACCAGATATCTCCGAGAATTGTGAACGGATTTGGATAATTCTTTAAAGGGTGTACTTCCAAGTTGGTCCCATTGGTATAATGATATTGAACTCGGTTTTTTTTTCTTAAGAAATGTTGTTTTTGTTAATAACAAAAGAAACGTACCATGGAGTTGGTGGCGGGCAGCCGCGTGCGCAGCAGCTGCGTGACCACGTCGACGATGCGCTGGTGCAGGCGCGGGAAGCGCAGCATCTCCTGCTGCACCTCCGTGCCGCAGTGCTGCACGATGCGCTGCATCTCCTCGTGTACCTACACACGAGTACTGAGGTGACTCCTCGCTCAATATACAATGTATGAGGTGCTCGTTGACAACAGCTGTACTAGTGTTTACACTGTGTCACAGTTGCCAGCGACTTCCTCTCAGCTTAATTACTACACTGCTTCTATTATATTAATTAACAAATAATAATAAAAATTAAAAAATATAATAATAATGAAAGTAAAAGTAAGCAGCAAATAGAGTAATGTGTGCTGTAGCGTGTGTGTACGTGTGTGTGTGTATGACATATTATGTTTGTGTATGTGTGTGTTTTTATATCTGTGGGTGAGATTTTTTTATATATGTGTTAAATGGGTCCCCTGCGTAGCTTCGAATGCCGCTGTTGCGACGCTCGCTGTTGCGAATTACTTTTCCACTGCCTCATTGGTTCGAAAGCTTATGTACTCGAATTTTGTAATCGCGAAAGACGCTGATTCGAAAAACATTTTCCTTGTCTCATGCGCTCGAATGCTTGACATAATAACCTTTTTTAAGTCACAGTAAGTCATCGTTAAAAAATGCTGTTTTTTTTATAACTAGATGTATATTTTTTTACACACTAATTGACTTTAAAAAGTTATAAAGTCAAGCATTCGAGCGCATGAGACACAGTGAAAATGTTTTTCGAATCTTTGAGATCAAACTTTTACTTTTATCACTCTCTTATACTAACGGCCGTATTCACAAACGTTACTATGCATCGCGCGAACGCACAGTTACCCAAATACCTATAGGATTTTGGGCACTGTACGTCCGTGCGTATATAGTAACGTTTATGAATACGGCTGTAAGTAACTATGATTGCCTAGATCAGAGTAGACTTTATTACCATAACCAACCATAAGCAGTGTGATGTTGGTATATGATGATTTAGTCAAACAACACGAAAGATTAGATTTTACTATGTTATTTTTTTAACTGACTTAAAAAAAAGGAGATTCTCAATTCGACTGGATTTTTTTTGTTGTATGTTTGTTACCACATTACCTATCGCCAAGAATAGTGAACCGATTTGAAAAAAACTTTTTTTGTTCAAAAGGGTGTACTTCCGAGTTGGTCCCATTGTCACCATATTGAAATAGGTTTTTTTTTTGCTAAAAAATGCTGTTATAATATGTCAAAATAAAATATAAAACAATTTTAATAACGGAGTTGCCGTGGTAAGGTTACTATAGTGCTGGGTAAATTACAGGTAATTTAAGGTGCTGGGTAATTTACGGGTAATATGGAAAAATGACAGGTTTGGCGTAAATTAATTACTACTACCTACTCAGAAATGTAAATGACAATGCCATGCTGTATGTAATGTTGAAATAATTTTAATTTAATATATAACCTAATTTTATTTAATTAATTACTAAAATTTACTGAATTTTGACAATTGCTTAATTTTAATTGTAATTAATGTTTTAGAGTTTATTGAATATTGTACACCTTCATGAGGTATATCATGGCTGAGCTAACTATGATTGTAACAACTTTTAATGTACCTACCTATGATAATGCAATAAATAATTTTGAATTTGAAATTGAACAAAGTTCTTCTTACCAGCTCAACGCATCTGAGTGAGGGGTCCTCGAGGCGCCTGATCTGTCTCTTGACCAGCAACTCGAACGACACCTCGGGCACGAACAGCGCAGGCCGCGGGCCGGTCGCGTTCCGGATGGCCGTCAGAATGTCCATGCGTGTCAGTCCTTCAACAACAAATCATTTTAGTTAGTATCATTCATCACTAATATGGCATTTTCCTCAGGGAAAATGAGACGATTCGGTCCTGCTAATATTACGATAAAACAGCAGGAAGATAAAGGTGGTTCTTTTATTTATTTTATATTATTTACGAAATAAAACGGATTGAATGCCGGCAGTTGATGCGAGAGGAGCGGATAGTGGATGCTATGTTATGTGAAATCATATCATAAAATAACAAAAATAAATCCATCGTGTTCCGATCGGGTATGATATGTTATAGCGATTTTCTTTTATAACGGTACGATACAAAAGGGCGTTCCACTAGAAATATTTTTCGCAACAGCTTCTGATGAGTCCAATGGACACTAACATTTACTTCCTACTTCCGTAACAGGGTTTTCGAGTTGGCAATATAATAGTGGTCCTGGTTTTTTGATTCGCTGCATTAAAATTAAAGAAAATATTACATTTAAGAACAGTAAAAATGACTTGCCTACTAAAGGATGTATAGAATCCAAGGTCCTGCCGAATGTCTCATGGAATATGTAGCATATCCGGGCCCCTCCACACAGTTCAGTGGTCTCAATATTCCTGGCCGTGCCCTCTATCGTGGAACAGTATGCGCTGGCAAATTTTGTGATGATCTGCAGAAGAGTCTGTGACTTGTCCGAGACATCTTCACCATATGAGTTAAGCAGGGATTGGAATTGTGAGATCATTACATTCACTCTGACCTAAAATATATCAGAACATAAGAACGAGAATGCATGAATTCCAGCAAAATCCAATCAAAACACTATCCAATTTGCTAATAGCTATAAAAATAATGAACTGAATGAAAACCATTTAGCAATCAGTAAAAAGATATTATGACGCGACTTTTCAATGTCGGATGAAACATAACTGGAATCTCATATTATACATGTTACTAAATATTGCATGATATACTATTTCATATCATTTTATAAGCCATTATACACTTTATTGGTGAGTAAAATTATATCTGATAATCGAAAAATCAGACGAGATATTATCAAAATTTAGAAGTACTTACTTTTAGTTCTGGCAAACAGTCTCTTATATGGTGCATAAGAAGCCTATTTAATGTTTTAGCCAAATATGGAGTACCATTTCGAGTGGCTATTGTTGGATATTTTCTTTGGAGATATGTTGCTTCATCTTTTAAGGCATCCTGTAACAGAAAGAAATCTTTAAAACATTTCACATGACGGATTATAAGTTTTTTATAAAATTAACAGCATTTTTAGCCAAAAAAACCCGAGTTAAATATGGTGACAAATGGGACCCACTCGGAAGTACACCCTTTCGAACAAAAAAAGAATTTTCAAAATCGGAAATACAAATAAAAAGACTAGAATTGAGAACCTCCTCCTTTTTTTTTAAGTCTTAACAGACAAAAGAAACTTTACAGTCACATTTAATGACAAAAATGTTTATATGTTATCTGAATCTATATCAGGTATAATATAGGAAGATATCTATATCAGATTTAATATATATATATATTAAAAACAACGAGTTCAACTCACCGTGATGGATTTTTTATCAATAATATCTTGTTGCGACCTGTTGACTACACCGATGATGCCAAGCTTCACCGGGATCACACGCCCACACAAGATGTCAATGGCATCAGTGCCTAAAATAATGAGTTACCTACCTTAGTAATAACCAATACTTATAGACTCGTAAAATCATACAAGAAACTCTATAATATTTTTATAACAATTTTTACTGTGTACATCATATATTAAGATATTTCGGCAATGCCAATGTTGAACGTGCCGAAATATCATCGTCAACAGTTCATGTTTGTCCCTGAACACTGAAGGGACCTATCCCAAACAGTGAAAAGGCCTTACGGCCGTATTCACTAGCGTTACGATGCGCTGCGCGAACGCACAGCTACCCAAAAACCCATAGGATTTTAGGCACTGTGCGTCCGCGCGTCGCGTAGTAAAGTTTGTTGATGAGGCCATTAGTCAACCATGCTAGCCATGTGCGGGGTGGTCGACTTAACACAACCATTGAATTGCTCCACAGCTTCTTCTTTGTGTTTTCCTGGCGATGCAGATATATTCGAGCCTCATAAATTTAATACGCGTTAAAAATCCCGTTAATTATTATAGTTATGACTAGCTGTGCCGGCGGCGTCCCACGCGTGGATATCGGGTTTAAAAAATAACGGACTTTCATAAAATGGTGTCTAAATTTTAAGTTAGACCTCTAGCAATAAATTCGTAAAAACCGCATTCAAACCCATGCAGTAGTTTTCGCGTGATGCGCGATCAAACATACAGATAAAAATGACTCCCGTTTTCCCAACACTTCCCATCACTGCTCTGCTCCTATTGGTTGTAGCGTGATGAAAAGTATACTATGACCTGCCCAGGAGTATGACGAATAATTGTACCAAGTTTCGTCAAAATCCGTCCAGTAGTTTTTGTTTCTATAACGAACATACAGACAGACGGACAGACAGACAGACAGACAAAAATTTTACTAATTGCATTTTTGGCATCAGTATCGATCACTAATCACCCCCTTATAGTTATTTTGAAAAAATATTTTATGTACAGAATTTACTTCTCTACAGATTTATTATAAGTATATATAGATAGTGACTGCAATAGCATAAATAAACAAGTTCTTTTTATAACTCGATCATAAATGATCAATAAAATCTTAATTACGACTTTCACCACATACTTCATGCTCTTTCACAAGTAATATTTTAATCTCTACATTAATAGTAATTATAGTTCTATAGTAACACAGTAAATATGATATTGTGAAGTTCACATTAAAACCACAAAGAGCACAAACAAATAGGTATAATTAATATCATTAACTGTGGTTTAACAAAAATCAGTAATAAACAACAAACAAACCAGAAACTGCCGAACGTCCGCGCTTTTGGATTCAGACTTTTGCGCCATTCGGGTAATATTTGGCGGTTTATTTTTATTTAATTAAAGGTAGATATTACAAAAAAACATACCAGCATCCATGAGATCAAGTTTCGTAACCACAGCCAAAGTTCTCCTGCCATCAGGATCAACTTCCTTCGACATTTTGATAGCTTCACTAGTGGCCATATCCGTGTTAGCGGCGGTAACGGCCAATATTATCGAGTTGGGATTGGCGATATATTTAATTATCAGATTTCGAATTTGGTTCTCGATATCTTCAGGTTGATCACCTATAGGTACCTATGGAATAAGTAACAAAATTGGAGGACAAACAGAAACATTGTGAGGTCTATAAAGGCAGCCATTCGCATTAGGATTTACCTGACAGGTTTTTCTGTACAGTTATACCTGTCAGGTAAAGCCCAATAGGCGATAATTGCACAGATATGCAACATGCACACTCTGGTTTACATGTACAGTTACAGGATAAGCTATCTGTTAACTGTTAAAGTCTTTAGAAGTGTATTAAATGAGATGAGATCAGAAAGAAACATAATACTCAATCTCGTATCTTGGAACCTGATACTTCTGTAGCCTTTACACTAGAATCCGACCCAAAAGTTCTAGCCCCAATTTTCATAGCTTGGCTAGGAAATTCAAATTTACTCATATCTGAACACATATTACATGCTTTGTGCTTATATCTACGACAGTAAAAACTAAATAATTATGATCTACATCAGACATAAACATCTTTAAAAATGCGTAATTCCTTACGCCTAGAAAATAATAAGTTATCATAAGAATGTACAGATATGTGGTGTGATAAGAAATATGTAGTCTGTACTATACATTCAGAAATAAAAACAAAACCATTCAAATCAACATACCTTAGTGATACCAGGAAGATCAACTAGGGTGAGGTTGACTACCCTGGTGGAGTATATTTTTAGATTGATAGCTTCTGGGCAGATGCCTTTGTTGCTGCCGGCCATTCTGTCTGTTTCCCTCTCTATCTCCTGCCTTATTTGATCGAAGTCTGAATATATTTTGTCTTTTGTGTGAAGGAATTTGCCCCATTCTTCTAAATTTACAGTACCTGAAACAATAAAAAAAGGTGTTCAGTAAAAATTCTTCATATAGTGAATCTTATACTGTAGCAGTAGAAAGAAATTAATGGCTTCCAGTCAGCACACTGAAATTGAAATGTTTATTTGGTATATACCTAAATAAAAATATATAAAATAACCTACACATTAAACCAAATATTCAAAAGTATTGCATCCAGGAACAAAAATGTCCAAACTTCAGTATAACAATATTAAAAACTTTTTATATCCTCAATCATTACAATAAAGAATGATTACTATTCCACAATTATGAATTACACCATATTTTGTAAATTATGTCAAGTAGGCAAAGAAACAGGCTTAGTTACATATCAAGGAAAGCATCACAGTGATTAATAAATTAAGGACAGACAAACATAAATACATAAAGTATTGGCTTACCAACCTGTGGAGAATATTGATTGGGATAGCTGAGCTATAGGGTTCCATGTCGTTGCATCAGTACTCTGGGTTCGTAGTACTAGTCAAAGATGTGAATAATAATAGATCAACTAAGTAACAACATTAAAATGATACAATACGGAAATCGGTATGCATTTAAGTGATTGTTAGTCATACTATGAGGAATAAAAGATGCAAAGGTATCTATAAAACCAATGGATGTTTTATTGTCTGTCACTTGATATACTGCAGCACTTGATAAATAAGCACAATGTACTTTGAATTGTAGATATAAATAATAAAACAGCCTGGAAGTATAAAGCCCTAATATTGCTATGAATGGACTAAAGGTAATCTACCTACCAATAACATAATGACTTATTAGTGATAAATAGCCTATTCAATATCTCTTTACTACAGTAAATAATGACTAACATGCAATGAAGCATCACAATACAACAAATGTATTATACAGTGAGTATAACAATAGCCTTGATTAAAATATTCATGTAGGTACATTTATATCAAGGGTACTCCTAATAAAACAAAGCACATTTTGCTGAATAATTCCCTGGAATACCTACATACATTAATGTAAAAAATGGGTGAAACTATCTAATGACATAAAGCTAATTAATACAAAATATATTTAGGTGTTAATCTATACTTATAAAAAATCTGTAGAGAGGTCAATTCTGTACATTAAATATATTTTCAAAATAACTATCAGGGGTGATTAGTGATGCCAAAAATGCAATCAGAAAAATTTTTGTCTGTCTGTATGTTCGTTATAAAAACAAAAACGACTGGACGGATTTTAACGAAACTTGGTACAATTATTCTTCATACTCCAATCAGTAGGAGCAGAGCAGTGAAGGGAAGTGTTGGGAAAACGGGAGAAATTTTAATCTGTATGTTGGAACATGCATCACGCAAATACTACTGCATGGAATTGAATGCGGTTTTCGCCAATGTATTGCTAGAGGTCTAACAACTTAAAGCACCATTTTATGGAAGTTCCTTTTTTTTTTAAAACTGATATCTCCGCGTGCGACGCCGCTGTTATTAAAATAAATCTACTACTACATAAAAATTTCCTATATCCCTAATACCACAGACCAATGACAGGCAGCAGCGTCACTGGATCGAGAAGCTACGACCTGCGATCGCCAACCCGCCTGATCAGGTGGCTATACCCGATTATGGGTATATCCTCGAAATGTTAGCCCTAAGTGGCAAACAAATGGAGAGGCCTATGTCTAGCAGTGGACTGCGGTGGGCTGATGATGATGATGAAAATATGTATTTTGTTGGAAAAGTAAAACAAAAAAAAGATCTAAAGATGCCAATACATACCTTCTTCTGCTGAGCGATGTTCCTTACTGTCCTTGGGGCTGTAGACTAGCTGCAAGATGAGTGGACGTCGAGTGACAATGCCAGGCCCCCTAGGCAAGAAAGATCTTCCCACAAGACTCTCAATCACAGAACTCTTGCCTGAACTCTGTAAGGAATAAAATTAATAGGTATTACTGATTATAGGCACTAAATAATTACTAGTATTAATGCACAATGATGCATGTATCCTGACATGGCTTATTTATTATGTACTAAGTTTAACAATAATGTAAAAATGTATAACTTCTTTCGGTAAACAAATCATAAACATGTCAATCACAAAATCCAAAATGTGTGTACAACTACAGAATATTATCAATACATTTTAACATTTTTTTGTAAACATTGTTTACATACTGCTTTAAACTTTTTGTTCATAGTATGACTTAAAGTTGCATAGTACCTACTTACTCACACATAAACAAATCTTATCCCTTTTATCTCATTAACCGACTTCGAAAAAAGGAGGAGGTTCTCAATTCGTCTGTATGTATAATATTTTTTTTTTTACTTTTTTTTTATGTATGTTCACCGATATTTCCGTCAATTATGGATGGATTTCAAAAATTTTTCGACAGTTCGACAGAGGACACTTCCGAGGTGGTCCCATTATCACCAAGTCAGGATCTGATGATGGGATCCTGGAGAAATCGAGGGCAACAACCGAAAATTGTATGCTCATATGGTGTTTTTGTTACGTAATCATATTTTACTCAGGTATATGCTTCCGGGCGTCAACATCTGGTGCTGATGATGAAGCCACAGAACTCCTTAACGGTTAGGAGTTAGGGGACAGTACTGACATTGGTCGATATTAAACTAGGTAGTAGTATGTACTTATGCAGGGCTAATAGGGCAGGTGATTTGGTAAGTGATATGCTTGATTCTAGATCGCAAAGTCTTCACTTGACTTAAAGCAAAATTTTTTATTCCTAAGTAAAACTCTTAAGGACATTAATTAGCCTTTATTCAAGGTCACGTAACTAAAAATAGAGAAATAAAATTATTTAAAAAAAAAAATTAAACCGACTTAAAAAAAAACACAAACGACCAAAACTAAAAAGCGATAAATAACGTAAGTAATTCTATCCTTAATACATAATTATTTAAATTAATGCCAGCCAAACAAATAAATGTATATTGTCGTGTGGATTTGCCGGCCGCGCGCGTCATACAACAACAGTCTATGTTAGGTACCGAGAGGCTGGCACCGACTTCAAAAATAAGTGATAATTGTAATATTTAAATAATTATGTATTAAGGATAGAATTACTTACGTTATTTATCGCTTTTTAGTTTTGGTCGTTTGTGTTTTTTTTTTAAGTCGGTTTAATTTTTTTTTAAAAATAATTTTATTTGTTCAACAACATATTTCAACATATTGAACAATATCAAGGCATTTTGCAAAATGTATGTCCAACAAAATACAGTTACAAATACCCACATAGCTGATGAAACCATTACACGGCATAAATTGCAATCTGAGCCTCATATACAAGTTCTATAATGTCTTAATCATCACAAATTATTGAATAATAATGACAAAATTCATATAAAATATATTGAAACCAAAATGTTAAAAGTAGTTTATCTCCTTACAATATCAAGGTAGATATGATGATACATAGTTTGATGATTACTCAAACAAACAATATTGCATTGATGATAGTTTCATCATTTTTGTAGAATACAGTAGAATTAATAAAAATTAAAGTACTTTAAATTTAAGAATCCATTTAAGTAATTTATTTTGTTACCAGCACTTGGACCATTAAACAGTATTTTAGAAGAATAGTAAGTTGTACTTAATTATGACCTGTGAGGGTAGTGTATCAAAACATCATTTTCATTAATTCAACACTTATTCCAGTACAACCATAGTTCAAAGGGAATTTTATTAGGGTAGAATCATCTAGCATAGATAGGAGCAACTTGTGGAGATTTCCTTACAATGTTTATGTTTACTGTATAAGTGTATAATGAGAAGTCATAACTATACTTTTTTGTAAGATGTTAGAGTTTGAACCTATAACAGAGATTATAGAGAGATAGATTATAGGTATATATGCTTGTGGAAAGGAAATAGTAATCAAATTAAAATTCTAGGGCTTTCAAGATTACAGAAAAATCTATTCAAAAGCAATTATTGCCTTTTAAACTTTACTGTGGTACATTCCTGGAGTGATGATAATGTGTTATGAGGTATGATTGAGACAAACCTTTGTGCCAATTCAAATAAACTACCAGTTTAATAGATTAACCTTACATTTAGTATGTTTGTATACTAGTCATTGATTTAAATACCTACTGCAGACAGACTAGGGGCACGGTCAATGACAGAATAGGCATGATGTAGGGCAATTTATTGAATTGGGGACAAAGAACTACATTGACACTTTTACATAACAACCTTTCAAGCTGGATATATAAGCTTATCCTTATTGCTACGACCAAATAATTGAAAATAGACAATTAAAACCAATAAATTATTTACCTGTGTTCCTAGAACTATAATTTGAGGTAATTGGATGGCATCAGCTCCGACTGTGTTGAAAACGTCTTGTAACTTGTTTATAACTGGTATAAGGGCTTCCATAATTAATTTAAAAAAATCAAAGCACACCAAACACTTTATCAGTGAATTTAAACTGTTTTATGTAACAAGGATTGATAATTTCAATCAATTATCAAAACAGTCAAACCAACCGGTAAAAGTCGGCCATATTGATTTTTCTTCCTTTGATTTTGATTGCTTGCTTGACGCAAGAGACGTAGGGAGGAGGCTCGAATCTTTTTGGTCCGAATTCACTTAGCCATCATTTCTGTGTACACGGATTGTTTGGAGGGTACTTGAACAGTCATCGTGTCATTTTGTGCTGAAAAATTCAGTAAAGTGGTAAAATAATTATACATAGAATCAATATTCTTTTTCAGGTGCGCATCGTATGTCGAGAAAATCTGCATACGCGGGAAAAGTAGTTTTTAAGAAATCCACGAAAGTGATTTGAAGGCCAAAGTTAAATGTGTAACATTCAAATCTTACGAACAGTAAAAGTTTTTATAGTCTGCTATTTTCCGCTCGGTTTTGGAAACATTTTCGTACGTTTATTCAAGAAATTAGTTTAGTACAACTTACGTCAATGACGTTCGTTTGAAGTTTTCAAATAGATATTTATTTATTTATTTGTTTCGTTTATAACAGCCATAATCGGTGTGTTGCGACTTGGCCCGGCCACGACGCCAAACAAGGCCGTGGCAATTGTCTGTCAGTAAGCTGTACGGATGCGTACATTTTTGTACTCCAAAACCACTGACATTTAGCAGATAAAGCCTTATTACACCACCCTAAATTCAGGGCACTGAATACCGGGTGGGCGGGGACCCTAGTTAGTGCGGCGCTTATTACACTGCACTGAAAATCGGTCCCTAAATCAGTTGATATGCGATAATCGCCCTTAATGTTATTACGTTATGCGATAGGCAAAGCGGTTAGGTAGCTAGGCAGTCCGATCGCCCTAAAGCACTTATTACACCACCCTAAATTCAGGGACCCTGACCCTGAATTAGGGTGGTGTTATAGGATTCAGGGAGTAAGGATCCCGATTTAGGGCGACCGGGTCGACCCGGTCTGCCTTGCTCCCTAACCGCTCTGCCGACCATGTAGTGTAATAACACTTAGGGCGGTTAGGGAGCTCAGTGTCGCGCCGACCACGGCGTAGAGTGGTCGTGCGTGTTCAGGGTTATCAGATTTCAGTTAATATCCCGGATTCCGTCCAAAACTCCCGATTCTATTTTACCTCCCATATTGTATAAATATGACCAATCGGAGCAAAACCTCAACGGTTTCCCTAGAAGGACGACCTTTTTTTTTGCTCTCCAAGCAACTGAATGGGAAAAATTTTAGTTATAATAATCATCGTTATAGTAATCATCATTCATAG
This sequence comes from Conogethes punctiferalis, assembly GCA_031163375.1. NCBI lineage: Eukaryota > Metazoa > Arthropoda > Insecta > Lepidoptera > Crambidae > Conogethes > Conogethes punctiferalis. The sequence continues at coordinate 15,107,126 of CM062085.1, read as the reverse complement.
CAAAAATAACATCTCCCGATCTTTCTCAAGGTATTGTCATATACCTATGTATCTCCGGGATTTTTGAAAATACATCTCCCCAAAGTCAAAATTAGTTGTTGCGAGCACTGCCGTGACTACTACAGCAACTTTTTGATGTTTCGATAGTGACGGCGGCATGATGTAAAGACGTCCAACTCTCTCGACATTCACGTATCAACTGATTTAGGGACCGATATTCAGTGTAGTGTAATAAGCGCCGCACTAACTATAGTTCATTCGCGTTAAGAAAATAGTGACTGACAGGTCAGTGACCTGTCAGTCACTATTTTCTTAACGCGAATGAACTATAGGGTCCCCGCCCACCCGGTATTCAGTGCCCTGAATTTAGGGTGGTGTAATAACTGCTTAAATCGGGACCCTTACCCTAAATCTTATTAGACCACCCTTGAAGGCTCATTGTTTGTCTTTTAAAAAAGGTGGTTCGAAACCATAGAAGTAATAGATAATAAAATAGACTTAAGTAATACTTCCATGTTCGGAACACAATAATTTGTCAGTGTGCCAAGGCCATTAAAACAATAAAAAGTTGTGGTTGTGTTCCTTTCCTTCTACAAATAAATTTTTGGTATTTAAATAAAATGCCAGAATTAAATCCATAGTACGTACGTACGTAAAAAAAAGTGTTGTGCATAGTGATAAATTTAAAATTATAGATTTGCATAGGAACAGAGCTTTCTTAATAGTGATGCGTATGCATATTTATAATTTTGTCGATAAGAATGTTGTACACACATCAGTCAATACATTACAACTATAGTTCATTCGCACTAATGAATCATTAGAGAGGAAAGTTTCTTAAAGGTAGTCCGAGATGTTCTTTTTTTCATAGCAAGTGCGTTATGCGTTGACTATACATAGTTTTATGTATTGTCTGATCAATGTGTTGGTTTTTCTCTTCTATACTTATAATAAATCTATAAAGAGGTCAATTCTGTACATGAAATATATTTTCAAAATAACTATCAGGTGGTGATTAGTGATCGATACTGATGCCAAAAATGCAATCAGTAAAATTTTTGTCTGTCTATCTGTATGTTCGTTTTATAAACAAAAACTACTTAACGGATTTTAACGAAACTTGGTACACTTATTCCTTATACTCCTTCCTGGGCAGGTTATAGTATACGTTTCATCATGCTACAATCAATAGGACCAGAGCAGTGAAGAGAAATGTTTGGAAAACGGGAGAATTTTTATCTGTATGTTTGAACGCGCATCACACAAAAACTACTGCATGGAATTGAATGCGGTTTTCACCAATGTATTGCTAGAGGTCTAACTTAAAATTTAGGCATCATTTTATGGAAGTCCGTTATTTTTGAAACCCGATATACAAGCGTGCGTGCACAGCTAGTATATGAATAATCTTGTTTGAAACCAAGGTGAGTTACGTGAGGTTTAGTGCTGATTATTTAATGTATTTTTTTCTTTTTTCATGTTTATACAAGCTTATTTTTGGTCCGCTCAACGGGTGTAATATCCAACTCAGATGCGAAACAATAGTATAAATTAAAAGTGAAATCTAGTATACCTCTTTACATATTCAATGAACCTTTATGTTCATTCATTCATCGACTTTGTAATCATTACACTACACATCACTCGGTCGTAAGCGTCGGTCGGTCTGTCTGTTTTGTCATTGTCATTTTGTAAACCGCTGGCCGGGCCGGTTTAATCTACAAAAAATACTATATCTACAAAAAATACTATAAAATCAGTGCTATTCTTTTATTTTTACTAGAATTAATTTACGTTTATTCGGATTTAATAATATTGCATTACACAAATGCTTCAAATTGAGGTATGTCAGGTTATGGATTTCATTGTGTTTGGTGATATCCCACTTACTCCTGAACAAACTTTTTTTCACTTCTGAAACTACATGTACATATTATATACGTGATAAATATTCACAGAAAATTTTTAAAAAAGTATTTGACTTCTAGAAAGCTGGAAAATGCCGTGTCGTAAACGACACAGCAGGAGAATCTACTACTTTGTTAACTTTACTATGTAGATTTTAATAGACCTCATTTTCAAAATGAAAATACTCAAAAAAATTAAAAGCGATATCAAAATGTTATTATTGGTAACCTTATAAGAAATTTACTAATTTAGATTATGATAAGATTCCAAACATGTTTTTGGATGTGACACAACATTACATTTTATGCAAAAGAAATTAACACTTTTGTAGCAAACATCTCATCGCGGTTCCAGTTTTGATAATTTGTTATTCATTTTGAGCAACCACCGGCATGGCAGCGAGTCCCTACAAACAAGAAACGGAAGGTCCGGGATGAATCTCCCTTACCTGGAAATATTACCCACAGAAACAGCTTCTCCGGGCTCCCAGTGGATAACGTTGACGACGCTCCAACTAAGCAGAATACCCAAAGCAAGCCCCCACCAATTGTGCTGTATGGAATAGAGAATCTGAACGAACTGACTAAAGTACTGGAATCAGTGATATATCCACAGGAATTCAAATACAGGATTGTCAACAAAAAGGGTATAGCGAGGTAAGGAAGAGGAAATGGCCCCCACGGCCCATGACGGAATTATCATTTGTACTGTTATTGGCACTAAAAGAATACGAAATGTGAGGTTGTTGACCCCTGACCTTGACCTGTCTTTGAGATATTCAAGAAGGTTCGTACGTGCGCCAATATTTTTTTTTTAAATTTTCGAAAAACTATAAAAACTAGAAGGATGGGACTAATTGTGTATAATGAGGGATACTTTGAAAAATATTCTGTATTTTGTTTCAGAGTTCTCGTGAAATGACAACCGTGCAAAATAATTAAACAAAATATAAATATTTTTTTTAGTACTGTTCTATTATGTCTACCGCACCAAAAAAAAATATAATACTCTTTGATTTATATACTTATACCACACAAAAGCTGATCAAAATCAAAGAGGCGCTTCTTGAGTAATTATGAATATACTTAGTGTGCGTACGGCTGGTAGGAACTAATTAAAAAGGTCGTTTTTGGATTCATTATTATAATTACATATTAAAAATAATTTTAATCATCACCATCACTATTTTCATTTATTACAACATTGACTGCATCATTTGAAAATATTTTTGACAGATTTTCAGCAGGACGTAAAATGCGAGATAGATATCTCGCATGAGCTAAATAACAACAATACTTGTGGGTGGGTGGATACAACACGTGGTATATATAGATATATAAATTCGTCGTTTTGGGCAACATGCGAAAAAACATCATCGCCATCATCATCATCATCGTGGTCGCTTTCGGAACCACATGGTAAATTCACTTCACATTCTTGTTGGAATGAAGCAGTATATGGGAACTATTGTGCCTAGTGTCCACATGCCTATGGGGATGTATACTGTAAAGTCAATTGATATACTTTTGCCTCTAGGCACAATAGTTCCCATATACTGCTATCTCTATCTCGCATTATACGTCCTGCTGAAAATCTGTCGAAAATATTTTCAAATGATGCAGTCAATCTATATATATAAAAGGAGAAACTGACTGACTGACTGACTGACTGACTGACTGACTGACTGACATATCAACGCACAGCCCAAACGGCTAAACGTAGGCACTTGAAATTTGGAAGGGACGTAGCTTAGGTACCGTAGGGGTGCACTAAGAAAGGAATTCCCGAAATTCCCACGGGAACGGGAATTAGCGGGAAAATCCTTTTGTATGAAAAATCTAAACCGCTTAAGTTAGACGCTTGAAATTTGGCATGCAGGTACCTTAGTAAATATAAAGTTTAGTTATGGCTGTATTTTGAGAAATTCCCACGGGAACGGGAGTTAGCGGGAAAAAACTTTTGTATGAAAAAACACGCCACGCGGACGAAGTCGCGGGCAAAAGCTAGTGTTTGTATATTTTGTTTAATCATTTTGCACAGTTGTCATTTCACGAGAAATCTGAAAAAAATACAGAATATTTTTCATAGTATCTCTCATTATACGCAATAAGTCCCATCCTTCTAGCTTTTATAGTTTTTCAGAAAAAAAAATTTGAAAAAAATCGGCGCGCGTACGAACTTTCTCGAATATCTCAAAGACAGGTCAAGGTCAGGGGTCAACGACCTTACATTTCGTATTCTTTTAGAGTGCCAATACCAGTACAAATGCTAATTCCGTCATGGGCCGTGGGGGCCATTTCGTCTTCCATACCTCGCTATATCCTTTGCTTCGTGTCATGGTAAATTCTACTGAACACTACAAAAAGGTCATTGATCTTGTTAGGGAAAAGGGCCTCATTGGTCACACCTTTTCAAGAAATGATACAAAATGCTACCACATCGTCATTAGAAACTTACACCATACTACTCCGCATGACGCCATTATAGAAGCCATTGAAAATACTAGGAACAAAGTAAGAGGCGAAATCGTTAATGCTCGCTTCGGCCCCAACAAAACTCCAACTTCTACCTTCTTTGTCAACATAGAACCTGGCAGCAATAACAAGGTAGTAAAATCTATCCAGTACATATACCATCAATGCATAAAAATAGTAGACCCGCGCAAATCAACATCGATAGTCCAATGCCAGCGCTGTCAACAATATGGCCACTCTAAAAATCACTGTATGCGGCCATTCCGCTGTGTAAAGTGCGGCGAGGGGCACAAAACGTCTGACTGTCCCAAAAAAGACAGAAACACTCCAGCAAAATGCGCACTATGCTCACAAGACCACCCAGCGAACTACAAAGGCTGCCAGGTTTACAAAGAAATACTGCAAAGAAAAAGAGGCAAAAGCAACTCCAGACCACGGACAATCACATCCCAGACAAATAATCAACAAGAAGACATCTCTATCCGCCCAATCAATAGAAACTTGAAAGAACCCCAAACTCGACCTCTGTGCTCAGATATCCTTGCGCCCGGCAACGAAGTCTACCTGTAGAAACAGCAGAGAGCTTAGAGAAAACAGAAACAAACACTCAACAATCCACTCAGATAGAAAAACTCCTAATAAAACAAAGTAAACTGTTTGATATACTCCTACAACAAATAAGCTCCCTTATGGGACTTTTAAACACAGTGATTTCGAAGCTGGTTTCGTGCTAAAACGGCTTGCGTATCGCTACTTGGAACGTAAATGGGTTGTCCCCAAATATAGAAGAACTCGAAACAATACTAGTAACAAACAAATTTGATGCTGTACTTATATCGGAATCCCATGCTACAACACGTAGTACATTCCTGCTATTGTCATTAAGTCCAGCCTGAGACACTCGCTCCTGGAAGCCTACTCCACAGACTTTCTACAAGCAACTTCAGTTAGACTGGAAGATCATGCCGGACCTATTGTTCTTTCCGCGGTCTACTGCCCGCCAAAACATCGAGTCTCCCAAAAGATGTACCTCCACTACTTTCGGACACTTGGCGAGCGATTTATAGCCGGAGGGGATTGGAACGCCAAACATACGTTTTGGGGCTCGCGCTGCACAGTCACCAGAGGCAGAGTACTCAAGAGCTGCACCGACAAATTGCAACTACAGACATGGTCGTCAGGCGAACCTACATACTGACCTACAAATCGCAGCCTCACTGCCCTCCCATAAGGTCTGATCACTCATGGGCGAGAACGGAGAGTGAGAAAGCAGAAGCCTTTGCAGTACATTTATCAAGAGTGTTCGTACCAAACGGCGACGGTCCCCCTGACGAAAGCGATCTGGACGAACTTCTTGACCAAGACCTACAGATGTGCCTACCCATTAGACCCACATCGCCCCGTGAAATTGCACGAACGATCCGATGTCTGGATGCCAATAAAGCCCCGGGATATGATCTAATCAAACCGAAACTATTAAAGGAATTACCACGAAAAGTAATCACGTTCCTAACGTGTTTATTTAATGCAATTATCAGAGCGGGTTGCTTCCCGGCACCGTGGAAAGTTTTGCAAATAATCATAATTCATAAACCTGGCAAACCAGCACATGAAACTGCGTCGTACCGGCCTATAAGCCTAACTCCCGTACTCTCGAAACTCTGAGAAAAAATATTCCTTGTACGATTGAAATACCATCTTGACGAGTGTGAAACTATACCCTCGCACCAATTTGGTTTTAGAACATCACATTCCACAACTGAACAAGTCCATCGAGTGCATGATACAGTTATTCAGTGCTTTGAACGCAAGCAGTATTGCTGCGCTGCATTTCTAGATATACAGCAAGCATTTGATTGAGTCTGGCACAAGGGCTTGCTGTGCAAACTAAAAGAAAAGCTACCCCACTGCTTCTTCAACATCTTAAGTTCATACCTGACCGACAGGATCTTCCAGGTTAAATTTGGCGAAGCGAGATCAAACTTTTACGATATCGTAGCTGGTGATCCCCAGGGTTCGGTACTGGGTCCAACCTTGTACAACATATACACGTACGACTTGCCCACCGCTGAAAACGTAACTGTTGCTACATACGCAGATGACATAGCCTACCTTTCATGCCATGAATCACCTGAAAAAGCAAGCTAGCGACTACAGCAACTTTTAAATGAGACCTACCAGTGGGCGCTGAAGTGGAGGATCAAAACGAGTGCTCAAAAATCCAATCATATCACTTTTGCTTTGAGAAGAGGAAATTGCCCTCCCGTCAAGTTAGGCAATGATATCCTACCACACTGTGAGTGCATTAAATACTTGGGATTCCACCTTGATAGACGGCTCACTTGGAGGACTCATATACGGAACAAGCGCAATGAAATAAACTACAAGTTCAAAAACCTGCATTGGCTGATGGGACGTAACTCAGTACTATCAGTGGACAACAAGCTAATCCTGTATAACGCCATAATCAAGCCTATATGGAGCTATGGCATCCAACTATGGGGAACTGCCTGTGACAGTAATATAATGTGCCTACAAAGAGCACAGAATGCCATCTTGCGCACGATTGCTGAGGCGCCTTGGTTCACTAAAAACGACGAAGTACATGATTACCTGAACATACCTACTGTAAAACAAGAAATCGAAGAATTCACAAAACGATATGTGGGAAGGTTGGCGAACCACCCAAATCCTTTAGCTGTTGAATTACTACACAAGCAGCCAGACGCTATGCGTCTCAAAAGAAAGAGCATTGTGTAAGTGACAAAAGCATGGTTGGTAGGGGCAGAGGCCTCCAAAACCAAGACAAAGCCACTACTGTAACACGCCAAACTTATTATAGTCGTCTCGACTGATGGCAGCTAGAAAAACTTACAAAGAAAAAAAAAAATCATTTTGAGCTATGTAAGTATGTCACAGCTATGAATAATCGACATAGCACTCATAAAACTAAAGCTGTCCCTTGACATGGCAATGAAAATAATAGGCACATCACAATTCAAAGTATTTTCCACATACATGCTTCGCCTCTCTCGCCTTCCACATACATGAGCTCTCTATCTATAGGTTATATTTTATGACGTTCTTCGGCCTGGATAAGAGTCGAACAACTTGTTTCTGGATCTGGTGGTACAGTGCCCAGAGAAAAGCTTTCAGGTTCAGAATCGATTCGCCGCTGTTTGTCTGAAGGCAATTTGTCATCAGCGCTATCGTCAGAAGAATCTTACTGAATTTCAGCAGGTGTCCTGAGTTGAGATCTTGGTAGATATTGAAGGGACACAAAATCTTCATCTCCAGAGTCTTTGTCCGTGTTTTCGGTTTATACATTTTTTTTGTGGAGGTATGATAGTTATAGAGTCGGGAACTTCTACCTCATCATTTTGCACTAATTCCTCAACTATCTCATGCACAGTGAGGCGCTTTCGTGATTTTTGTAGCAAAATAAAAAGTATTAGTTATAGTAGCACATTTCCACTGTGTCTTTTACGACACATACAAAGAAAACCTAAGCTACAGACTGTCTGAATATAAATATCTGAATATAAAATAACCAACTATTTTCAATTTGATAAGTCTATCGTAATTATATCACTTTATAAACAAAAGGTGTTTATAATAATAAATCATATTACCTTGAAAACTCATAGTAAAAAACTTCAAAATTCGTCGTTATTTAACGCAAAAGGTATTACAATGCGTGCCACAAAAGATGAGACTTGAGAGACCACGTGATTCGACCTGCGTAGAGACGACTTTATAGGTCTCTTTTGTGGTAAGAAGTCTGAAGCGGGAAGGGGGCGGGTGTCGTCGGGGGTGCGAGAAGAAAGCGGGAGGCGCGGTACGGCTCGGCGCATGCGCGTAAGTTCCCTCCCGCTCTCTTCGCCCCCGCGCACGTCCTGCTCGGCTCTGAACACGAAGCAAATACAAAGAGGAGATGTTATAAGCATCTCGGTCTAGTGATAAAAAAACTAGAGATCGGTCTATAAATTTTACCAATCAACGCCGTTTACATGCCGTTAGTGGGCGTGGCTTATTAATTTGCACTCGGTCGTTCTCAGTACTCTTTCTGTGGACTTATTTCTATTTTCGACGTATTGTAGCATTTTACGAAGAAAATAATGAAAGTGTTGTGTGTTAATGTGTAATAATTACTCTGGTAAACATTCAATTGCAATGAAAGGAATCACAATTCATGTGTAAGTATATTTAATTCGCATTTTGTTAAAATAAAATTCATAAAATACGCTTTTGACATAATTCATGCACGAATAATGATTTTACTCAACGATAGATGGCACCTCTGTGCGTAATGGGAGCAAGCAATATAAAGACACATCAAGCTCAAAAACCTTGGATTTATTGAAATTTGTTTTAAATTTATGCATAAGGACTTTTATCTTGATGAAAATAATGTTGTCTTATGTAGATTCATTGTCATTATTCAAAAGTATGTGCTATCTGGCAGCAATTTTTAAGCGGCATACAAATGTCAAAATACCAGGTCCGTAATTGGGATGTAATTTATATTCGAACATAGGCCTATGTCCAGCTGTGGGCTGCAATAGGCCGAGAATGATGATTATATTCGGACTATTATTCATTGAAGAAAAATTATATAAATTTCAATATTAAAATTAAACTGTGTATTATGTTTATTCTAGACTAGCTGTGCCCGCGACTTCGCCCGCGTGGAATGAAGTTTCATCCCCTATTTTATCCCCTTGAGGGTACAGTTGATCAAAATCCTTTCTTAGCGGATGCCTACGTTTGATATATTTAGATTCCCGTCTAATAAAATCCTTAGAAAGGAATGGGTTAGACAAATAAATAGATAAAACTGGACTCCTACCAAATACCTACACCAAAATTTGTTCTTCCCAAAGTTTGTTTTTGATTGCAAGTAGTAACTCTGTTTAAGTAGTGACTTTGTTAGTAACTCTGTTTGATTAAGTGACTTTGTAAATTGTGTATATGTGAATAAATCTGTTGAAACTCTATCGGTCTTTAAATTGAATACAGTCCACAATAGTTTATATTGTTAGTTAATCACTATCGTCTGTTTGTTTTTTTTTTGTTGTATGTTGTGTTGTATTGTAACCTGTGGAGCCAATAAAAAAAAATCTTTCTTTCTTTCCACGATGTTCGTGGCGCAGAGTCAGCTAATTTGTATTTATACTTACTATTTTATATAATTATGTACATAATTTAATGAATATATAAATAATACAAGCAAAACACTATTTATTTTTTACTGTTCCAATCAATGCACCCTTTCTCCTTTAGTTATACATAATTGAAAAGTGTCATGCGCTTGATGTAATGTAATAAAAGCAACCGTTTATAGTCACAAAAATGTTAAAACTATAGGTCGCCTCAAGGCGTGGTCTTCTACTTACTTCTGGTGTCACCATGATCCAAAAAGTTCCTATGGACTAAAGGCGCAGATGTCGCTAGGAGTACTTTTTATTGAATAGGTAGGTATTCTGAGTACGTCCTTATAATATAGCTAGCGAAATCTAGTGCCCGATAGCAAAACTACATAAGAAGATGAGACCTAGTAGTTCGGCTTCTAGCCGCCATACGGAAATAAGAAAGGGGCGTCCCCCCGTACCCCCCTTCTTTTTGCCACGCAATTTTCCTATGAAAGTATTGGTTATGGCATCTCCTCTTTGTATTTGCTTCGTGGCTCTGAAGTACAAACGAGTGCAACTGTGTTCATAATTTTTTACCATTATTTGTGTTGTTGTGTACGAGTGTAATTTAGTGTAACATACATTACAAGTCCAAAAGCGTACAGCCGCCGCAACAAAAACATCACTAATTACAGTCAAAACAATCAAAACAATTATAAAGGAAGCAAATAGTTCCGATTTACTACTCATTTTTCGCACACCAAGGCAAAAAGGTTGAGAACTAAGCCTTTGACGGATATCGACGAATTTGACAAAGGGGTTCACAATTTCGACATCACAAATAAGGAGTTACCGACCCTTGATAAAATACCATTATCGATAGTATCATTTATGGATAGTTACAGTGATTAAATATTGCAAATCTGGATATTTAGTCGTGAAACTAATTAATTAAATAATTACCAAGAACATTTTTTTTTATTTTCCACTCTTTGCCACTACCTTTCATAAGATAGACTCTATACCAATCCGAATCTTACCGTATAGGTACTTCTTGAATTTAAGTAAAAATTAGGGATACCATTTTTGAACACGACGGTACCTGTGCGCACGCTCCACTACTGACGCTCGGCAAGTCTCATCTTTAGTGGCACGCATTGTAACTGCAGAACACTAACAACACTTTGTAGCCATTGACCAAGCCCTTGATAGCCAAGGGCGACGTAAAATAATAAGTTCGAGTACCCTCATATCTCGTAATAATTTTTTAAAGTTGGTGTGTTGTTTACGTCACAGTAGGGTAAAGTGGGTTAAAATTAAATTGCACTTTGTTGATTGTTTTCAGGCTAATCATGTTGATTCGGGTCGATATGCTACACATTCTCAATCAATACAATTTGGACCATGGCATATATCCTACGACGTGAGCTGTATTCTTCCCAGTGTTTGTTCTACCAAACTTGTTTGTGATCGTGATGATGACCAATTTTGTCAGTTTTGTATGTAAGTATTTCTATAATAGCCTATTATTTTTACGCGAACACTTCGATGTATTATTTCCTGTATATGGCATTCACGAAACAAAGAGTTAATTAATTTTTATGAACATTGGAACAACAAGTTTGTACAAATATTATGCATTGAATGTATAAAAAGTGGATATGTTTTGGTATAGCAGTCCAACCAATGTATTAGCTAGCTTTAGTCACTTATAAATATAATACCTAAATATAATTCCTATTTTTTGATTACTAATTGCTTTGTTCTTTATTAACTTAGGTGTTTAAATCTTAATCTTTTCATTATGTATTTAGTAAAGCACAGTTTCCAACTTATCCTAACCGTTCAAAAGGAACTCATTATATCAATTAAACACAACCTTATATTATAAATTACTTATATAATTTCAGATATTGCAAGGAGTTGGAAATTCCACATTTTCCCGACATGGTTTTTCCTAAAAATATTTTAACATTGATTCATGCAAATGGTGCTAAAATACATTTTAACCCATTGGATGCGCTGAGACGTGTAGCAAATACTGTGAGGGCTATAGAAGTGTCATGCTCTGAAGCTTGGTTGGAAGCGAGGTGAGTTACATGAAATTGTGTATGAATATTTTTAAAATACTGTTAGTAAGTTCATCATTATATAGTATGAAACAAAGTCTCTTTTCGAGTCTGTCCCTATTTTTTTTTTATTTATTTTTTTTATACCACTGGGTGGCAAACAAGCCTACGGCCCGCCTGATGTTAAGCGGTTACCGCAGCCTATGGACACCTGCGACACCAGGGGTATCACACGCGCGTTGCCTACCCTTTAAAAACCTCTTCACAACCTTTTTGAAGGACCCCATACTGTAGTCCCGGGGGAGAGCCTCGGCGGGGAGCTCATTCCAAAGCCTGAGTGTGCGCGGCAAGAAGTTTCTGTTGAAACGTACCGTACGCGACCACCCAGGCTCTAGGGTATGAGGCTGAATCCCCTGTCGACGGCGAGCGGTGCGGTGGTAAAATGTCGCCGTAGGCATCATCTCAAACAACTCCTTGGAACACTCTCCATTATACAAACGGTAGAACACGCATAATGAGGAGAAATCTCTCCTCAGACTTAGCGGCTCAATACCGTTTGCGAGCTCGGGATCGTCGACCGTTCTCATGGCGCGTCTCTGCACAGCATCGAAAGGCTGCAGCTGGTATCGAGGTGCTCCAGCCCACAGATGAGAGCAGTACTCCATGTGCGGTCTGACTTGCGCTTTATAGAGCTGCAGTCTTTGCACAGGGCTGAAGTACCGCTTCGCTCTGTTGAGCACACCGAGCTTTTTCGACGCCAGCTTAGCCTTACCCTCCAAGTGCCTGCGAAACTGAACGTCACTCGAGATGTCGACACCAAGGATTCTGATGCTCTCAGAGGTAGTAAGAGGAGTGTCCAGGAAATGTGGAGCCACAGTGAATGGGGTTTTCTTAGCGGTGAACGCGCAGACTTGTGTCTTGGTGGGGTTAAACTGTACCAAGTTTAATCGTCCCCAATCGGAGATCTTGGTGAGAGTACTCTCGATTTCAGACACAAGTCTAGTACGGCTTTCTTCCACTTGGGCCCGAGAGCAGTTAGTACGGCTCGTGTAGTGGGTGTCCGTAGTACTCTCGTCTGCATAGCAATGAATGTCACCAACAGGTAGCATGTCATTGATATGCAGCAAGAACAGTGTTGGAGACAACACCGAGCCTTGCGGGACGCCAGCGTTAATGTCCATGCTATCGGAGCAGCTGCCGTCAACTACGGCTTTAATGATTCTGCTGGACAGAAAGCTAGCGACCCATTTACATAGACCCTCGGGCAGTCCATATGATGGCAGCTTCGCAAGTAGACCTCTGTGCCAGACCCGGTCGAACGCCTTCGCAATATCAAGGCTGACAGCCAATGCCTCGCCTTGACTCTCGATCGCTTGTGACCATGGGTGTGTAAGATACACTAGAAGATCACCGGTGGAGCGACAGTGGCGAAAGCCATATTGTTGGTCGCTAATGAGTTCGTGATCTTCTAGGTATCCCAGGAGCTGAGTGTTTATCACCCGCTCCATCACCTTTGAGAGAAGGGAGGTTATGGCGATAGGCCTGTAATTCAACGGGTCCGATCTATCGCCCTTCTTGGGCACAGGGTGCACATGCGCAATCCTCCATACCAATGGTACTTGTGTGGTTGAGTACGAAAGCCGGTACAGACGCGTTAGAACGGGACACAACTCGGGAGCACAAAGCTTGAGCACCACTGCAGGTATGCCGTCTGGCCCGCTCGACGTATGAACGTCTAGGGCAAGTAACTCCCGCTTTACCTTCCTTTGTGTAAAGGAGATTTCTGGCATGGAGTTACTGCACCAGGGGATGTGGGGTGGCACCATACCCCCATCGTCCAAAGTCGAGTTTGAGGCAAAGAGAGTACCCAGGAGATCGGCTTTCTCTTTAGCACTGTGGGCCAAGTTACCAACCGGCTTACGCAGTGGTGGTAGTGACGACTGACAAAAGTTTCCTTCGGCAGCTTTGGCGAGCGACCAAAAGGCCCGACTCCCCGAAGGGTAACTGGAGAGTCGCTCGCCGATTTTGCGGACGAAGTAAAAGTCCCTATGTATGCATAGATATTTAAAACTATGATTTTGATGCAGTTTTTTCGTAATAGATAGAGTGATTCAAGAGGAAGGTTTATCTGTATAATACTAATGCAAAGTGAGGGTGGGTTGCTAGTATAGTATAAATTGTCTTCTATTTACATATTTTAAAATTTATGTTGATACTATTCCTTATTCCAGGCCAGATGCTGAAAAGAAAAAGAAATCATTTGATTGGACATTTTCAACTGATTACCAAGGAACACTCAGTAATGATATAGTGGTGGAAGCTACGGATGAAACAATTAACTTTGAGCTGTTGAAACAGAAAGAACAAATACTCTTTTATCATGATCTCACTTTATTTGAGGATGAACTGCACGATCATGGAATATCTAAGCTATCTGTAAAAATTGTAAGTTTTGTAAGCAATTAAAAATCGACATATTATAAAAATTTATATCAGGCAACATATCATTTGCTCTAACCCCAAAGTAAGTAACTTGAGGACTAACTTTTCGGGAATCAGAACAATTAGGGTACATACCACCATCACCAGAGCGAGGAGCTACGTCCTGCGATCGCTGCCCCGCCTGCCCAGCGTGCCTATTTTGGCTCACTATGACAAGACTCACTATGAAATAAGCCAGTGTGCCAGTCAAATTAAATCAAAATGAAATCGTTTTTAAGCTAATCTAAAATAAATCTGGATAAACCCCTTATTTTTTGGTGCCTAGGAGCTGAAGTGACCATTAGATTTCCAGCTCATCTATCACATTTGTCATAAAAAATGTTTCTTAAACTTACTATAAAGATAGATAAAACCATTATATTAATAATAAATAACCCAAGACATGATATCTAGTGTAATATACAGGGTGTTGGGTACATCGTGTGCCAAATTGAAATTAGTGATTGGGGGGGTCCTTGGCTACCTCTTCACGCCCCTTAAAAAAGTCTTGGCCCAACCAATTTTTTTTTCGGAACTTAAACTAATTTGGGTGAAAATTTACGAAAGTCCACAATTAAATTTTAATTTAAAAAAAACTATTAAGTCTAGCTTAAATTTTCTCTTTAATCTTTAAATTGTAATAGTGTACGCTTCTATCGGAACTAAAATCACTCACCTCACACATCTATTTTTTTTTTTATTGCCCACCAAAGTTTATTATTGTAAAAAGTATAAACTTGAACCTCAACTTTCGATATCAATAAAAAATAAACTAAAAGTGATCATGCTCTTCAGATTTCATAAAAATATCTCTGGAGTGTCCCCTTTCTAGTGATGTATAATACGTTATCAAAAGTAAGAATTTCTATCACTAATATGCAATTTTTCTGTACGGGGTCGCATTTTTCTAATATTCAACAGGTGATACTCCCGAGATATTTTCATGAAATCTGAAGAGCATGATCACTTTTAGTTTATTTTTTATTGATATCGAAAGTTGAGGTTCAAGTTTAATAGTTTTTTTTTAATTAAAATTTAAGTGTGGACTTTCGTCAATTTTCACCCAAATTAGTTTTAGTTCCGAAAAAAAAAATTGGTTGGGCCAAGACTTTTTTAAGGGAAAAGGTAGCCAAGGACCCCTCCAATCACTGATTACAATTTGGCACACGATGCACCAAACACCCTGTATATCATGTCTTGGGTTTTGCCCGCGACTTCGTCCGCGTTCGTTAGGGTACCTGCATGCCAAATTTCAAGTGCCTACATTTAGCCGTTAAGGCTGTGCGTTGATATGTTAGTCAGTCAGTCAGTTTCTCCTTTTATATATTTAGAATTAATTTCATACAAACTTCCATCCCCTATTTTATCCCCTTGGGGGTAGAATTGATCATAATCCTTTCTTAGCGGATGCCTACGCCATATCATCTACCTACTTGCATGCTAAATTTCAGCCCGATCGGTCCAGTGGCTTGGGCTGTGCGTTGATAGATCACTATGTCAGTCAGTCAGTCACCTTTGAGTTTTATATATTTAGATAGAAAACACTCAGACCAATAAAAACATACATGTTCATGCACACAAACGTTTGTCATTAGCCTATATCAGTCCACTGCTGGACAAGCCTCTCCCAATGTTCGCCACTTTGATCGATCCTGGGCTTCTCGCATCCAGCACTTACCAGCCATCCTGTGCAAATCGTCACTCCACCTGACCTGAAACGTATGTACTGTGTGGGGATCGAACCCACGATCCTTAGTTCAGAAGGCAGAGGTCACTACCAAATGAGCCAACCAGCCAGCTCTGAGATTTCATCATCATCATCATTATCAGCCTATTGCAGTCCACTGCTGGACATAGGCCTCTCCAGTTGTTCGCCACTTTGGGCAAACCTCTGGAGGATATACCCATAATCGCCACGCTGGGCAGGCAGGTTGGCGATCGCAGGGCGTAGCTTCTCGCTCCGGTGACGCTGCTGCCCGTCATCGGTCTGTGGTATTTAGCTACGCTTTCAATTATGATATGGTTGGCTATACCGCCACCAGTCGGTTGTCAGCGCCTCGTTTGTTATTCGGCAGGATGCTGCACCACGGGCAGGTGAGGTTGGCTTGGAGCGAAAAGATGATTGACCGCTCCCTTACGGGATGTACTTCCCGTACTGAGATTTCAACTAAATGTAAATGATTTATTATTTCAGAGAGTTATGCCTTCTTACTGGTACATATTGCTCAGATATTTTCTGAGAGTGGATGATGTGCTGGTACGTTCTAATGAAACAAGAATGTTCCATATGTTGAATACAAATTATGTACTCAGAGAATATACAGCCAAGGAATCCAAAGCTCAAGATTTAAGTGTAAGTACTGAAACAAATTAAATAATTTACACGAAGCAAATACAAAGACAGGCAGGCTCGGTGGCTCATTTGGTAGTGACCTCTGCCCTCTGAGCCAAGGGTCGTGGGTTCGATTCCCGCACAGTACAAATATTTGTGTTTATGAACATGTCTGTTTGTATTGGTCTGGGTGTTTTCTATGTATAATATGTATTTATTTACAAAAAAAAATGTATCTAAGTAAGTTTATCAGTTGTCTAGCACCCATAGTACAAGCTTCGGCTTAGTTTGGGGCTAGGTAGCGCTGTGTGGCCCAGCGTGGCATGTCTTGGGTTATTTATTATTTATTATTATTATTTATTTATTTAAAGAGGAGATGTCATAAGCAACTCGGTCTAGTGATAAAAAAACTAGAGGTCGGTCTATAAATTTTACCAATCAACGCCGTTTACATGCCGTTAGTGGGCGTGGCTTATTAATTTGCACTCGGTCGTTCTCAGTACTCTTTCTGTGGACTTATTTCTATTTTCAACGTATTGTAGCATTTTACGAAGAAAATCATGAAAGTGTTGTGTGTTAATGTGTAATAATTACTCTGGTAAACATTCAATTGCAATGAAAGGAATCACAATTCATGTGTAAGTATATTTAATTCGCATTTTGTTAAAATAAAATTCACAAAATACGCTTTTGACATCTTTCATGCACGAATAATGATTTTACTCAACGATAGATGGCACCTCTGTGCGTAATGGGAGCAAGCAATATAAAGACACATCAAGCTCAAAAACCTTGGATTTATTGAAATTTGTTTTAAATTTATGCATAAGGACTTTTATCTTGATGAAAATAATATTGTTTTATGTAGAATTATTGTCATTGTACAAAAGTATGTGCTATCTGGCAGCAATTTTTAAGAGGCATACAAATGTCAAAATACCAGGTCCGTAATTGGGATGTAATTTATATTCGGACATAGGCCTATGTTCAGCTGTGGGCTGCAATAGGCCGATGATGATGATTATATTCGGATTATTATTCATTGAAGAAAAATTATATAAATTTAAATATTAAAATTAAACTGTGTATTATGTTTATTCTAGACTAGCTGTGCCCGCGACTTCGCCCGCGTGGAATGAAGTCTCATCCCCTATTTTATCCCCTTGAGGGTACAGTTGATCAAAATCCTTTCTTAGCGGATGCCTACGTTTGATATATTTAGATTCCCGTCTAATAAAATCCTTAGAAAGGAATGGGTTAGACAAATAAACAGATAAAACTGGACTCCTACCAAATACCTACACCAAAATTTGTTCTTCCCAAAGTTTGTTTTTGATTGCAAGTAGTAACTCTGTTTAAGTAGTGACTTTGTTAGTAACTCTGTTTGATTAAGTGACTTTGTAAATTGTGTATATGTGAATAAATCTGTTGAAACTCTATCGGCCTTTAAATTGAATACAGTCCACAATAGTTTATATTGTTAGTTAATCACTATCGTCTGTTTTTTTGTTGTATGTTGTGTTGTATTGTAACCTGTGGAGCCAATAAAAAAAAATCTTTCTTTCTTTCCACGATGTTCGTGGCGCAGAGGCAGCTAATTTGTATTTATACTTACTGTTTTATATAATTATGTACATAATTTAATAAATATATAAATAATACAAGCAAAACACTATTTATTTTTTACTGTTCGAATCAATGCACCCTTTCTCCTTTAGTTATACATAATTGAAAAGTGTCATGCGCTTGATGTAATGTAATAAAAGCAACCGTTTATAGTCACAAAAATGTTAAAACTATAGGTCGCCTCAAGGCATGGTCTTCTACTTACTTCTGGTGTCACCATGATCCAAAAAGTTCCTATGGACTAAAGGTGCAGATGTCGCTAGGAGTACTTTTTATTGAATAGGTAGGTATTCTGAGTACGTCCCTTATAATATAGCTAGCGAAATCTAGTGCCCGATAGCTAAACTACATAAGAAGATGAGACTAGTAGTTCGGCTTCTAGCCGCCATACGGAAATAAGAAAGGGGCGTCCCCCCGTACCCCCCTTCTTTTTGCCACGCAATTTTCCTATGAAAATATTGGTTATGGCATCTCCTCTTTGTATTTGCTTCGTGATAATTTACCTAGTAAATTTAGAGTACACTGAAGTCTGTTATTATACAGGATTTCTTTTGCACACAATTCTCTTTTAATGTTCTATCTTACTTGTCAGAAAGTATTCAATTACAATATTTAAAAAATATTTTTAGGGAGTTTGAAATTTTTTTAATGAAGCCTGAAAAAATTATATGTTGGGAGACGATTTTTGTGGTTTTATTAATGGACGCTATTTTAAAAGCAGGAAGAACGTGGGACAATTTTCTTTGAATACTAGCTGTGCCAGCTGTCGCGCGCGTGGTTATCAGGTTTCAAAAATAACGGACTTCCATAAAATGGTGCCTAAGTTTTAAGTTAGACCTCTAGAAACACATAAGTGACAACCGCATTCAATTCCATGCAGTAGTTTTCGCGTGATGCGCGATCAAACATACAGATAAAAAAAAAATCCGTTTTTTAACACTGCTCTGCTCCTATTGATTGTAGCGTGATAAAAAGTATACTATAACCTGCCCAGGAGTATGAGTAAAAATAATCGTAACAAGTTTCGTTAAAATCCGTCGAGTAGTCGTTTTGTTTCTATAATGAACATACATACAGACAGACAGACCGACCGACCGACCGACAGACAGACAGATAAAAATGTTACTGATTGCATTTTTGGCTTCAGTATCGATCACTGATCACCCCCTGGTAGTTATTTTGAAAATATATTTCAGGTACAGAATTGAACTCTTTACAAATTTATTATACTCGTAATAAGTATAGAAGAAGATAGATAATAAAAAATATTTAACACATTGAAACATAACCTTTAGATTTCAACCAAAAAAAAAAATTTGTGCAGTGATTAAATTAATCCTGTATAACATTGTATGAAATTAAGTTTCATTTCTTCATTTTTGCTTTTCTTATTGCAGATGCCAACAAGTCAAATGAAAGAAGCAGATGACGTCATACCTTATCTTGCAGTTAAAGAAAAAGTTATTCATAAATTGATTGTTAATTCAGCATAACCTTTAGAAGCGTCCAGACATCTGTTGTGATTGTATTGGTAAGGTATCAAATGTATCAATAAAGTATAAATATTTCATCAGCTGTATCTTTCATTACTATTTAATTATTAATAATAACAGGTTATATAAATATTTATTTTAGATATCTGTCCCACAATGTATGGACAGCTGATGTATTTTTTTTTGCATTATACATTAATTTGAATCTGTCAGTTATATATTATGTATGTATGTAGCAAGTACATACAAATACAACATCAAACTTATCAAGAGAGTAAAGGAACAATACCAGCTCTTGAGCACACCTGTGTTTGCGCACACACACTATGAATCGAAATTAAGTTAGAGGATCAATTCTGCAATGTTAAAGAAATGTATATACAGGGCTAAAAAAATATCAAACATAAAATTCATTAATAGAAGTAAGAATAAATGTAAAGCAACATGCCACGTTATTAAAAACGAAATAAATAAAATGGAATGTCCAACATGTATTAGTTCCTTAACAATTGAAAACCAACATATAACTAACCCGAGAGACATAGCGAATGCTTTTAATAACTATTTCATAAACATTTGTAATATAAATAACCATGTTCAACAATTGACTAAACCTTCTACTAGAAATAAAACTATAGCAAACTCAATGTTTCTCAAGCCGATGATAGAAGAAGAAGTAAAGAAAAAAATATTGTCTTTAAATAATAAGGCTTCGGAAGGATATGATGGTATAGGTACAAAAGAATTAAAGCTTGTATAACAAGAGATACTCAAGATAGTAACACATCTCATAAACCTATCATTCTCAACAGGTACCTTTCCTACATCATTGAAATTATTTATAGTAGTAGTAGCCTTTGCATAAAAAGAATGATAAGACGGATATTAATAACTACCGTCCAATAACCTTAATACCAATATTTTCAATTTTTTTTGAAAAGTGCATGTACAAAAGGCTTATGGAATTTTGTAATAGATTTAACATAATAGAATGTGAACAATATGGATTTCAAAAAGAAAAATCTACGACATCCGCTATCTTTGCAGTTATTAATAATATATTGACTAATTCAAATAAAAAATATTTGACCACAGGCCTGTCTTTTGACCTAAGTAAAGCATTTGATTATGTTTCACATGAGCTGTTACAAAAGAAACTAGAAACCATGGGTATCAGAGGTATAGTTTTGAAATGGATTACTTTTTATCTTTCTAATCGTCAACAATGTGTATCTCTTGATAATGTGAAAAGTAAGAGTAACTATCTCTCTACTAAAGAGAGAGTAACTATCTCTTCAGACTACCGTAAAAACGGAAATGGTGTCCCTCAGGGCAGTATATTGGGACCTGTTTTATTCCTCCTATATGTGAACGACATTGTATCCGTATCAAATCATAAATATATATTATATGCCGATGACATCTCTGTAATTGTGACCACTGATAAAATAGCAAATGACTCAATTAATATTCACGAAAATGACATTAATTATACAATTGACAAAATAATTAAATGGCTTGACGATAATAATTTAAAAATTAATCTTGATAAATCAGTATATATACAATTCAATAAATCGAAACATAAACAGTACAATTTTAAATTAGACATAAAAAAAAATACACGCAGTGGCAAATATAAAATTCTTAGGAGTTATCATTGACAAAAACCTAGATTGGAAATTACACGTTAAATATGTTTGTGATCGAATCAACAAGTTTTCATATGCTCTAAGTCAAGTAAAAAAGGTAACTAACATTAAGACTGCAATTACTTCATACTATCCATATGTAGAATCCGTACTGAGATATGGGCTAGTCATATGGGGCAACTGTACAGAGTTCAACAGAATGTTTGTTGCTCAAAAAAGGTGCGTTAGAGCATTTTGTGGAATTCCGCCAGATGTATCATGTAAACCGTTATTCAAGAAGCTTGGTCTTCTACCCTTGCCATCACTTTACATTTTGGAGGTTGGTAAGTTCGTTTACAGAAATCTAACTTTATTTAGGAAAGCTAGTGATGTTATAAATAGTAGACAACATAGAAATCCACACGAGCTAGCTCTTAGTGATATACCTAAATCAGCCAAATATGGAAAAAGTTGCTTATGTATGTGTGTAAGAATTTATAATAAGATACCAAATGAATTTAAAGAGCTAAATAATTATGTATTGTTTAAAAACAAACTCCAAAAATGGCTAAGGTCATACAATTTCTACAGCATAAAGGAATTTATTGAGAAACGTATGTAATAAATAATAACATTGAATTTTATGACATTCTCTCGGCCTCGGCCATATTGACATTCATTTTATTTCATAACTGACATCCTGTGCTGACATCTAACTTTAATATTGTATTAGTAGTAGTAGTATTTTGACATGTAATTATTATATTATAACTATTTTTGCATGCTATTTTTTAAATAGTGAAACATGAGCTCATTATATAAAAAACTGTATCATCTGTTACTACCATGTTTAAGGCAAATAAAGACATTATTATAGACAACTGATAAACTTACTTAGATACTAACTTTTTTTTTGTAAATAAATACATATTATATATAGTAAACACCCAGACCAATACAAACAGACATGTTTATGAACACAAATGTTTGTACTGTGCGGGAATCGATTCACGACCCTTGAGTCAGAAGGCAGAGGTTACTACCAAATGAGCCATCGAGCCAGTCAATTTTACCAACACAATTAAAGTAATCAAGTGGGCACAATAACTATCTCTCTCCACCTAGCCTTGGTCGCATCATTTGGCTTCGGCTCTCTCGCAGATGTGACATTCACACCTTCCATGCCCTTATTAGCAGCTGTCCATGTGAGGCGGGGTCTGACGTGTTTTTTTTATTCATAGTAGGTTGACATAATGGCTTCCCTACGCCTGATGGAAAGCGAAAGAGAAGCCAAAGTCGCTGTGACAACGGGCAAGTAACTGGTCAGTTACCTGTCAGTTGGCCGGCTTGTCACCCTACCCGCCGGCAGAAACACGACTCGGAGGTCATTTGGCTGCGGTATTCTATAGGGTGGAGGTCCTTTCCCGGACGGGCGGCTCAATTCGAGCAAAGACTCGCTATGCCCTACCTCTCTCGTTTTTTAGGGTTAGACACATGTCATTTCGAGTACTTACCTAAGTAGGTACTTGTCGCGTCACATGTTCTGGTGGGCGACGCATTACATGGCCATACCATCTATGGGTACAATAACTATGCATCATTAAAATCTCTAAATCCTAGTCTTTGAAACACAAAGGACATCCAGCTGCAGAGGTACGATTCAAAAATAGGCGACAAAAATAAGCTTAGATTTAGTAGAGTAGATAACCCATCACATATGCAGGGTAACGATACCAAGTGCGCATTGTTCTGAAATTATAGCTACGTATATCCGACGTAGGTAGATATTCTCAAGTTTTTGTGATTATAATCATGAAATGAAGATAATTACAATGTAGACACAATTGCATTTAAATCAATGTTTATTATCAAATAGTATTATACAGAGTGAAAAGATAATTAATGTCTCGGCATTTATTAATGATTCGGGGCCGGACTAATCGAAATACCGAGGGGCCCCGCGCCCTGAAATTAAATAAATGAATATATTTGCGTATCTATAGGCTGATTGATCATCAAAATGAATTGAGTTATTGAGTGCTCGCCTCCTTATTGTTTTAAAAATAATGGTTTGTATTTCCGATTTAGGCAGGATTTCAAGGATGCTATCATATTTCCAGTAATCGACGTTGATAAGTAAGACCATTCAAAGATTTATTTTGTGTAAAGTGAGAATTGCTTTGCGGCAGATAAAAAAATTCTAAAACATTTTCTTCCATGATTCGTTTGTCGGAAGAAGTTTACCTAGTAATAGTATAATAAAATATAATTTTATTATACTACTAGCTGTGCCAGCGGCGTCGCACGTTTGGATATCGGGTTTCAAAAATAACGGACTTCCATAAAATACTTATACCTATACCTAAGTTTTAAGTTAGACCTCTAGTAATACATTAGTGAAAATCGTATTCAATTTCATGCAGTAGTTTTTGAGAGATGCGCGTTCAAAAAATTTCTCCCGTTTTCTTAACATTTCCCTTCACTGCTCTGCTCCTATTAATAGTAGCGTGATGAAAAGTACCCTATAACCTGCCCAGGAGTATGAAAAATAATTGTACCAAGTTTCGTTAAAATCCGTTGAGTAGTTTTTGTTTCTATAACGAACATACAGACAGACAGACAGACAGACAGACAGACAGACAAAAATTTTACTGATTGCATTTTTGGCATCAGTATCGATCACTAATCATCCCCTGATAGTTATTTTGAAAATATATTTAATGTACAGAATTGACCTCTCTACAGATTTATTATAAGTATAGATTACTAGGTTTTTAAATATACCTGTACCTTTGCAGAAGTAACTTCCTCTCTTTGTTCCTGAATAATTTTGTTTTATTTAACCTCATATGATCGAGACTTCCGGACCCAAAAGTTTAACAGTTGCATTTAAAAGGACATTTTTTTGTAATAATGACGTAGTACACTACACACACAGGTAATGTTTGACGTTATCAGCTATCTAACGTAATTTTGAGATGCGACTACGAAATAGCTGGCAAAAAACTGGGACAAAGTACATATTTGCGGATAACGCCTTCTATGAATTATTGATAAAGTATTTACAAATTTGAAACTGCTCACAATTGTAATTTTAGACCGTGAATTCAATCTAACAAGATTTATTATAAAACAAATCTAGGTTTCTAATAAGTAAATTTTGTATTTTAGATAAGAACTAGTATTTTCTAAAAATTTCAAGTGTTTCGTGAACATCGCAGAAGCAACACGTTAAGGAATTGTAGTTTCGTTTAGGAAATTTTGAAAATTATAGGAATTAATGAGCGTGACAGTGTTACCCTACGATTCGATTTGTAAACTCTCCCTTAGAATGTTATTTTTTAAAGAGTTAAAGCATACTTTCGTAATGTAGTAATAATAGCGTAGATAATTGAGAAATCGTGTCGTGTAAACAAATTTTTAGTAGGTGCCTCTTGTTAAGTTACAAAAAGATAAAAAGCCTCAATAGGTAATGTTCATTTCATTGAGATAAGTAGGATAGCTTATAGTACGGGCCCCAAAATGACTAATACAGCCCTGTACTGATTAATTACAATATAAAAGGTGCAATCTTAGCTCTGATCATAGTCAAATGTATTTAGATTCGAAGTGCGGTAATATGTGGTGGTGTTTTAATTTCAGTATAGCCGTGTTTTTGCTCGGTTAGTACACATTTATTTTATTTTCATTGCATTGAATAATAAATGCAGTTGTGTATGATCACTTTCAGTGGCGTAGCTATAGGGTGGCAAACTGGCAAAATGCCACGGTCCTAGAGGGCCCCAGCCAAGATGCCGTGAGCTTTGTAATTACTTGTAAATATTCACTGGTAAAGGACACCTTTTAAGGGGCCCCCTTCAAAAAATTTGCCACGGGCCCCAATAGTTACTCCGGTCATCATCATCATTATCATCAGTGAATATTATGTTCTGCTTACCTCGTTGGTCTAATGATTACAAGCAACGTCTAAAGACCAAGAATTCCTGGATTCTCAGGTCGACTCAAGAATTTGTTGCTTTGTTATTCTGTGGAGAAATTAATCAGTGACAACCCAGAATAATTAATTGGCAGTGATACACCCTCATGCTTAGGAAAGCACGTTAATTAAACCGTAGGTCCTGCGCCTGATTTCACTCCGATCGTATCCAACTTACCATCTCATCGGATTATGAAAGTTAAGGTACAAAGACATGACACAACATTGAATACATTGCAGTTACAGTAGTTTTGATGCGTTCGTGTCGGTAGAAAAAGTCACTAGAAGGTGAAGTGACTGACCGGAGCTAAAAGATTTTAGCAATAAAAACAATACTAACTACTGCATTGAGCAAAAATCTACAAATAACTTCTGTGTGGCGATAACAAATAAAAACCCAACAGTAAAAGCCTATGGATTCGTATTCTTGGCATATTTTCTTGTAAACGAGCTATTACTAACGTTGAAACCTTTACTAGGATGTCTACAGATATCCGAGTCCCAAATAGCGACTCACGTGGTCGCATTGAAAGATCTCCTGAAGATGCAGAAGGGATTGGGCTGGCCCAGAGTGATGCTGGTCGCTGAAGGTCATGAGGCGTTGATGAAGCTCACTGCTGTGTTGGCAGACCAACAGTCCTGCACAGTGACCACGCCTGCTGGTGTCACCTTCACTGTGACTTCTCCACCTAGTAACAGGTGAGTTATTCAGAAACTACTTTTATTTAATCCTAATGTATAGGAATTCTTTCATGAATAACTTGGAAACTTTTAAGGTTAGAGGGAATTATGCTTTTCTACGGGGTTATTTACGTATGGCTTCGGATCTCTCTCGGAAACGAGAGATCCGTGCAGGAATATTCTCGACCATTCAAAATTGACCGAAATTTTTCCGAGAAAAGGAAGAGGAAGGAGAAAGGCTGGCAAAAGGTTTGAAAAAAATGGAATACTTGTATGAACGATCAAGAATATTTTCGAGACACATCTTTCCGAACGCATTTGCGAATAGCATTGCGTAGTTTACTCACACTCATACACCTAAATAATAACAGGTGAGTATTTAACCGCCTAGTGGCGGTATAACCATCACGATTGAAGGCGTAGCTAGGAACCACTGGCCGATGACGGGTAGCAGCGTCACCGGTGTTAGAAGCTACGCCCTGCGACCCGCCTGCTCAGCGTGGCGATTATGGGTAAATCCTCCAGGTGTTTTCCTAAAGTGGCGCACAAGTGGAGAGGCCTATGTCTAGCAGTGGAGTGCGATAGGCTGATGATGATGATGAGTATTTAAAAAAGTACTTTTATTTAATCCTAAATACAATTTGGAATTCCTTGCCAGCTAACAACTTCTTTCATGAATTATATTACACTTGGAAACTTTTATGCCGCGTTTACACGCTCGCGTTCAATACGACATTCAACGGGCACGAACACAAGCACAAGCATGTGAATCTGCCGGGCTGCTTGCCGGGCTGCGTGGCACGCGTGTAAACCTAGCATTAAGGCTAAAGTAAATAGTCTTTCCGAGTTAAGGTTAAGTGAGGAGCATTTTAGGTTACATCACCATTGTTTAATGTTTGCGTTAAAGCTTAGTAAATCATGAATTTATGGTTGTATTGAACCGGTAGACAGAGACATTCGAGAGATTTTTTTTTTTATCTTTACAATTTATCGCTATTCATAATTAATTGTGATTAGGCTGACTAGATTGACTGATAAGTGGTTATGTGCTTCTGTGCTTCTTTAATTATTGGGCATGATTCAGCATTCAGCAAGATTCAGTGAAAACCAGCGTATCTATTCGTGCTTTCGGAAATATTTCTCTCGAAAACGGCTTCGATCGTCAAATATTCGATATTGTTGTCGATGTTTTTGTCAGCCTCTGAGCTTTCGTAACGTTTCCGATGCAAACTGTCACAATTCCGGTAAACTACTGTCAAATTTGAATGTATTTGCTAGAAGTTTCCAAATCCAAGTAGGTACATATTGATTCTGATTCTGAATAGCCCTGCTGCGCTGTGGCTTACCAACCGAATCACGGCATAAATGCCTCCTTTCCCTTTTGTGTGGGGCGTAACAAGTCGCAACCCTGTGCCCAGGCACCAAAAAATCTAATATTCAATTATGTTGTTCCTTGTCTGATTATCTGACAACGTGAATGAAAGGAATGAAGGATGTAGTATTCTTAATTAAAATAATTAGGATACAAACTCTCAAGTTATAACTACTTTCCGAACATGGTGATAAGTCACTTTTATTTGAATCAGACTATTCATAAGTGCTTGTCATATTAAGTCTAATATTGCACAAAACACAGACATTACAGGAAAACATACATACAAAACATAGTACAACTTAGGCGGTCTTATCGCTTGTAGCGTTCTCTTCCAGACAACCTTCAGGAGGAAACCAGAGGAAAGATATTTTTCATTTATTTTCAACAGTTGGGTTCGGCGGTATGTACCTATGTGTACTGTGTAGTGATGTTCAATATTAGGTAATAAACCATTTGCATTATTTCATAGATACGAGCAGTGGAGTGATGGTTGCGGTCTGAGAGTCCGACAGGTCGTGGAGTCAGATACGGGCCGATGGCGCCTTACTGCGACCAACGCCACTGGTTCCGTCACTGGATGGATTGAGGTCAACGTCAATGGTAAGTCGTCTTTTGTCTATTGACTTTATATACAAAGTTTGGCTGATAATCTATATCTTCTTCTATACTTATAATAAATCTGTAGAGAGGTCAATTCTGTACATTAAATATATTTTCAAAATAACTATCAGGGGATGATTAGTGATCGATACTGATGCCAAAAATGCAATCAGTAAAATTTTTGTCTGTCTGTCTGTCTGTATGTTCGTTATAGAAACAAAAACTACTCAACGGATTTTAACGAACCTTGGTAACAATTATCCTTCATACTCCTGGGCAGGTTATAGTATACTTTTCATCACCCTACGATCAATAGGAGCAGATCAGTGATGGAAAGTGTTGGGAAAACGGGATAAATTTTTATCCGTATGTTTGAACGCGCATCACGCAAAAACTACTGCATGGAATTGAATGCGGTTTTCACCAATGTATTGCTAGATGTCTAACTTAAAATTTAATCACCATTTTATGGAAGTCCGTTTTTTTTGAAACCCTATATCCACGCGTGCGACGCCGCTGGCACAGCTAGTACACAATAAATTAGTCATCAATACATACCTATAATAAAACAGTAAAAAATATGTGTCTGTTGGAACATAGAGAGTTTAAAAAACAGCAATAGAGCAAGAAACCATAAACAAAAAAAAATCTATTTGTACATGCTAATGTCCGAGACTACTGGACAGATTTGAATGAAACTTTTTTTGTTTTAAGCCTTGACAACACATAGGTAGCTAACTATAACACATTTTGAAAACTGCTACACATCATGCATAAACTCAAGCTTAATTAGCTAAATAAGAAATACGAAAATGGCCCCTTAGCAAAAGTAGTTTTGTCTGACGAGCATTTTCTGTCAAGTCATTTTCAGCAGCATTTGATATAGAGGTGCTGATTTAGTACCAATAGGGATGTTTCCAGGGTCAAAATAATTACATTATATTTAGTCCGTATTTTAGATTATAAAAATATATTGGAGTTACAAAATGTAGGAGTGGGGGTGTATGACGTCACTCAGTGGCGAAAAAAACTCCCACTCTTTGACGTCACGCGTAATTCTAACGGACTATATCTTTGTCATTTTTGATTTAATTTACAAATGTAAAAATACGTGTCTTTTATTTTTGAACAATCTAAAAGACGGACTAATTACATTTTTTACGGCAACAGGCCTATTATCTTAACTAATATTATAAAGCTGAAGAGTTTGTTTGTTTGTTTGTTTGTTTGAACGCGCTAATCTCAGGAACTACTGGTCCGAATTGAAAAATTCTTTTTGTGTTGAATAGACCATTTATCGAGGAAGGCTTTAGGGTATATAACATCACGCTGCAACTATTAGGAGCGAAGAAATAATGGAAAATGTAAAAAAAAACGGGGGAAAAATAACTATTCCACGCGGACGAAGTCGCGAGCACAGCTAGTCGTTATCATAAAGTCCACGCCAACGAAGTCGCTGGCATCAACAGTCAGTAATATGATGATAATCTTTTGGAACTCGTTTAGAGGGCAGGTGTCAAGTCTACTTCTTATCTGCTAAAATCAAATGATATGTAACGATCACGTTGTGTTCACTTTTTCTTTAAATGATCCAGATTACATCTACTTACAAGATAATAATTGTACCTAGAGACTGTTTTATGATGATAGTTTGCGACATAGACCACTATTTTCTTAATCATAATATGAATATAATGTTGAGTGATGTCTTTTTTTATTATCCTAATCCAAAGTATGGACAAATAAATTTTTTATCATGTCAATGCAACTAACTTGTCTAACTCTTTCTCATTTTACAATAAGGTATTGGACTATATTTGATTTTCTATGTTTCTTTGTGTGTTGTCATGACGAATCCCTAAATTTTCACCTATTTGAGAAATCACATCTAAAATTTATTGCAAAGTGGCAATTGACTTGCAATATTGATCGGGGAAGCCCTTTTTAAAAGTGTGAAATTCATTCAATAACTTTATCCTTTAAGTATCAATATTTATATAAACGAAAATTTCACAAAGTTATTAAACAAACGAATTTCACGAGGAATATCTAATAAGGCGCAATATATGCATGTAACGTCACGCATATAACCGCTTTGTAGAAAGCGTTTTTGGATTCGTCAATATTGGTGATTTTACCAAAATGTTTCATTAATTAATAGTGTAGTCTATCAAGTCAACATCAAAAATTGTCAAACAAATAGCCTGTTGATTAGGGCGTACACACAATAGTCACATTGCCTATTCTATACGGCTACACCTGTTTTTGTGAACAGATATGAAAAATATCCTTCAAGAAAAAACCATGTAGGTATGTTAACACATACTTATATTGTTAAAGCTAAAAATGGATTTGCCATTTCAATTCTGGCATTAAAAGCGTTAATGAGAAACGCTCTCCATGAATTCAAGTTTAAAAGGTTATTTATTAATCTTTATTGCATAGTAAAGTTGTGTACAAAAGGCGGACTTAATGCCACATAGGCATTCTCTACCAGTCAACCATTGGATACCCGATAACCCGGAACCATTTATAATCCGATAGCATTCTTCAGATATCTAATATAATATTTTTTCCAAATTGCAGAAGACACAAGGAGTTACGCGGCACCGCCTATAGCCCTACAGGACGGGGAGACGCAGGCTAACGTCGACCTGACAAGTCTTGATAACTCTTACTGCCTTGTCACACAACCCTTTTCCGAGAGCGCGCTGGTGCCAGGCCACTGTCGAGTTAATTTGGAGAGAGCCACCAGGGCTGTCCAAGGGAACTGGGATATCCTGATCGGTCTACCCGGCCAAGTTTCCGAGCTGCATATACAGAGACAAGTCGCTGTTGAGGGTAGGTTGTTAAATGAATTTAATATTAAGCATTCGGACGCGATATTGATCACAATTAAGCTTGTGGGGAACCCACATATTATATTTACACGTATGTATATTTATGTCTATAAAATATTTAAATTCAAATTAATATATATTTACATTTATTAATATTATTAACAACTAAAACTAAATAAACACTAAAACAAACTATTTACACTTACACACTAATCGTAACTACTACATACAATAAATAAACACAATAAAAATTATACAAATATACGTTCGTCAACCTAGTGTCGGAACGTCATTATTATTCGTAGTTCCGCCGAGCGTGTGCATTGGAGCCGCGCAGTCGATACATCGGTAAACCTATCTGTTGTCCTGCGCGGACCCGTGCGCCGGCGCATCTCCCGGCTCGCTTACGCACACGCGTCTCACCTGTGACGTGAATTGACAGTGCAGACAGTTTTGCAATAGCTACACGCACGCGCGATTAGCTCATAAACAATTTGGTGAATCTATTCGTAATTACTGTGTATCTGAACTTTCTATCTGTTTTCTTCCGTACTCCTTCTTTTCTGTGGACGTTTGTGCTGTGATTAGTGTGACGATTGTATTTGGTGTTGATTAAAAACTATCGAGTGTGCGTCGAGTTTATTTCTACCTCCGCACACGAAACCCCGACATCAACATCATCAGGTACCTTCTCATCTATACTACTACCCATCACCACACGCGCCACCCACCACAGTGGTGACCCCGAGAACACGAAGATGGCCAGTTCAGATCCAGCAAAATCTTGTGATTCTGAGAACGAAAACGGAGGTAGAAACGTCACGACGAGAAATAAAAAAGTGCGCGTTTCCACTGTATCAGACACGGATCCCGGGACGACACGTCATTTTCTTCGAGTGCCACCTTTTGACCCGGATGAACCGGAGATTTGGTTTGCGCTTTTGGAAGGCCAATTTGAAGCCAATGAAATCACTAAAGACGCGGTAAAGTTTATGAATGTTATTAACAACTTGAATATTCAACATTCCAAGTCTGTAAAGGATATCATACTGAATCCTCCGGCCGAGAATCGCTATACGAAAATTAAGACCGAGCTCATCAAGCGCTTGTCAGCATCGCAGGAGAAGAAGGTCCGTCAGCTACTTGTCCATGAGGAACTTGGTGACCGGAAACCTTCCCAATTCCTCCGACACCTGCAAGACTTAGCTGGCCCGTCCGTTCCAGAGGAGTTTATTCAGACAATCTGGTGCAACCGTCTGCCTCATAGTATCCAGACTGTACTAGCTTCTCAACCAACCCACTCCTTGGAACAACTTTCCGACCTCGCCGACCGTATCCAGGAGATCACCTCACCCTGCAACGTCGCTGCCACTTCAGCGGCTTCACCCAGAACGTGAGCCAATCCAGAGAGATAGCGGAACTGAAGAAGATGGTGGAACGTCTCACCCTGAAGCTTGAGGAACACACTCGCTCAGGCCACTGTTCCAGCATCAGATCCAGACCTCGACGACGTGCCTCGAATTCACGTCAGCGGTCCAGATCCAACTCCAGCTACCGCAAGTACCCTACTTGTTGGTACCATGCCAAGTTCGGAGACCAGGCCCGCAGCTGCATCAAGCCGTGCGACTACAAGCAGGCGGGAAACTCCACCGGCAGTCGCTAATGGCGACTGGTGATTGCCACGCCTCTTCAGGTCGCCTCTTCGTCACAGACCGCAGTTCGAAACTTAGATTTTTGGTAGACACCGGTAGTGACTTATGCGTCTACCCTCGATCCGCGCTTCGTGAACGACGTACAAAGACTGGTTACCAGCTTAGTGCCGCAAATGGTAGTGCTATAGACACTTACGGTTACATTAATTTAGATTTAAATCTAGGCTTAAGGCGTAGTTTTCCTTGGCGCTTTATTGTAGCTAATGTAACAAAGCCAATTATAGGCGTAGACTTTTTAAGCTTTTATAATTTAATTGTTGATTGTCGTAAGCAGCGCCTTGTGGATGGTGTTACCGATTTGTCATCGACTGCTTCTGTCGCTAATGATGTTAATGTCTGTTCTGTGAAAGTATTGACGGGCGACACTAGGTATCATAACATTTTATCTAAATTTCCTGAAATCACCCGTCCATCAGGTACTCTCACAACACCCAGACACAACACAGTACACTACATCCGTACTACTCCCGGTCCTCCCATTTCATGTACTCCTCGTAGGTTAGCTCCTGACAAATTGAAAATAGCCAAGCAGGAATTCCAACTTATGTTGAACAGTGGTACTGCTCGTCCCTCTGACAGTCCTTGGGCTTCGCCTTTGCACTTGGCCCCCAAGAAAGATAACGGCTGGCGACCGTGCGGCGATTATAGGCTACTCAACGCTCGCACTATACCAGACCGTTATCCCATACGACACATCCATGACTTTGCTCATGCCTTGTCTGGATGTAAGGTCTTCTCCACGATAGACTTAGTGAAGGCCTACAATCAGCTCCCAGTATTTCAGGACGACATAAAGAAGACTGCCATCACCACCCCGTTTGGTCTATACGAATTCCCGTATATGACCTTCGGGCTTCGAAATGCGGGACAAACATTTCAGCGTTTCGTCGACGAAATGACCAGAGGGCTCGATTTCTGCTACTGTTACCTCGACGATTTTTTAGTCTTTTCAAAATCCGCTGCAGAACACGAGGTCCACCTCCAGCTCCTCTTCTCCCGCATGAAGGAATACGGTATGCTCGTCAACACTTCAAAGTGTATCTTCGGAGCTAGTGAAGTAACGTTTTTAGGTTACAGGATCTCGGAAACTGGCACCAAACCTCTGGAATCCAAGGTCGATGCCATCAGAGACTTCCCTACACCGAAGACCGTGAAAGAACTGCGAAGGTTTTTAGGGATGGTCAATTTTTACAGGCGATTTCTTCCACACGCTGCCAAGATCCAGGCCCCCCTAAACTCCTTACTTACAGGTTCGGTGAAGGCGTCCCACCCGGTTAACCTCACTGGTGAGTCCCTACTTGCTTTCGAGCAATGTAAAGACAGCCTTTCCAATGCTGCTTTACTGGCACACCCCGACTCTGAAGCTAAGCTCGCTCTGGTAACAGATGCGTCCGACCTAGCTATGGGTGCTGTATTGCAGCAATTGAAAGATGGCTTATGGCAACCTCTCGCGTTCTTTTCTCGCAGGTTGAGCCCTTCTCAACAGAAGTACTCCCCGTATGATCGCGAGTTGTTGGCCATTTACGAAAGTATCAAATACTTTCGCCACATGCTTGAGGCCAGACACTTCGTGGTATATACTGACCACAAGCCGCTCAGTTTCGCTTTCCACGAGAAGAAAATAAACTGTTCGCCTCGTCAGTACCGTCATCTCGATTATGTATCTCAGTTCACTACCGACATACGACACATTTCGGGCAAAGACAATGTCGTTGCCGATACATTGTCACGCGTCGATGAACTGCAGATACCTATCGATTACGAACGTCTCGCCTCATCTCAAGCTGTGGACCCGGAATTGACACAACTTCTCAGCGATGAATCCTCACTCCGCCTCAAGAAGTTAATTCCACAAGGTTCCAACATGGAGGTCTACTGTGACGTTAGTACAGCGACACCTAGACCTTTCGTCACCAAACCTTTAAGGAAGCAACTCTTCGACAGCCTTCATAGCCTTAGTCACCCAGGTGCCAACGCAACCGCTAAATTAGTGGCTGAACGTTTCGTCTGGCCTGGAGTGAGAAAAGACTGTCGAGACTGGTCTCTGAAATGCATTGCATGTCAGCGTTCTAAGGTGAATCGTCACGTGTCGTCTCCTCTTGGCACGTTCGCTTTACCCCGCGCTCGCTTTGCATTTATACACATGGACATTATTGGCCCCTTGCCAATATCACAAGGCAATAGGTACTGCCTAACAGTCGTGGATCGTTTCACACGCTGGCCAGAGGTTACCCCAATGGTTGACATGACTGCGGAAACCGTCGGTAAGGCATTAATATCGTGGATATCCAGATTTGGATGTCCAACAGATATAGTCACCGACCGCGGACGACAGTTCGAATCCACACTTTTCCAATATCTTGGAAAAATGATCGGATTCAAGCACCGTCGAACCACCGCATATCACCCAGCGTGTAACGGGCTTGTGGAGCGATTCCACCGACAGCTAAAAGCGGCCATAATGTGTCATGCTGACTGCAACTGGGTTGACCAACTGCCCTTAATTCTTTTGGGCATACGCAGCAGCTTCAAAGAGGATCTTCAAGCTTCCTCTGCAGAGTTAGTGTACGGCGAACCCTTACGTCTACCTGGAGAATTTCTCCAAGCGACTGCACTGGATTCCACCGACCTTTCGGATTTCACCACTCGCCTACGCCACTTTGCAGCAAAGCTTACTCCATCCCCCGCTGCGCGTCACAGTAAGGATAAAATTTTTATATACAAGGATTTAAATACATCAAGTCACGTTTTCTTAAGGGACGATGCATTGCGAGGTGCCTTAATGCCGCCCTACTCCGGTCCCTACGAAGTTCTCGAGAGAAGTGACAAAACTTTTAAAATTTTGGTCAAGGGCAAATCTGTCACAGTAACTATAGACCGACTTAAACCAGCCTATATACTGTCCGACCCTACTCCCGTACCAAATCCTTTTCCTACTTACATAACCGTTCCCACTTCTTCTCCCAAGTCAACTATCCCCACTCCTGATCCAATTCCCAGTACAACTTTACATGCTACACCAGATCAAGACACTGTGATAAAAACTAGATCAGGTCGTGTTGTACGATTTCCAGATTATTATCGCCCATGACGGTCTCTGGGGGGGAGTGATGTGGGGAACCCACATATTATATTTACACGTATGTATATTTATGTCTATAAAATATTTAAATTCAAATTAATATATATTTACATTTATTAATATTATTAACAACTAAAACTAAATAAACACTAAAACAAACTATTTACACTTACACACTAATCGTAACTACTACATACAATAAATAAACACAATAAAAATTATACAAATATACGTTCGTCAACCTAGTGTCGGAACGTCATTATTATTCGTAGTTCCGCCGAGCGTGTGCATTGGAGCCGCGCAGTCGATACATCGGTAAACCTATCTGTTGTCCTGCGCGGACCCGTGCGCCGGCGCATCTCCCGGCTCGCTTACGCACACGCGTCTCACCTGTGACGTGAATTGACAGTGCAGACAGTTTTGCAATAGCTACACGCACGCGCGATTAGCTCATAAACAATTTGGTGAATCTATTCGTAATTACTGTGTATCTGAACTTTCTATCTGTTTTCTTCCGTACTCCTTCTTTTCTGTGGACGTTTGTGCTGTGATTAGTGTGACGATTGTATTTGGTGTTGATTAAAAACTATCGAGTGTGCGTCGAGTTTATTTCTACCTCCGCACACGAAACCCCGACATCAACATCATCAGGTACCTTCTCATCTATACTACTACCCATCACCACACGCGCCACCCCCCACAAGCTTATTATTTTGATATTATCCAATTGTTTTTTTATTATCTAAACTACACATCATCTTGTCATTATCAGCGAATAATCGGGCAACGATTGGGTCACCCCTAGATTTTTACCGTTAAGTCTTATTGCCTTTTTATCTTTCTAGCTTTGAATGTCACTTACCATGTCTGTCATAGCTATTTTTAATCTTAACTTATGATGCTCAGGTTCTGTTGATTCTTAGCCCGTACATGGCCTGCTTCAAGCCGTTCAGAACCGACTGCTTAAAGCCGCGACTGCGCGGTGAATTATAGTCATTAATTCGCTGCTGTACAGTGTACACACGACCTCTCGAGCAGTTGCGACCGTTTCTATAGTTCACCGCGCGGTCGCGCCTTTAAACAGCCTGTCTCA
This sequence comes from Conogethes punctiferalis, assembly GCA_031163375.1. Lineage (NCBI taxonomy): Eukaryota > Metazoa > Arthropoda > Insecta > Lepidoptera > Crambidae > Conogethes > Conogethes punctiferalis. The sequence goes on along the minus strand of CM062085.1, from coordinate 15,070,621 downwards.
ACTGCTTGAAGCTGTCCTTGTACGGCCGCTCTCAGGTTGCCTGGTGGCATAACATCCAAGCTACATATCGAGGAGGAATGGAGGATTGTCCTCTCCGACGTTTTCCTGGCGGAATGCGTGAGCTCCACGAACTCCCTTCGGCCACGTCAGATTGGCTTCGCCTATTAGACATTGATTTATGAAGATCATAGGAAAGCCATACGATATGATGATGATTCTAATTATTTTACTTTTTTAATGATAAATTGTTCATATGTAAATATTGGTTTAATCTAAGTATTCCATAATAATATGTATTATAAATGCGAAAGGAACTTAGTCTGTCGCCCGTTCACGCCAAAACTACTCAACTGATTTAAATGAACTTTGGTCACAGACAGATAGTCTAGAGTTTGAAAAAGGACTTAGTAAAAGAGGATTGTTATCTACGCGGACGAAGTCGCAGGCTCAGCTAGCAGTTTATAAGTTATATTAATCGTTATAGTAATCTTAAAATCTTTATAGTGTGGCCTTTTTTTTTATCCACTCATTAATTATTCTGTATCTCAGATATTGCTTATATTTAATTAGTTGAGATTATTAATTCCGGATAAAACTAGACGATACTCGTGGGTACTGGTTCTCAACGGGCTGTGACGTTAAGACATGATTATGAGATATATTTCTTCGTTGTACACCTATATTAGCCTTTATTTATTACAATAGCTGGCTTGAAACTTCGGTAACCTACTCATTTATGAGACTCCGATATTTGGCCAGTGTTGCAAGTGCTATGATCGCGAAAGATCTGATGTTTTTTTTGCGGGTAGACGTTATGGGCATTTTTTCTGCATTCAATGCCGGTACCAGATTAGATCCTTCACTGACAGATGCTTTACTAGGCCATTCTGTTAGAAGTCTGTAGAAAACAAACGCTTACTATCAGGCTAATTGCAGTCAAGCGCCCACCCATTTCACATAAAAATAGCCCTGCTATGAAAGCCCATTTGATCCACTGATAGCATAGAATCCATACCATACATGGATTCTATGCTATCAGTGGTTGGATGGTTCATTGTTTTACATGATCGGACCTGGTGTTAACACACATTTACTATTTCAGATGAACGTCTTGAAACTGGCTACATTCACGATTCTAACCTAAACAAGATTCATTTGTACTGCAACATTCTGCACACCACCAAGAATATCACTTTCTGCCGGTTCCAGAAGACCACAAATACTGTGGGATACAACCTTATGGAGGGGTTGAGCGATGGCTATCATAGGTAAGAACTGGAAATACGGATGATGACAAGGTATGAAAATGAAGAAAATAATTAGTCCGTCTCTTAGATAATAAAAAAATATAAGACCCGTATTTTTTGTTTTGTCGAAATAACAAGAAAATACTTAGATATAGCGCATTAAAGTTACGGAGTGGGGGCTAACTACGTCACGTTAGAGTATATTTTGTACTCTAACGTGACGTCATGTGACATTTAAAATCAATGTATCTTCGTAAGTTTTTGAACAAGAGGCAAAATAAAAAATACGTATCCAATATTTTTCATTAATCTATCTGATGGACATTAAATTATTTTTTAGTCATCATCCCAATTATGTATATGATAAGTATAATGTATAAGTGGAGACGATCAATACATTTAGTTGCAAATAAGGTTATTTCCAGGGCCAAAATACTTACATTATATTTAATCCGTATTTTGGATTTAAAAAAAATATTAGACACGTTATTTCTTTTTTCTATTAAACAATAAATAACAAAGATACAAGGCATCAAAATTTAGGATTGGGAGTGTTTGACGCACGGAGCATCGTGATTTGACGTCACCCCTTGCGAAAAGATGCCACGAGGTGTGACGTCACACATAACTTTAGCAGGTTAAATCTTTGTTATTTTTGGTCTAATTTAGAAATTAAAATATACGTGTCTCTTATTTTTAGATAATCTAAAAGACGGACTTATCGCATCTTTTACGGCAACAATCCTATTGTCTTAAGTTGCAAAATGTCAAATTTTCATCCTATGAGTGATCAGTGAAAATTACCAGGGTAGCCACATAGGACGTATAGCACTATAGGTGCTACTTAAGCTTCCGTTAATCCGTCTAATGTTGCTTATTACGATAGGTACTTAATTTTCTTAAAAATGGTATTTGGTGTTCAAATTTTCACTTATCTTTACCCTTCTGGTCTATCAGTCACTGATCGGTATGTTACGATGAAAATTGGACGTTCTGCGATTAAACGGATCAATCCATCTCTTCTCTATTATAGATAGATCTGTTTATTAGGATCAAGAGGTAATAGTGTTCGAATTCCTCTTCAACATCATGAGCCTATTGCAGTCCACTGCTGGATATAGGCCTCTCCAGTTGTTCGCCACTTAGGGCAAACATCTGGAGGATATACCTACCTATAATCGGCACGCCTGGGTAGGCGGGTTGGCGATCGCAGGGCGTAGCTTCTCGCTTTGGTGACGCTGTTGCCCGTTCTTAGGTGCCATAATATAACGATAAAGATTTTTTATGTGTCTCATCTCAATCCAGTTACTACGGGAAAGGATTTGTGGACAAAAACTGCGGCATGACTATTGAGCACCCTTCAGATCAGGACTATGGAACCTGGCGGTGTTCCGTGGGCTCGCAGCAGTGGGTAGACAACACTGTGCAGGAGCAGACGCCCCTGCAGGCGCTTATAAACGTCATAGCGAATCCAAGAAGTACGTACTGCGTTTTGTATTCATCATCAGCCTACCGCAGTCCACTAATGAACATAGGCCTCTCCAGTTGTTCTACACTTTGGGCAAACATCGGGAGGCTTTACCCATAATCGCCAAGCTGGGCAGGCGGGTTGGCGATCGCAGGGCGTAGCTCCTCGCACCGGTGACGCTGCTGCCCGTCATCGGCCTGTGGTATTTAGCTACGCATTCAATCATGATGGTTTTTACCGCCACCAGTCGGTTGCCAGAGCCTCGTTTGTTATTCGGCAGGATGCATCACGGGCAGATGAGGGTGGCTTGGAGCGACTTGGGTTTCGCTTTCGCTTTCCATCAGACATGGGGAAGCCATAAAGTCGCGCTACCATAAAACCAGCATATAGATCTACGAAATGTAGGGAGACTTCTAGTAGTAGAAACTACTACCTATTACTAGATACTATTAGTGTCCTGTAGATAGTATGTACATGCGTTTGTTAGTATATAGTTACTAACAAACGCATGTAACTACTATCTACATAATAGAGAAAATTATAACTTTCGTCATTTCCCGTCGAAATACGAGTATCACCGAAATGGCATATTTATTTGTTCATATTTTGTATGTGACTCTAATAAACGTTTTTTTTTTCTTTCTTCAAATGTAAATTTGCATTTATACAATTTGGCAGGTCTGAAAACTCAAAGGGCCTTACGTATTGATGTCGAGGAGAATAGGACAGTGTTTGTACAGGAGGACTTGAGTTTCACAGTGACGTGTCGAGCTGAGGTCTCGCTCTCATACTGCTGGTTTTTGCATCCAAATGGCTCCCAGTACTCGCCAGTGCCTCAAGCTGATGACGCAACCAACCAACTTTTCTGGTACGTAAGTTTAGCAACTAAAATAAAATAAAAATGTTATTTCAAGTTTCTTCAAGTGTTTCTTCAAGAAAAGAGAGCGTACCTCTTTCTGAAAGGCCGGCAGCGCAGCGGTAACTCCTGATGTTGCAGATGTATATGGGCGGCGGTTATCACTTACCATCAGGTGAGCCGTCTGATCGTTGTTATTTCATAACAAAAAAAATATATTTTTTTATATGAAACTGATTGCGCAGGAGTCTTCGATTTCATCCGATTGTAAATGTAAATAGGGACGAAAACTGCCCTATATACACACAAATCGTAATTACCTATAAAAACACCGTTAGGCTTTTCTGCAGTACTTTCATAGCTCGAACGGCCAAACTATGGTATTCTTTGTCGGGTTCCTTGTTCCCCCAGGAAATCCAATCTTCCGATATTTCGAAGAATGAAACTAAGGTCAACCGGATTTTGCTGAGGAGTCATGTGCCACGGCAACAGCATTTAACTAGCCACCATACCCTTTGAAACAAAGTATTAAGAATTTATAGCTCACAGAAAATCCGACTTAGGGTGGGAAGTGTGGGAACCCACCGGGGCCGAAAAATATTAAACGAACATCATCGTCATCATCAGCCTATTGCAGTCCACTGCTGGACATAGGCCTCTCTAGTTGTTCGCCACTTAGGGCAAACATCTGGAGGATATACCCATAATCGGACTCGATTAAACGAACTGTTCGGCTGAAATTTCACTTCGTTAATCATTAAATAAGGTATTTTCTTTATCAGGTATACAGGCCACAGCCTACAAACAGGTGATTGTGGCATAACCTTTTCGCATGCTAACATATCAGACGCTGGAGACTGGGTGTGTCACATGGGCGTTCGCAACCAGCTAGGACTTGAATACACTGAGCGAATAAGTGTCCGAGTGACGGGACCTTTGGCGGCGAATAGAAAGGACTTGGATGTGGTCATAGGTCATAACGCTACTCTACATTGCCACACGTCGAATGGAAACCGGCCTTTGGATTACTGCAGATTCTTAACACCGGATTATGTTGGGATTCACATAGATGCGTCTGTCTCGCAAGAAAAGTAAGTTTTTAATTTATTGAAAAGTTTAAACAGTAGGTAGAGGAGACCGGGTACAAAAGTAACGGCGGGTCGAAAGTAACAAATACTCTCTAGATTTATCCAATGGGCGAAAGGTCGTTTTGCCGCCTTCAGGTGATAGTCAGGACACAGAACTATCTCCTGAAGGCGGCACCTTTTGTACCCGGTCTCCCCTACTTTTCTTTTTTATGACAGGAGGGCAAACGGGCCTGTAGGTAAGTGATCACTTCAGCCCATAGAAACCGCAATACTAGGTCAGTCACAGGTGCGTTGCCGGCCCTTGAGAATACTATAGGCTCGCTTTTTGTGTGAATGAAAAATTCCAGCCGGAAGCTGATTCCAAAGACCAGTTGCACGAGGCAGAAAATTGGGCGCAAAACGCACCATGGAAAACTTCCTAAAGATGATAAGGATGAAATCTTTCGAACGCGAACGTTTAATCTTATGCATCATCAATCTATGCGATAAAAGTCAATAAGCTTTCAATTAAGCCTTGAAATTAAGATAAGAACTAAATAAGCATTTAGGAGATTATTGTCATTTCAGTCAAAATACACTGATACCCAACCATTAATTAATTATGCTTTGTTTTGAGCAAAAATCGTGTACGCTATTTATGTTGAATTCCTGAAATTAAGGGTCTTTATCTGTCTCATATAATTTTTTTCTTGGACACTACCGCATTTCGCGAAATTTAATAACATAATTTTTTAGCAAAAAAATAAAACTAACTTCAATATGGTATGGGGCCAACTCGGAAGTAGGTAGGTACACCCTTTCGAACAAAAAAGGAATTTTCCAAATCGGTTCACAATAATCTCGGAGATATGTGGTAACAAACATTCTTCTTTATTTCTTTTTCAACCTATGCTATCCCACTCCTGGACAAAGGTCTCACCCAAATTTACAAACATACAACAAAAAAAAAAAATCTGTCGAACTGATAACTTTTCTTCCAGTGCCATTTTGGGTCGTTATTTCTTTGGTCCCGGCCACAGTCTGGATTACGGCGACTGTTCCTTGGTCATAAACTCGGTCCAGGCAGAAGATGTTGGCACATGGGGTTGTGCAGCTAGGATCAATGGAGACACCATGGAGTCGAGTGATACTATGGAACTGCATTTGGTAGACGGTGGTAAGTTCTCATGACTTTTTATTCTTGAACACTTGTACCGACTGGTAGTGGTGTAACCACCACGATGGAAGGCGTAGCTAAATGCCGATGATGGGCAGCAGCGTCACCGGAGCGAGAAGCTGCGCCCTGCGATCGCCAACCAGCCTGCTCAGCAGGGCGATTATGGATAAAGCCTCCAGATGTTTTCCCACAGTGGTGAACAACTGGAAAGGCTATGTTCAGCAGTGGACTGCGATAGTGGCTGATGATGATGACTTGAATAGACCAATATGTAATTTAATTCCTCCCGCTCCTTTTTATCATTCGGCCCACCTGGACGGTATAGACACAGTTACAGCCGATATATGGTGCAAGTTCCGAAGACTCTTTCAGTGCGTTTCTCCTCCACTTTCATAGTCCGAACGGCCATACTATGGAACTCATTTGCGAGCTCCTTGTTCAAGGCGTGAACCAGTTCTTGCAGAATGAGCGTGCTCCACTTATTTGAGCTATACCTGTAATAATTTGTTGAATTGACTACGTAAATAATAATATAATACATCAATTGAGTACTTATTATGTACTAGTCATAACGGATAATTCCCATAGATTCTTGTCAAATATCCTATTCGCCTGATGTTAAGCGATTTTGAACAGTACCACAGAGTAAATCATGGTTCACTCACGCCATGAACACCGGAATTCAAACCGAACTTCTGTCAGTAGGCTGGAGCCGATACTTACATCTTTATATGAACAAACTGTACTGTGTTCCAGAAGTAACCCATACCCCGCTATCCCGAGCTGGCATAGCCGGCATGAGCGTTGGAGCAATCTTCCTTGTCCTGGTACTGGCTGGAGTAGTCTGGCACAAGCTTGGAAGACCAGTACCGTGGAATAGAAACGGGTCTATACCAGACAGCATAGGCGTCGTGCCTTTCGACCTAATGTCGGTAAACACCCAATCGTTATCCAGAACGAGTACAGGCGGGGTGAGCGACGGAAGCGGGGATAACGTGTCTAATAGCAGTGAAGAAATGAATGTGGGTTCATTGGAAGTCAGCCGTTACCAAGCGCAAGGGGCTCAAGGCGAACCGTCGGCAACTATTTCACGTGTGAGGAACTGATCTTTGGTTGACCCTCTTTGGAGCAAGGAACGTTGTATGATCGGGTGTAGTGTGTCTGAAGGGTCACCTGGTGATGTAACAAGTAATTGTGACATGTTTCTTTTTATTACATTTTTTTACTTCGACAGAAGAGTAAAGGAGACAGTTTGTGTCACTGCCAGAAATTATTTAAATTATTCTGGTACTGGAATACTTGCAATAAATGATATTTTGATGTGCAGATTACTGGTTTTTATCCATTTGTTGAATGACCCTTTTTTAATTCGCACCACATTCCATATTCCGAGCTTCCCTCATCCAGCTATTGCCAGGATTTCTAAGGTCATCAGCATTAGCTGTCCTGGCAACCCTAATGGGTTGCAACAAGTCGTCCTTCACTAATGTCTACCTAAACGCGGTCTTCATTTAAAGACTCGTCCATTTGTTTGTTCTACTTGACAGACTTGACCAGCCCACTGTCACTTCACTTTACTAATCTATACGATCTTTTCGTATCTAGTCTCTTAAAGCACATCCCGGCCATAGCACGTTGAGTGACTTTAAACTTGTGGACTAGTCTATCTATGAGCGACCATGTTACTCTATGTAACATACCTGCTTGTTTCTAATAGTGACGTTTTAACTAGAACTTGCAAATTTATTTATTTATACATAGTTACCCTTGGACCAACATGATCGAACGAAATTATCTACTTCTTAGATAAAATCTGCGCGATTTAACAAATACATAATTCTTGAAATTCGAAATGTAACATTACTTTGACGTAGATATATTCTTTTCTATAACTATTGTTTTTGTCTTGATATCATAGGTTATTGGGTATACTTATTACCCAGAGTCTTGTCACACACCTTTCCTAAAAATGGTTTTCTCTGCAATCCTTATTAAAATTTATTGATCTATTCTATAGATCTCAGTCTACTTTGATCCTACTGCCCCATACAGAAGGGGAAAGATTCTAAGTTATTATCATTACCTACGATGAGCTATCATTGCTTTTTATGGTATGATCCCATTACGGTACGTTGTTATAAAACAGTGTTACAACAGTAACAAAGAAATAATTTAGCCTTGCATTTTATAAGGTAGTGAGTAGTCTCAAGTCACCTGTAGTGTGATTACATTGGAGAATATGCCAATTAAAGTTCGTAACATTGTCTTTGTAATTATTCATAAGAGTGCGACGATCTTTGTGAGGCATGACTGGCTCGATGGCTCATTTGGTAGTGACCTCTGCCTTCTGAGCCAAGGGTCGTGGGTTCGATTCCCGCACAGTACAAACATTTGTGTTCATGAACATGTCTGTTTGTATTGGTCTGGGTGTTTAGTACCTATATGTATAATTATGTACCTATTTATTTACAAAAAAAAAATATCTAAGTAAGTTTATTAATTGTCTAGTACCCATAGTACAAGCTTCGGCTTAGTTTGGGGCTAGATGGCGATGTGTGGCCCAGCGTGGCATGTCTTGGGTTTATTTATTTATTATGTAAGGGGTTAATCTATGGAATACGGTTCCCGGTCTGCGGTCTCTTTACTTACAATGTCAAGTTCATCGTCCACTGCTGGACATAGTCTTCCCCCAATGACAAATTGTCTTTTGGGGGATTTGCCAACACTCCGCTTGGCAGGCGGGTTGGTGACCGCAGTAGGTTTTATTTGTGCCTAGGTAAACGCTGCTGCCCGTTTTCTGATATTTCCTTAGTTGTTTCCTAAGACACCCAAGGGATGAGATGAGATGGTCCTATTCTAAATCCTAAAACCACGGGCGGATCGGAAAATGAGGTTGTATACTTAATACAAAGAAAAACCTTATTTTAAGACTTGAGGATAGGTATGCATATCAAGTAAGTTTTTATATAGAGCATTGGTGGCGCAATGGTTAGAGCGTTAAGTGTGGATGATCGGAAATTTCCGGGTTCGAATACCGGTCAGGTCAATAAGAAACTTTTACAAATTGTCTCGGGTCGGGTGTTCAGGGAGACGCCACAGTCATCGTCTGGAACATACATATAGGTTACTAGGAACTGATTGTTCTAGCATTGATTTATTAATTAAATATTTTGGACTCTAAAGGATTGACTTCCAATATTCACAAGGGCAGACAATGAAATAAGTTTTCACTGTTATATTATCTATTGTTTTAAACTTTATTGGCCGAGGTGAGGCTTTTGTTTCATACACAAGACATATACATTTTATACAATTTCAATTGCCAATAAATATTTATTAGTTGTAGTTATATTAACATGACACTCCAGTTATAATTTAAGATACAGCATGAATTTTAATACTGAACTGATACAATAACTTAAAGCACTGTAGTAATTGTAGCAACATTAAATAATAATTATTCGTATATTGTAAAAAATATTACTTTAATAATTATATAAAAAAGAACAAAAGTAATGTTATTCACTTAAAATGAAAACTTACGTAATAAATAATATAAGTGAGTCACGATGATGACATCAAATGGTTTTTTTTTTATGATAAACGAGGTACGTAACTGAACAAGGAAATCGCACACTTGATGGTAAGCGTCTGCTCACGACATTTTTACAGCTTTAAGAGATTTCACACTTCATATAGGTATAAATAGTACTCAATTAGGGTAACTAGTGGAAAACCCAATCATATAAAATCTTTAACATTGTTGCAGTTAGCTATAGGTACAACACAATCGTAAAACTCAACTTAATTGTAATTTACCAAAATCAACGATACCCTTTTTAAAGTCTATTTATCATAGAAATGTATTGACAATAAAGGGGTTAAAGTTGTGGCTCAATCTAGCACTGTAGTGCATGATTTGTCAGTTCGCACGCTTCAAATTTGAACATAATTATAGGAATGATTCATATTCAATAGGCGTTCCGAATGTATTTTCTATCGCTCGTTTCAAGTACGACATGCAATCTAATTGAAGTTTCAAACTCAATGTTGAAATGTGATTGTTTGAAGCACAGCTAAAAAGGGAGCCCAAGTCGCTCTGGCAACAGGCGGGAAACCTTTTCCAGTCAGTCACCACTGCCCTCCTGGCACCAGAAGTGACAGCCATTCTATCCTTTATACATTTATGTGGTGGTTATCTTAAATCTAATGGCATCTACAATAAAGTATCTAGTTTATATCACAATTTTCATAGTCGGTCCTTGTACCCGATGACTATTCGGTTAATGGGCACGGTGTTGAAGAATTTGTTGATTGCTTTTACGCCAGTGGTGACGATTTGCTTGATCGCCGGCGGAGCCAATTCGTCCATAAGTTGTCTCCAGTTTTGGTTCGCGAACGCCAGAGTCGTGTCAGCTGAAAAGGATAGACAGTTAAATCGAATGGCTCATGGTACAAGTTCGGATGTTTCGAGGACTTGTTAACCTTCCTAAATCCGCGTATTGGTCTGTGAGACCGGCGGAACAGTTTTTCGTTAATATTATTTTTTCTAGGAACTTTGAGACGTCACGAGTTCTGCTAGCTGCATGATTTGGGGATCGCTTTACGTTAGTACATGGCACGCAGTCGGGCGAGCAGGACGTGTAGGCCTACTACGGCTTGATCGGTCTGTGAGACCGACGTGAGTATACGATCATAAGATCAACTTGACTTAGGTTCCGACTGATTTGCAAACTTTAATATTCAACAAAATTTATGTTACAATGGGCTCAAAATAATGGGATTTTAAATATTAAAAGCTATTTTATGTTATTTGTTTTAAGAATATAAAGTTTTTTCCTAGCTAAAATATTAAAATGTGACTTTTCAAGCCTGTTGCGGAAAGACGGATATTCGTTGAAGCAATAAAAAGTTTATGCAAATAAACCGACTTCGAAAAAAACACAAACGACCAAAACTAAAAAGCGATAAATAACGTAAGTTATTCTATCCTTAATACATAATTATTTAAATATTACAATTATCACTTATTTTTGAAGTCGGTGCCAGCCTCTAGGTACCTAACGTAGACTGTTTTTGTATGACGCGCGCGGCCGGCAAACACGACAATATATTTATTTGTTTGGCACCGACTTCAAAAATAAGTGATAATTGTAATATTTAAATAATTATGTATTAAGGATAGAATTACTTACGTTATTTATCGCTTTTTAGTTTTGGTCGTTTGTGTTTTTTCGAAGTCGGTTTAATTTTTTTTAACAATAATTTTATTTCTCTATTTTTAGTTGCGTTAATGTGCTGTGAACTTGAATAAAGGCTAATTAATGTCCTTAAGAGTTTTACTTAGGAATGAAAAATTTTGCTTTAAGTCAAGTGAAGACTTTGCGATCTAGAATCAAGCAAATCACTTACCAAATCACCTGCCCTATTAACCCTGCATAAGTACATACTACTACCTAGTTTCTATCGACCAATGGCAGTACCGTCCTCTAACACCTAACCGTTAAGGAGTTCTGTGGCTTCATCATCAGCACCAGATATTGACGCCCGGAAGCATATACCTGAGTAAAATATAATTACGTAACAAAAACACCATATGAGCATACAATTTTCGGTTGTTGCCCTCAATTTCTCCAGGATCCTATCATCAGATCCTGACTTGGTGAAAATGGGACCACCTCGGAAGTGTCCTCTGTCGAACAAAGAAAAAACTTTTGAAATCCATCCATAATTGACGGAAATATCGATGAACATACATAAAAAAAAAAAAATATTATACATACAGACGAATTGAGAACCTCCTCCTTTTTCGAAGTCGGTTAACAATTGATATTTTTTGTTTTATTACATCCTATAGTTCTTGTAAAATAAAAAAAATATAAACGGTTTCATAGAAATATAACCAGGTAATAGGAGCCAAAGATACGGTCTGTTACACCGTGCGCGGGTATAGGTGTTAATACATTTGGCGCGGGTATAGGAAGGTTAATACTTGATTAGGCTCAAATCCCAGCGGCTGTTTGAGGCAAAATATTACAAATCATTTTTAATTTTAGCTGTGTTACATAGTTCATCATCATCATCAGCTTATCAGTCCACTGCAGTTAATAAATAAATAATAATAAATAAATAACCCATTAATGCCACGCTGGGCCACACATCGCCGTCTAGCCCCAAACTAAGCCGAACTTGTACTATGGGTACTAGACTGTACTGTACTTTTTTTTGTAAATAAATACATATTATACATATTAAACACCCAGACCAATACAAACAGACATGTTTATGAACACAAATGTTTGTACTGTGCGGGAATCGAACCCACGACCCTCGGCTCAGAAGGCAGAGGTCACTACCAAACGAGCCACCGAGCCAGTCGAGCCAGCAGCCAGCCAGTTGTGCGCCACTTAGGCCAAACTTTTGGGGTTGGCGGAGGGCGTAGTTCCTCGCTCTGGTGACGCTGCCCGTCATCGGCCTGTGTTATTTAGCTAAGCCTTCAATTGTGATGCGAATCTCATCATCCATATGACGTCACACGATGGTAGATCCACAATTGAAGATGGTTTTATTCGCTTAACATCAGCGTTTATTTCCATAGAAAGTACAGGAAGTCGTGAGTGCCAAGAGAGGTTTCGTCGCTACGACCAGTCCGAAATGCCGATGTCCTTGGCTTATGGATTGAACCTGTTCTTAAGTTGTTGCGAATTGATATACGTTGCTAAAGGTTACTGACTGATACACGTGTCACGTTTTGTGGACAGATTTGTAACGTGATGTAGGTAAATCGCTTTTATTACGACTGACTGGCTCGATGGATTTGGTAGTGACCTCTGCCCTCTGAGCCAAGGGTCGTGGGTTCGATTCCCGCACAGTGCAAACATTTGTGTTCATGAACATATCTGTTTGTATTGGTCAGGGTGTTTACTATGTATAATATGTATTTATTAATAAAAAAAAAGTATTTAAGTAAGTTTATCAGTTGTCTAGTACCCATAGTACAAGCTTCGGCTTAGTTTGGGGCTAGACGGCGCTGTGTGGCCCAGTGTGGCATGTCTTGGATAATTTATTTATTGATTTGTAGATTAAAAACAAAAGGCTGCGGAACTACGGAATTGTTTACGGTGTAGGTAGATACTCGTATACCTAATGTCACCGTAAAATTGTAATGAATTGTAAATACCGTTAGGTTATATAATCCATCTTGCGAGATTGTAAACTGTCGAAAGATTGTGAACCGTATCTGCTTACAATTTAACTTGTTATTTTTCGGTAGATTGTGATCGATCAAAGTGGAACTGTTGATAATAATTTAACGCACGACATAATTTTAATTTAATAATTAATTGAATTATTTGAGTTCTTCTCGGTAGAATCCACTTTCCGAAGATGGCGGGAGCATAATCTTTTTTACATTTATTTTTAGTTGAAAATTCGTAAGTACTTATTTTAAGTCTATGTGGATAAAGGTATTTTTATTATCGATGCAACAGAGAAAAAATTTAAAAACCTGTTACCTACTTCCGCATTCAGAATATTGCAACCAGAAGTTGCTTGCAACTCACCCAGTTGTTTATTCCCGTTGAATAAGTTCTTCAGGTCGAACGTGGTGCGGTCTATGTCATACTTGTAAGTGGGCGCTATAAGCTTGAAGTGTTCCTGCGTGTCTTTCTTCACGTGAATTAGTTTGCTGTTAATTTGTACCGTGACGCCCTCTGAAATAAGATGTCGAGTAATTATTAAAATTATGGACGGAAACTTACCCTCGATTCTGTCAAATCCTCAAACAATTTCAACTCTGAATGCATAGTCTTATTATGATTTGTCAACATACTCGTATTTTGACAGCTTTGAGTTCTTTTTTTACGTATTTAAATAGGTAGCGCTTGACCCTAACTCGGCTGATGTTAAGCGACTTTGGAGCCTACGATGAAACGCGCTCACCAACAAAAAGCGATTCACTCTGGGCTTTAAAAATCTGAAAATTATAGGTATCTATCGGGGAACACGGACTCCGGCAGAGTTCCATAGCTTAGCCGTTCGCACTATGAATGTATCTAGTGACAAAGCGCTTTGTGCGAGTTTTTGGAACCTGCACTCTAAATCAGTGTCTCCTTGCCGTGTGCACGTCCGATGCTAAAACGGGGGATTATTTCAAATAACTTGACATTGATGGATATTTGAAGGTTAATAATTACTTTAAGGTTAATAAGACTTGACTTAATGTCCTATGTCCCCTGGATGTGGCATAGGGCATCCACAGCACGTCGCCATCCCGAGCGGTCTTGGGCTTCACGCTTCACTTCGCTCCAGGTCATTCCTATTTCCTTCGCTTCTGCAGTGATCTTTTGCCGCCAGGATTGCTTAGGGCCACGTTTTCGCTTTCCTTGGGGAATTCCAGTCTAGAGCTTGCCTTGGTATATGGCTAGGATCCCTTCGGAGCGTATGACCGATCCAGTTCCACTTCGGCGCTTGATCTGCTGGTCGATTGGAGCCTCACCGCATCGTTCCCACAGATCGACGCTGGAGATTTTCTCGGGCCAGTAAACACCGAAAATACGGCGTAAATTAGACATGTATGTGAAATTATACTTTCCAAAGGTAAATTGATAGATGTGGAATTGTGGATGTTATACTCGGAGAGTCGTAGATTAACCATATTATGCTAAAGAGCATGAAGCACGTGTTTTACAAACAGAATACCTACAAACCGCTAATGCACTAACTTTAGTTTAGAATGGAACGTGTAATTTCCACAGATACTAATAAGATATTAATCTTGACCTTCAATCCACCAACCATTTACATGATCCATAGAATTTGTAAAGGTATGTTATTTGACAAATAATGGTTAATACCTGCGTTTACGAAGGCGTCGCCTTTTCCCTTGATAGGCAAGATTAGGATTCGTCCGTCCACCTCGTATTGCGCAGTCAGACTCAGGTTGCATTTAAATCCTAAAGTAAACTTTTCGTCTACTTCGCCAAGGTTGAGTCTGAAATAAAAATATTAAATAGATATTAGATTTAAATTAATCATCTGTCACCTTACACCTTCTGTTCATATGATATCCTCCAGACAACCTTTTGAACAAATCAACCAAGGTTGTCTGGAAGAGATCGTTTAAAGTGAACACCGCCTAACTTGTACTTTAATATATCTTTGTATTTAGTTATAAGTCAAATGTTTGGTGTGCAATAAAATATATAAAAACTATTTAAATAATGTTAGTGGACTGTGAAAATAAAATAGTTTATTTCTGCAAACAAATTCACTAGTGAAAGGTGCTTTTGCACGTCAAAACTTTTTCCAAACCGCATTTTGGTGCATCGTGTGCCAAATTGAAATCAGTAATTGGGTGAGTCTTTGGCTACCTCTTCACTTCACCTTCTCTAAAAAGTCTTGGTTGAAAAAGTTGGTCCTACCAAATTTTTTTGACATAAAACTTAATTGTTACTCCCCGTCGGTTCAATTAAGGAAATGGACTTTCTAAATTGTCTCGGTCCGATATTTATAGTACGGCGCCATTTTATCATCATCAGCCTGTTGCATTCCACGGCCTCTCTATTCGTTCACTTAGGGAAAACATCTGGAATTCGGGATATACCCATAACTGCCACGTTCGGCAGGCGGGTTGGCGATCGCAGTTCGTATCTCCTCGCTCCGGCGACGCTACTCAATTATTTATGTTTTGGTATAACCTGAAATTTTATGCCGGTGTTGATCGTCTTCTACTTACCGGTGGCACTATAAGTGGTTCTAAATTGCAACCACTACCTGTAGGAAGGGTTCTGAAGACCTAATTACAGACTAGTCTAAGACCCTGAGCGACAGAAGATTGGTGCATCTATCATTTGCATACAATGCATACGTTTCCTTGGCTTTACCGTCATCACGCAAGTTTGTTTGTCCATGCATCGAATCATAATTGTAATGCAATAGGTAATCGATTTGTGCGTCAGTACATATAGACTTCTATACAAATCGCACTTCCGCCCATTATTGACGCGTCAAACAATAATAGGAACGAGTTAATTAATCAAGAAAAATACAGGTTATTTAGTAACGTGTCATTAGGAGCGACATAAAGTTTGAAAGACAATAGAGCTGCTTAAGCATTTTGTAAAAGACAATTACTCTGTACAGTAATTGTTAAATCAATATGTTATTAAGGAAATCCACATTTATCATCATCATCCCTTCGTTTGTCCGCATCCTACGTAGACATCCTACAAATCTCTCCATCTCTTCTTCCTTCTTGCTACTCTCATCCAATTCGGTCTATCCGTATTGGTTATCTCATAGACCCATCTCATAGGGGGACGGTCTCTACCGCGACGATTTTCCAACGGTCGCCATTCCTGTAATCTCTTGGTCCACTTAAACCATTCTGGCTATGTGTCCTGCCCATCTCTACTTCTGTCGCTCCATTGTAATAAAAACATTTATATTTTACTTCAATTTATGTAAGCTTGTACCTATGTTCTTTATACTAGCGACCCGCCCTCGCCTCGCTTCGGTGTTATACTTATAAACCTTTTTCTTAAGTCACTCTATCTTAACAAATATTATAAAGCTGAAGAGTTTGTTTGTTTGTTTGAACGCGCTAATCTCAGGAACTACTGGTCCGAATTGAAAAATTCTTTTTGTGTAGAATAGACCATTTATCGAGGAAGGCTTTAGGCTATATAACATCACGCTGCAACTATTAGGACCTAAGAAATAATGGAAAATGTAAATATATGTATTGTATGTCCCTCCCTATGGACAGACACGAAAAGCGACTTTGTTGTATGGTGATTGTGTGTATGTCGCAGGCAAATTCTATAATTCGCTCGTATACAAACGGCGTCGGCAGTTTACAAAGACAAATTCGTTATACAAAATGCCGTACGCCGTATGTAAGATGTCGTTCATTTTCTAATATGCCGAGCTAAGATATTACAGCCGATTACAAATTGCCTCGGCATATCGTTCGACTTAGTACCAAATTGAACCGCGCGTGGCGCTACTAGTCGCCAAAACCAATATGGCGGTCAACAGTGAAAGTGTGGAAAAAAAAAATATTAAAAATATGTCTAATATCGGCTGTTTCAAATAGATTTTAAGGGCTAGTATTATAGGAAACTATTGAAATTAAACTAATCACAAAGGGGGCTCCGAAAACACAGTGGAAAAAAAAAATGAAAAAATTCGGGGTTATCCAGCACGTAAAAACGCTAGGGTGTCCATGGAAACTGGTAAAGTGGAACTGAAAATTGCAATAAAATGCTTTGTATTTTGATTTTTGTAAATCAATT
The DNA here is from genome assembly GCA_031163375.1 of Conogethes punctiferalis. Taxonomy (NCBI): domain Eukaryota; kingdom Metazoa; phylum Arthropoda; class Insecta; order Lepidoptera; family Crambidae; genus Conogethes; species Conogethes punctiferalis. Next base: position 15,053,509 of record CM062085.1, on the reverse strand, counting down.
GTTTCGCTGATGGTTTTATGCTTGTTTAAGCTTAGCAGAATAAGTGAAACAAAGAAACATTGTTGAATTTATTTTTGTTAATCCCACTGAATGTCTTGTTTAATTAATAGGTAATTCTTGGTAAGTTTACTATGTATGTGTAAGTATCCTAAGATTAGGGAGAATATGTTCTCACACGGTAACATTTAGTGCAGGTTTTGTTTGGTTACGGTTTCAATTTCATGCTTACTTAATCAACGAATTTATTTTCGTAGTCAATAATTTAATAATATTCTATTATTAAACTTAAATACCTAAATAAAATGATTAAAAATCCTGTTTCATTTATATTATCATGGTCACCCTAATACACAAACCAAGTCGACGTTGATGCGATGACAATTTGCCTTCGGCATTTTATAACACGTATTTATCTTTCTAAACAGCCGACGCCGTTTGTATACGAGCGAATTATAGAATTTGCCTGCGACATGTACACCAAACAAAGGATCTTCTTTCTTTCTTTTAAATTTAAAGATAATTATCTTAATTAATTTAAAGATTATAATCGAGGCTAGACATAATGTGATCAAGGAAGCTTTTTTAGAACATTGCGCCACTTTTTCTCTTATAACTTTGTTGCTTACCTTTGTTTATTGTTAGTTTTTCTTTCACAGGTCTTTAAAGGTAGTCTCTGAACATTGTTGCTAGATGCTACGTTATTACGGCATAACAACATGATAGAGTTACATGCTCAATAATTACATGTACACTAGTATAATTTTTTAACCATTTGAACCCCGACAACGATTATAATGTCGATAACAATAGATTTTCTACTGTATCTCATTTCTTGGGGATTAACGGACTCATTGAGCTAGTGCCTATTATGGGAATACTAGCTGTGCTCGCGACGTCGTCCGCGTGGAATAGTTATTTTCCCCCCGTTCTTTTTTTACATTTTACATTATTTCTTCGCTCGTAATAGTTGCAGCGTGATGTTATAAAGCCTTCCTCGATAAATGGTCTATTCAACACAAAAAGAATTTTTCAATTCGGACCAGTAGTTCCTGAGATTAGCGCGTTCAAACAAACAAACAAACAAACTCTTCAGCTTTATAATATTAGTTACGAGGGAGCGTTTTTATATTCGCGGAATGGGGGATATAGGGTGGAAATAAAAAAACCAAATTATTTTTCCTTTTCAATATATTCACCTGCAAGACGAATACATTTTTCAGATCTTCCAATTAATTTATTTATACCCTCATAAAAAATGTTTTGTCTTTATCCTCAAAATACGCCGAAACTGCCTCCTTGACTTCATCATCGGTGGTAAATTTCTTACCCCACAGCTCTTTTTTCATTTTTGGGAACAGGTAATAATCACTAGGGGCCAGGTCTGGACTGTAGGGTGGGTGGTCCAAAATATCGAAGCCCACCTTATGCAGGGCAGCCAACGCATTGCGGCTCTTGTGGACGGGCGCGTTGTCGTGCAAAAGCAGCACACCCCTAGTCAATTTCCCCCGTCTTTTCTCTTTAATTACTTCTTTTAATCGCTCTATTATTGAAGCATAGTATTCTCCGGTTATCGAAACACCTTTACCTTTATAATCGATTAATAATATTCCCTCCGAGTCCCAAAAGACGGTTGCCATGAGTTTTCCAGCTGACTGTGACACCTTAAACTTTTTGGGAGGTGCTGTGCCCTTTTTATGCCACTGCATGGAGTCTTGTTTTGACTCAGGCTCATAATGATGAACCCAAGTTTCGTCCCCAGTAACTATTCGGCTCAATACACCTTCCTTGTCCTCATTGCAGAGGTCCAAAAATGCACGAGAACACTCTACGCGCTGTTGTTTTTGCGGCGGCGTAAGCATTCTTGGCACCCATCTTGCGCTGACCTTAGTCATGCCAAGATGATCATGCAGTATTTTAAAAATGGTTGTATCGGATACTCCAACCATTTCTGCGAGTTGTTTCTTCTTTAGTCGAGCATCCTCGAGTACAATTTTTTCGACTTTTTGTATAAGTTCTGGCGTGGTCACCTCGATGCTTCTGCCCAGCCTCGGATCGTCTTCAAGTGATTCCCTTCCTTGTTTAAATAAACTGTGCCATTTGTAAACCATGGTTTTTCCTGGGCAAGAGTCACCGTAAACCGATGACATCTCATTCAGTATGGACGGAACTGATTTTCCTTGCTTGGTAAGGAACTTTATTACGGCACGATATTCGATTTTATCCATATTTCACTTTTCACTCCCGATTATGTTGCTTGGTTGACGATAGCTCAAAGACTAATTGTCTAATAACAATGAAATCTCGTATTTATACTAATTATGAGTCACTGAACATGTTACGATGCTAATGAGCATAATCACCCCCCTCCAACCCCTTCATTCCGCGAATATAAAAACGCACCCTCGTAAGATTAGGAAACGGGCATCAGCGTTTACGTGGGTACAAATAAAACCTGCTGGGGTCACCGACCCTGCCAAGCGTAGGTACTAACTAAGGCACATCCCCCTCAATTGACAGTTGTCATTGGGGAGGCCCACGGGGAGGCCTATGTTCAGCAATGACCGTTTGCAGGCGGATTATGATGATTCAGCTACTATAAATTCATTCGATTACCTACAGTAATTAACACCCATATTCAAAGAAACAATACTTATCTATGAAAACAAATAATAAAAAATATATCAGACAACATCACTCGTATACATTGCTCCGATCCCAAAGTAATTAGCATAAGCACCTGTGTTATAAGAATAACGAAGGTACTACAAATAATTACTTAAATACAAATATAAACACCCAAACACGGAACCAACACAAGTGTTCATCACACGAATGTTTGTCCCGGGTGGGAATCGAACCCTTGGTTCAGAAGGCAGGGGTCACTACCAATTAAGCCACCGAGCCAGTCAAATACAATACTGTAAAGTAAGGCATTTACAATAGCGACCGGCACTCTGTTGGCTGTGAATAGGTTTCTGGGCACCTGTGCGTCCGCGCATCGCATAGTAACGTTTTTTAACACGGGTGCAACAATGTAAGTTCCTACTTACTTTAATTCTGATAGTTTTGAGTTACTCAAGCCATGCATTGCGGCTTCAGTAAACGTGAGTGTGAGTCCGTTCCCGTCAATCTTGATATCGTCCAAATGAATCGGATCCAGCGATGGCACGTTGAGTTCTGGGACGCCCTTCGTGAAGTGAGGCAGGGTTGCACTGATCTGTTCCCTCACACATTCCGTTAAGTTCTCTTCGTCAATGTCGCACGGTTTGATGTAAGACGCTGCAAAAAGAAAGAATAGGTACATAGTTAATTCGGAGGTCTGCTGAATACACTCAATTCTCACTGTTGAGATAATTATTAGATAATTCATTCTAAGTAGGTGTAGGTAAGTACATGGGACGGTTTTTCTGTAACGGAAAATAAAAGGGGCATTTTACCTACATACATGTCAAAATTATATTATGTAAAGTTTTAGTTTTCAGAATTTTCTAGTGAATGAAATATGTTCATCGTTTAGGAAATTGTAATCTGTGTTGTATTGGTATGGGTTTTCGGTGATGTTAGCTTCTTCTTACGTGGATTTCTTATTTACCAGGCGACGAAGTAAATTGATTGAGAGATTTTATATTAGGTACCTATAGATAGGTACTTACAATAATATAATGCACAATAAGATATCATTAATTAGATAATGCACCTGAACAGGAGTTTCAAATAAGGATATCTGATCTGGCTTTTGTAGCTGACGTCAAATACTTATCCATTCTTCTTTCTGCTTTGAGCAATCTGATTTCGGATCTAGATTGCGTGACGTCAAGTAAAAAGTAAAATTAATAATGAAGAACGATAAATAATTGATAATATTTGATTATATTTATCTTATAATCTGGATTTTTGGACGCGGATAAACCTAGACTTTCAAATTCCAATTCTAATGTCAAAGAAAAGGACATCATCGGTTTAGCAGATTTCGATTTCTTCAAAAAACCAGCCAAGTGCGAGTCGATAAATGTTTTTCTTTATTCTTTAAACCAATTTTCGGCGGAAGTTTGCATGGTAAAAAATATATTAAAACCCTATAATTTTTAAGACCTATCCACAGATACCCCACATGGGTTTGATGAAAAAGAAAAATTTGGGTTTCAGTTCTAAGTATGGGGAACTCCAAAAATGTATTGATTTTTTTCCTATTTTTGTATGAAAATCGTAATGCGGTTCACCGAATACATCTACTTACCAAGTTTCCACAGCATAGCTCTTATAGTTACGGAGAAAAGTGACTGTGACATACGGTTGAACAGACGGACGGACAGACATGACGAACCCATCCCAGGGTTCCATTTTTGCCATTCGCCTACGGAACCCCGAGAGGAAATACGAAACTTTTAGGCAAGTTCTTACCATTTATTATTATACCATTTCTAAACTGTATTAAAATAAAATTTGTATATTAATACGTAAAACGTAAATCAAAATTGCGTGTGTTCTTGAACTTCTGACTCGCCTTGAGTTTATAATGGCCTTGTGCGTTGACCTCAGGTTACCACAACCTATGTCGGGGCTGATTCTTTTGTCGAAAATAGTTAATCTTATCGGACAATAGGTACCTAATTAATATCTGACATCGATTTTTCATTTGATTAAGCTTTTTCTTGTAATTTCTTTGATTCATTGATCTATCTAAGTATTTAATCTACTGTGGGTATAATAATTTGTCCTTACAATAGGAGCATATTAAAAGGGCAGAATGAATAAATAAAAAAGGGGAAAATGAAAAAAGTAAACACATAAAAGTAATTATATTATTTTTATGTGTTTACTTCACCAAGTAAGGTACTACTAAGTAGAAGGAAGGAAATGAAACAATGTTGTGTGATTAATATTCAGGTACCGGCCTAGACACTAGGTAGACTTTGAATCCTAATTGAAGTCTAAAGTATCTACACATTGTAGGTCTCAAGACGAAGTTTCGTAATGTTTTCTTTTTTATATTCAACTTAGTGTCAATGGGGACGAAGATAGAGCCGCAGCAGACCGTAACTGACTATTCTCCCTTGACAAAAAGACAGTCTGATTGCAGTGAAGATGCTGGGCAGCTTACCCCAGTATAGGCGTTCACATTATGAGAAGCACTTCGTGCTAAAAGATGGAATATTGACAACATCAGGGTCCTCTCCCCACTAGTTGTCCTATGAACCAAAACGGGTGTAATCATAATGATCAGCCTGCAAATGTCCACTGCTGGACATAGGTTGAGGCGAGATGAACATTGCTTAAAGTAGGTACTGCGCTCAGTCAAGTGGCTTTGCACATTTATCTGTTTTAAGTGACTTGTACCCTTATGGATATGTCGAGGAAGGATTGATAGGACAGATGAAAGTCATTTTGATTTATTTACCTATTGGTAAGGTACGAATTTGGCGTATTCGCTTGTTTATTAATTGATGGAGACCAACCTTCAGAGCAAGGGACTCGTAATGCTCGAGCAGTCTTATAAAGGACACAGTGCCATATATTGTTGTATCTACTACAAATATCCGTGTTTTATCCGCGGCTTAACGCTGTAACCATTGCACCACAACCGTCCGTAAATGAAAAATACAATAACAAAAAATATACGACTCATTCGGTAACAAAAGAAATAAATAAAATAAGTAAAAGTCCTTTATTTTTTTAAATTTATTTAGGAGACTTTTTTCACATTGAAAATATCAGTCTCATAGGACAAGTAAAAGTCCTTAACAATCATTAAATGTTTGTGTGTTTTTACAAAGATGATGGCTGAGAAGGCCTCGTCACCATACAGTTGTGGTAGATAATATCATTCATCTTTCTATGTTAAACAAGTGAAAGTAACATAGGTAGTTTAATATCACAAATTACATTTATTGAATTACTTATTGAAAATTTAAAGGTGATCTTCAATCATCATTATTAGGAAAATAGTACCTACCTAATTACTGTATTGTCGAGATAATATATCTCTTAAGTATGTACATATTATGATAATATTTATCTTTACTAACAATGAAAGCACGATTTCAAAGATAATGAAAAATTTGATCGGAAATAAATGCACATCAAGTGCTACATAATATACAGGTACATAGTTTTTTTCTTCACGACAATTAAATATTTTTTTACAGTCGTAGTCTCGTTCTCTCGATTTATGGGACACTTCCCAAAAACCAGCGTGTATCGCCAACGGAACGCAATTTGCAGGGATATGAGTTCCGCAGAAGCATACGGCTGCTTCCGAGTAGTTCATAATATAATTAAACCGCCTGAAATTAAACTTATAATAATTGTGATTGAGTGAGAATGTTTTTATTAATTTATTTAATCTTTATTGCACATAAAAAATGTACAAAAGGCGGACTTAACGCCGCGTAGGCATTCTCTACTAGTCAACCATTAGGCTAAGCAGAAACAGTTAAAAGCAATATGAAGAACAATCAACTGGGTTAGCCCACACACAAGTAATTTCTTAGTTTTTTTATTATTTTTTTTATAGTAGCTCGACATAATGGCTTCTCTACGCCTGATGGAAAGCGAAAGAGAAGCCCAAGTCGCTGTGACAACGGGCAAGTAACTGGTCAATTGCCACCGCCATGCCGGCCCAACCCTATTCCCCACCAGCTCCGGAAACCCTACTCACCGTCAGAAACACGACCCGGAGGTCATTTGGCTGCGGTATTCTATAGGGTGGAGGTCCTTAAGTATTAATAGGCATATTCGTGGATTGCTTAGACTCAGTCATCATTACCTAGCTGCCGTTCTTGTCAATATTATAACATTCAAAACTTTTATACCTTGTAAATAAACTTTCGTATACCTATATGCACAAATCACCAATGCTTACAAAAACGGTGTACCTACTTAATGACGTGGTAACTTAGGGCGAAAGCTCACTGAATCACATAATTCGAAATTTCGTCAAGATCTAGGTATAAAAACCGATATAGCTATAGCCGGTGAATCGGTAAACCGGTAGGACAAAAAATATTCATCAAAATTTTTTATAGCTGATTTTGAGCAGCTTTTAAGAATCAGATACCTACCTATGTTCCCATCCGGTTGAAATTATTGTAATCTACTTAGGTACATTTATTGCTATCTGTTCCAGTGCATCTAGCGCAATCGTGTACAGTGACTAAATTTATCTGTATTCAATCAAACGAAGATAAACCAACTTCACATGATATTCCTCAACTAGTATTGAATAACAATTGAGTATTCTTTTATTTATTTAACTAACGACCCGCCTTCACTTCGCTTCGAGTACTTCAGATAAACATTTCATTGGTTTTATTATTGGCGTTTTAGTTAGGATATCTAATCTTTTCTAGCAATTTTAGCCTATGTTACTCTGGGAAAATGTAGCTGGGGATCGAACCCACGACCTTGGCTCAGAAGGCAGAGGTTACTACCAGAAGAGCCATCGAGCCTGTCTTGTGAAAGAAGATTTGAAATCGGCATCGGCAATCGGCAAAATCATTATAACACACACGACATAAACACAAATGTTTATTTATTCATTTAATCTTTATTGCACAAGTTAAGTACAAATGGCGGATTTAATGCCGTGTGGTATTCTCTACCAGTCAACCATTGGGCGAGCCAGAAAACTATAATGTGGTGCGGTAATGACATTCAAACAACTGTAAATATTTTCCTCTTTAAAATTTTAGTATAGTAAATACCTAGTGTAAATTAATAATAACAAAGGGACCCTCTTTGTAAGCCTTTTATTTTTTAAATAATTGTTGGTATACACAATGAAATAAACACGTTGTTGTTTTTTTTATATAAATTGAGTACATATGTATGTTACAAGTTCATCGCGTGTTTCATCATCACTTAAGAATTTTACATGCATATCCTTCTACGTATATCGTTTTTCTACTAATATTTAACTTGAACAACATAACTCCTATTAATAGGTTTATGGTGTGGACTGTTAGAGTCATCCTATGTGCGAAGGCTGTTTGAAACAAACGAGCAATGTTTGCTTAATCTGTTCATGTATGACAATATTGGGCGTAATTAGTATGGAGGGTCTTCAAAGGTATGTACTATTAATAGGAAATAACATATTTACAAGAATTCCAAGAAAGATAAAAGTGCTTTAATGTTCACCAATACACTACATTCCTGCCCCTATAACAGCTTTCACGCCACATAAATAAAACCTATCAAAAGCCCCATTCTACCACTCAAAATGAAAAACGTTTAAACGATGTATTGCTCTAATCATCAACATTTTATCACCAATTACAACAATCGACATTGAAATTAATATGATAAAAATATATTTTTTAATCAAAACATTTATGTATGACTATTATCACAAAAAAGAAAATTTAAAAGTCACGCGAAATCACAGGTTGTGTTAGAAACACAGTTTTTTATTTAAGATAATCATTATCATTTTATTTCAATTGCTAACTATCTTATAGTGACATGGTCTTCCAAATCATAATATTGATACATAGACTACATTTTATTTGTACTTTTACTTTTTTATAAGCACGACTGAAATCGGTTATAGCTAATTGAGATATTTGTTTGGTATTTTTCAAATAAAGAACTTATTATTATTAATACCTAACCATTTGTTATTTTCTTATGTAGAACTCTGCATGAAATTTTCATCGTCATTTATAAGTAACAAAAGTCTTAACCTGTCATAGGTAGCGTTACAAAGTTTGAAACTTGACGTAGCGTACATCTTCAAACCTTGAAAATGGTTAACCACTTTTCCTCCACGGATACTGTAATCATCAGCAAAATTTACTGAAAAAAAAACTCACGCAATGTAACTTTTTTGTCCGCTCCGAGGGTGACGTAAAACAAACTGAGAAGCACGAAACTTAGTAACTTCATGATGCTGCTGCTCTTGAATATAACTTGTTAAGTTAAAGTGTATCAATAATGCTTGTAGTCCAAGAGCCCGGCACTTACTGTGGGCCGGCTGGCATTGATCTCGTATTTATGTTTCGATGTTGTGTCGACTTGATGAGCATTGGTCATCGCGCGGTCAACGTATTCTCCACTTACTTCCTCAAACAACAGACTGTGTATTTTGTATTGTACCCCGAACCTATTGGGGCTGTGTTCGTTGGGTAAAAGTCGAAAGTTTTTGTATGTATGTATGTATGACTGGATTACCTACTGGCTCATTTGGTGGTGATACTGGCTCTTGGACCAAGAATCGTGATTTTGACCCTAACCCGGGGCAAACATTCATGTAATGAAGTTGTAAGTATTTACGGTAGGTACCTTTCTTGATTGTGATTTTCATAATACAAATGCTTAATCTACTTCTATTGAGGAACGGGTTAATGCATGTGATATGGTCTGATATTTATAGGAAGGTAAGTACGAGAAGAAACGTAGGTAAAGAAAAAATAATATAATTTTCCATTGTATAATTTGCAATACGCATACAATAGGCACTATAGAACACATAAAAACCTAGAAAATGTAAATTCGACTATATATATACTATAAGGATTGTTAAATTGCATTTAATATTATAACATTATTTATTTGTATGCACATGTAATATAAGACAGCATAATAAGGTAACTTGTTATATTTTTTTAAAATCAAGGCGAAGGAAAGTTCCTGTACCAAGACTTTGTTTCATTACTTCCTGTCGAAATATTACACATTATATTGAGTTCTTAGGTTTCGTTGCGCTCCGGTTAACGGCTCCGAGGAAGACGACGACACGTGCTTTCGAATACAGTGGTCAATGGCGTCCTTCGCCTTCCAACCTCCTTCCCAGGTGTGCCGTCCACGCTAGGCGGCGGTCCCGCGCTGTGCCAAATCCCTCCGGGCATCCCGATCCCCCTCAGACAGGCTCGTAGCGGTCCAGCGTTGGGTTTAGTGGGTATTATAGGTACACATTACCCAGGTTCCCGTACCTAGGGCCCCGGTGTATGCGTAAAAGCATTTTCGACGACTCGAGCCCCTCAGTGGGGAAATCATGAGCTGTTAATATACTATGGAAATGTTATCATGCCACATCCTTTCAGATTTAAAACCGTTATTAGATATAAGTGTGCCTTTGCGATCTACGAAACTATTACCTATATCTTGAATTTCGAAAATACTCAATGACCTGGTAACAAATAATAAAATAATATCCTTTTATTATAAGAAATAAAATGGTTTATTTAGTTACTCGTTTTGAACTTAGTCTAGGAAATACTTTAATAGATGTGAACATTAGGTAATACTAGAATATGGCACTAAAAGTTGATGGCTACATACTTAAATAAAAAAGGCTTTTAATAGTTGTATTTTTTATCATTTTCAAAAACACAATTTGTTTACGTCGTAGTCACCGTTAAAAATCGCTCAGGAACGAGTCGCACGCGCGAAGATAGGGTTTTGTACAAATTAAACATTATTTATTTTGTGATGTAGGTACTTCATCATCATCATCAGCCCTTATTATCGGTCCCACTGCAGGGCATAGACCTCCTCTCTTGATTACCGCCATTCACCAGGGTCGTAAGTAGTTAGGTTTATACAAATGGCGAACGTTGGAAGAGGCCTGTGTCCAGCAGTGGACTGATAAAGGCTGAAGCTGGGATGATATACGAATGATTACTAATTTATCGTACAACAGACATACAAAATATCATACACTATGAATAGTTCAAACCAAATCAAAATTGTCAGAAAAATAGCCGAGATTTCACGAAATGAACTGAAAGAAACCGTTTGTTCTCAACGAGTCACACCCAAACGTGTCACCCTGTGACTGGTTGCGAAAAAAATTCTTATCGAGTAACAGTGTGACGCAAGTGTGACTCGATGAGAATATTTATTCTCATCTAGTAATACAAATTATAAATAGTGTTACTGGTTCGGAAAAATAAATCTCAACAAGTAACAGTGTGACTCGATGCTAATATTTATTATTATCTAGTAACACTATTTTTAATGGTATTACTGGTTCGGAAAAATAAATCTCAACGAGCAACAGTTTGACTCGATGCGATTTTTTTTTATTATTATGCGTTATTTAAAATGATGAAATACTCTTAAAGTTTCAAATATTTGGTGCAAAACAGAATAAAACTAATCAGCTTTTATAACAAACTGTTTATTATTGTTTTAATATGTCAGGTAGGTAGGATATAATATCTTATTGATAACTATAAATATTTAAAAACATGATAGTTTTACATTTTTTTTTATAGTGGCTCGACATAATGGCTTCCCTACGCCTGATGGAAAGCGAAAAAGAAGCCCAAGTCGCTGTGACAACGGGCAAGTAACTAGTCAGTTACCTGTCAGTTGCCACCGCCATGCCGGCCCAACCCCAACCCCCCACGAGCTCCGGAAACCCTACTCACCGGCAGAAACACGACTCAGAGGTCATTTGACTGCGGTATTCTATAGGGTGGAGGTCCTTCCCCGGACGGGCGGCTCAATTCGAGCGAAGCTTCGCTATGCCCTACCTCTCTTACATATTATTTCAAAATCAATATTATAACAAACTGTTTATTATTGTTTTAATATGTCAGGTAGGATATAACATCATGTTGATAACTAGAAATATTTAAAAACATGATAGTTTTACATATTTCAAAATCAAAATTAAATAGTACTTTAACAATGGTACCTAAGTTAAAATATTATCTACACAAAAAGTTACCACAAAATTACTTCCTTACTTATGTTCTAAATAGAAAATGTAAATAGTTATTTCACTTACGAACTCTTACTATTTATAATTTTTATTATTACTTTACAAAATCAGCCCTTCTTTTATCACACAGTAATCACAGTCATTTAAAATAATTATTAATTGAGATCATTCCTAAAACTAAAATAATGTGTTTTAAATTCGTGTCAAAGTCAAAATAATCTTTATTTGTATAGGTTTTTATGAAAAACACTTACAAATCGTCGAAGCTACCACCGGTTCGGAAAGCAGCGTTCTACCGAGAAGATACCGGCAAGAAACTCGTGTAGTTGCTCTTTTCAAAATGGTGTTTACAATATTATTATCACATTCATACTTTTAACTACGACCACGTCATACAGTCTGGGGCCTTAAAAAATTAATTATAAATTAGATTAAAAAAAAAAATTAACCTTAACATACTCTATATAGGGCAATCAGGAGTAGACCAGTCTCCAAGGCAGCACCTGTTCACAAGTATGACGTGTGTACCAGCCATCGCTTCATTCAAATATATTAAAAAATTCGTGTAAATATATAATAATATAAAAACATCAACAAATATTACAATAGAAAATGTAAATAGTCATTTCACTTACGAACTGTTGTTCTAATAAGTTCGAAACGTAATTTAAGAATACTTAATGTATTTCATCGTTTTTAAATAACTCCTATTAATAAAATAAATAATCGAGTTACTCGTTGAGACTTGTTTTTCCTAACCAGTAATACTATTAATAATTCGTGTTACTAGATGAGAATGAAAATTCGCATTGGGTCACACGGCTTACTCGTTGAGAATTATTTTTCCGAACCAGTAACACTATTAATAAATACTGTTACTAGATAAGAGTAAATATTCGCATCAGGTCACACTGTTACTCGATAAGAATTTTTTTCGCAACCAGTCACAGGGTGACACGTTTGGGTGTGACTCGTTGAGAACAAACGAAAGAAACGAAACGACTGTTCGTTTAAAGGACATTTATATTCGTCCTTCTAAAAAAACAAATGACGTCATATCACTCATCGGCTCTGTCTAATTAATAACTTAGTTTAAATTGAATAATAGAATTTGTATAAAAGATTAAAATGGATAGATAGGTGCTAATATTTCTTTTATATACCGAATCCTAAAAACTAATTTAAAATCCATTAGGAGCTACTAAACCACACATAGATACAAGCAGACAGAATTCTATTGGTCAGTTGGAGCCACAGTTGGAGCTTTTGGATTTGTTAATTACATTGTATTTTTTTTTAAACAAAACCTGTTTCCATTTTGAACTTGAAATGTAATTTACCATCCAGTGTTTGCATGACAAGGAGGTTTATATGACATGACCATGGAAGTTAGTACTTAATACTTCCATGGACATGACACCTTCGTCTCTGTATCCCCAAAAATCAGTCACCCAAGTTGATTTACATTATATTTTTTGCTTTTCAAGATGCCTACATAAAAATACAATCAAAAACTTTTGAAAAAATATACAATCAATTTTTTTATTGTATTTACCATAGGTAAATATTTAATTAATACAACCTGACCAAACGCAGTTCGTAATCCAATACAAAAATGAAATCCCGAATAAAAAGGCAGGAAAAAAGTTTTTCGTGCAAAACCTATTCGTAAAGCAATTCGCAGAAATATAAAAAAAAAGTTACAAATTTATGAAAAAATCACTTAATCTATTGGGAATGAATTCCCAACCCCGTTCCGTTTTAAATAGATTGTATGTTCCAAAAAATGACTGTAGTTTTTAGTGACGATCGGACACAGGGTGGTGTGGCGGTGTCATATTTTCAAATCTCTGATTACAATCATTTGCGGCTTACACTACCTAATTACTGGGTATAGTCATGATCGTGTAATTGCGTTGTAACCACTCGTAAAGTAAGTACAAGTGCTTACCTACCTACCAACTTAATGATCGATAATAATCACATGAAAAAACATCTGCTAGTTTTACACGTGTATGTATCTAAGTTGTAAACTGAATTCGATGGTTACTTAGTCACTTTGACCATCAAATAGGTATGAACTTACAGTAATTAAGACGATACATTTTGTCTTAATTATCGTAGGTTACGTTGCCATACTCATATTAATGAAAACATAGTCTGCTTATAAGCAATCAAACATGTTTTACGATCGTAATTAGACATTAGACATCTGGTACTAGAACACTTTGAATCAAGTCTCATTGTGTTGATATGTACCTAACAGTAACTTTTTTTTTTTTTTTTTTTTTTTTTTCTTTTTTTTTTTTTGTTGCACCGGGGGAAAATGCATTTACGCATACCTGCTACTCGGGGACGCAGCAGGTTATGTGGGACTCACTCCGCCTCTAGATGGTAGCGAGACGGAGAATACCCACTAAAAAACCCCGGTCTTCACCGCCAATGCGCCTTGGGCGATGGTGACGTGGGATCTTGGTATAAACCATTACACCACGCCACCACCAGCGCTGTCTGCTAGGCAGATCCGGCCGGCCCCCCCACTTGGGGCAGCCTAGGGCTCAGGCAGAAGCCGTCGCCCTCCTCCAAGGACGGGATCCGTGCAAGGCAAGGGAGATGTCCCCACACCAACCCTCACTGGACCCCGTCGGGCGTGCAATCGCCACCGCACGGTGGATTTTTAGTGTGGTTTTCTCCACTTGGGCCTACCGGTAAGGCAGGCCCCCTGGCCCCCGCCGAAACAGGGGTAACAGGTGGTTTGGTCTGTGGTTTGCTCCACTCGGGCCTACTGGTTAAGGTAGACCCCCTGGCCCTCGCCGAGAACGGCAAGGGTAACAGGTTGCGCGGTCGGTTGGTCAACGACCCGTCCGACGGTCACGAGAACCGAGCCGCCGGACCCGCCGCGCCGCGGCTGAAATGCGCCGCCCACCAAGTCTCGTCCGGGAAGAAGGCCAATGGCCTACAACACCCTCCGTCACGTCCGGGATACTACTCCGCCCATTAAGGGCCCAACAAAGCGCACAAGTGCGCGGCCAGGACAGCGTCCGCAGACCCGACAGACGCTGTCGACCGGCTCCTCCAAGGGGTAAGTCGGCAAGGGTCGCAGAAGATAGGGAGGACAGCAACGAAACACTGCGAGATCCCCCGAAGGGCACTCCTCTTCCTCTGCGACCATCGCCGACAAACCATGGCTGCCAAGCAGCCCAACAGGTGCCATGCACCAACGCATTCCTTTATTATGCGATTCGACTTCGCCACTAAACGCGGCCCAACCATGCTGCGCGCCTACGTCGCGCAGCTGCGGACTATGTCCGCCCCGAGGCGAGACGACCAGCTTGCTCGTATTCACGAGCAAGCTCGTCTCCCTCATTGAGAATTAGCCGTCGGGTGGCAATCTCCTAAGAGATTACCACCCGCCGTTGCCCAGGGTGCGCCGGGACCCACTACTACCAATCCCCCGAAAGAGATTAGTAGCAGTTTGCCACTCGAGGAGGCTTCTCTTTGTTGCACCCCACCTAACAGTAACTTGGGCGTTCTTAGAACAGGGTCTCATAACATCGCCCTAGTGGCGCTTGGCACAGGGACCAGGTCTTTACTGGGTATTCCTGCCCCTTTATCTTGAGGCAGGGTCCCGCATACCCCGTCGTTCCCCCGAAGAGCAGGTATGCGTAAAGACACTTTTGTATCCCATATTTATCGGATATCTCCTTATCTATCGGAATAGTCGGTGTCGGAAATCGGAATAGTGTCTTTGCCTAAGGCGGGCGTGAGTTGTGGCAGTTGACAAGTGGTTGGTATGATGTAGCTAGTCCGGTGCGGCAGTGATCTGGGCTTCTCCTTCGTTTCCCATCAGGTGATGGCAAGCTACTGTGATGTGCCAATACAAAAAAACAAAAGGCTCCCTGACCCGTTACCTAAGTATTTAAGTTTTACCTAAGTATTTCTCATTAACTTTTGGTAGGTTTTAGGGCGGTATGATATCGTTAAGCAGGTAATAAAAATTTATTATTTATTTTAAATGCGAATAAATAATTGGACCAATCTAGTGTACGGGGGCAACTGGCATTTTAAGGAAATGATTTTTTTTACGTTTTTATCTTAAAGCCTTTGTAGGCTTAAAGTCGATCGTCCACCATAAGCCAAAAAAGGTAAGCTCGATCCATCGTAAACCATGCCTTATGTAAGTCTGCCTGGACGAAACTCGATTAGTAGAGCGAGTAAGGTTGCGTTTACATCATCAGAAAGAAGCTCATCCAAGGGGAACTTCACGACCCTCGAGTAATGAGGATTAGGACGCGAGGAGGAGGAAGTTTGCGTACACAAAAGCTAGGCTGCGCGTAGATAACAAAAATTTACGAATGTATAGTAGAAGATGACCAACGGAATATGAGTGGACAGCGGCGTTTACGTGGGTACCTACACTGGTAGGGGTACAAATAAAATCTACTGCGGTCACCAATTTGCCTGCCAAGCAGAGTGACTGAGGTAAATCCTCCCAAATGACTATATTCATTGGGGGAGGCCTATGTCCAGCAGAGGACATTTGCAGGTTGATGACGATGATAAGGCATGCCACGCTGGGCCACACATCGCACCTAGATTCAAACGAAGCGGAAGATTGTACTATGGGTACTAGACAACTGATAAACGTACTTAGATAGTTGTTTTTGTAAATGAATACATAATTAGGTATTATACATAGTAAACACCCAGACCAATACAAACAGACATGTTCATGAACATAAATGTTTGTACTGTGCGGGAATCGAAACCTCGTGGTTTTGGTATTTGGTAGTGACCTCTGCCCTGTGAGCCAAAGAACGACCCTTGGCTCCAAGGGTCGTTCTTTGGCTCACAGGGCAGAGGTCACTACTAAATGAGCCATCGAGCCAGGCGATGGAGCATTGGTAAATGTTTGTTATCCTCAGCTATGCGCTCCTGTGGAAACTCATGTAGAATAACTTATCTTGATTGTCCGTGGACGATCGGCTTTAAACGGTATTGGATGCCGCATGACGCGTCTGCTTCTGTAACTTCAACGGTGGTTGGCCTTCAGATTATAACAATTCGATATTTATAATGTCAGTTGATGTTATAGTGGTCGACTACCCTTATTTTCGTAGTAGGTATACCTATTAATAGAATTCCTGTACATAACTGTAGCTATGTGACATTTGAAGGAATTGGCGATGTTATGTGATATAGCATGATGTTTAAATGAAAAAAAAAAATTGGACAAGTGTGAGTCGGACTCACGCATGGAAGGATTCCTTACTACTTTACCAAAATCGGACAAAAAATCTGGTTTGTTGTATATCTCTTCTGTAATATTTATTTTATTTTGGTTTTAGTATTTGTTGTTCTAGCGGCAACAGAAATACATCAGTTGTGAAAATTCCAATCGCCTAGATATCGCGGTTCTTGAAATACAACCTGGTGACGAACAGACGAACGGACAGATAGCATCGTCTTAGTAATTGGGTTCCGTTTTCACCCTTTGGACAGAGAACCCTATTAGATTTATTAAAAGTTGATTAGACATATTAAAAGTGTCTGTATAATTGAAATTTCATAATCAATTGATTATTATCATAATTATAACGGTAAAAAATAATTAAATTTGACACAAGGAATACATTTAATGCCACGGAAATAGTCAAGGATTGTTTTGATAATGTGTTTTTATAATTAATTATAACAACTTAATTGTCCTAAATCTGGCCTGCCTTGAATATTGTACCATAATTTTTGGTGCGATTACGGAAAAACTATATATAACTTTCGTTTACGTAATAACTTATTCTAGTAGTGGGTATAGTCTCTCATAACTTTTTTTATTTTGACCTTGTAAGAGTAAGAGGTTATTGACAGCATAATCATGCCAAACTTAAAACATGTATTGTATGTTACGCGATAATTTCTTTCTTTTTTAAATATTATGTGTTAATGTGATTGGATACCGCGTATCGGTAAACGTTATGTAGGACGCCCTCACGCCAGATGGAGTGACGATTTGCGCAGACGGCTGGCAAGTGCTGGATGCGAGAAGCCCAGGTTCGATCAAAGTGGCGAGCATTGGGATGGGAGAGGCTTATATCCAGCAGTGGACTGATACGGGCTGATGGTGATGATGTGTTTGCGCTTGACCACTATTTGACTGTCGCAGCGATATGGAGCGCTCATCCAGCAAAATCGGTGAAGTCTGATTATGTATTGAATACTGGAAGATATATTTTTCGGAATAAGGAACCTGGTAATGCGTTCAATAATTTTGCCGAGCATTAAAAACCAGAGAGCACTATAATTCCGTGTTCCGTCAATTGTGAATTAATTGTAAACATACTACGAGTAGATCATGTAGGTAATTCTCTTAGAAAAGTTACTTAATTTTGTCTTAATGGCTATCAATGTAAAATCGAAGCTTAATGTTAATCGAAACTTTTTGATTTTTAATTTGTAAGACAAATTGACAGACTGTATACCCGTTTTTATTTTTGAACTTGGCTCTACAATCTACATATAATACCGGTTAATCCTGTTGGAGGTGACAAAGTGAGAATTTATTGCGATACTGGTTGTTACCAGATGGGATTGCTTTTTTGATCAGGATCGAATATAAAGGTAGTATATAAACGATTGACGCGTACTACCTCTGAAAAAAGTTCCTTAATGCGCAGATATGACTTAGGTTTTTAAAAGTTACGATTGATAAGATAATTGAAGAACTGTAAATCAATACGACATTTAATTAACACTAATTCAGAACAGTCGTAGTCCCCTGCAGAATATAAGTCGCCGAAATACCACATATATGCAGAAAAATATCCGACTTCCAAAAATATCACTCGTGATCATAGCCTTAAAAATAACCAGCTGAGTGGATCATTATGAAATCGAGATGAAAACATCGATAACCGCTTAAATCCATATGGGGATGACATTGACATTCGACACGTAAAAGTGACTGCTCGTTTCCGTTTCCGGAAATTAAACGATATCTCTCATCACGGGTGCAATATCCTTGCTTCAATACTTTTGAGTCGACAGACGTCCTTACAATATTCAGTTCTGCTTATATAAAATTGCATTACGGATAGGTATGTTTATCGTTTAAATTAAATACCGCTTTATATTAAATTATTAAATGTTGTAGGTATGGACTCAAGAACCTTGGACTTGTCAAGTTTAAGATGTCAGGCAGCGCAGTTTTTGCAGCGCAGGTAACTAATTTTTAATCGTTTTTATCATAAAATTGTGATTATTGATAAAACATTTTGCGTTTATCTTTTAATGTCAATCGGTTATCTCTCAAGAACATCTTTATGGAGTTAATTGAACTTCGCAAGCACTAATTTATTCGATGAACAATTCGGTGATACTATATTTATTTATGTTTATAATTTGGGGTAGGTATATGATAACATAAATCCCTATAAGCGCATAATAATAAATTTCAAACAACATTATATAATAGTATTATGTTTAATGTTTATATAATAAAGTAAACTTAAGCACTTCAGTATATAGAATACCATATTGAATGATAGTACCATAAATATCTAATTGATTATTTTCTCACAGGCTATGCTTAACATGTAAGGACTTAAAAACTCGCTGGGCGCTGTAAGACAATGTAGCTTGTCAACAGTGAAATAATTTTTCAAATCAGTCGAGTAGTTTCGGAGCCTGTTCAATGCAAACAAAAAAACAATCAAATCTTTCCTCTTTATAATATTAATGTAGATGTATAGACGTTTAACAAAAAGTAGGTTCATTATTATGATGATAAACCTTAACCTTGTTAAACCTTAGGTATGTAATGTTGTACGTAACTACCTACCTAGGTACATACAACATTTCGTTGCTACAGATTTAATTGCCTAAAAAAGACAAAGTACCAGACAGATAGGATAGGATAGCTACGTAATACTGTTATTATCATACAAATCAGAGTACCTATCTGTGTACCTTGGACCATTAGATAGGTAGCTAATTAATATGCAGATTGAGAAAAATTTGCTTATCAACTCAGCTAATGTTATGCATGCGCAATCGATAATAGTTCAGAGAACACAATTATTGTTATGCTGCTAGTTCCGCGGTTCGTTTGTGACTGAAATATTATTGAATACTAGCAGTGCCAGCGGGGTCGCACGCGTGGAAATCGGGTTTCAAAAATAACGGACTTCCATATAATACTTATCTATAACTAGTGCCTAGGTTTTAAGTTAGACCTCTAGCAATACAGTGAAAACCGCATTCAATTCCATGCAGCAGTTTTCGCGTGATGGGCATTCAATAACTATATATATAACGAACATACAGACAGATAGACGGACAGACAGACAAAAATTTTACTGATTGCATTTCTGGCATCAGTATCGATCACTTATCACCCCCTGATAGTATTTTGAAAAAATATTTCCTGTACAGAATTTACCTCTCTACATATTTATTATAAGTAGGAGAAGATAGGTACAAGTAAGGTACCTTTATAGTATCTCCTGCTCCTATACCTACCTACCTGCTGATCTTAATTGGAAATCTTGATTTATATGCAGACGATATTTCTTTACGATTTATACCAATCTTTTTGTGACGAACAGGCCACAAGGCCAATCTTTTTACACGTAAGTACAAGTATAATCTACCTACTACGGACAATATCACATATCTCTGTCACAGTAAATTGTAAATATGTACCTACCGTTAGATTATAATCTATTTCGCGAGATTGTAAACTGTCGAAAGGTTGTGAACAATAACATAATGCTTACAGTTTAACTATTATTTTGGGGTAGACTATAATCGATCGTTAAATTCTTAAATTAAAATCTGTCGCCCGTTTAATTATCAATAGTTCCACTTTGTCTTTATTTGCTGATCATGCTTGTCTTTGGTAGGAACCAGATAGGTCTCTGTCTTTGTCAGTTCAGTGTGCATAAGGAATCATAAGTACAAAATTTTACTACTCATATGGGGTCTAGGCTTAGGACTTAAAGAACTAAGCGGTACCTACCTACTAGAGTCTGAGCACATGCTGTTAGGGTAGACAAGAGTCAAGTGGGATCACAGGGCGAATCGGATCAAAAGTTGTTAGTAATCTGATGATATTATGAAAAATTTTAACCCTTATGTTATTATCAGCCTGCAATTTCCATTATAACTATTATTTTGAACACGTCACGCGTGCCGCGTGAGTAATGGTGTCGGTGCATCTCTAAAGTAAAAAGTAAGTTTGGTACTTAAACATCCTTGTAGACTACCAAAGATAGATAATATGTATTTTGCTATTAATACTGTTCAAGTTTTTGTTTTAATATTATACCCGGCGCCGTCTTAAACTAGGCTGGGGCCCTTGGGCACACAAGAATTTGGGGTCCTTTTCGAAAGTAATGAAAGCGAATTGGAAAGTAAAAAAAGAAAAACACATTTTTTACTATTTAATTCAATCCACTCCTATCAGACTAAAAGTTCAATACATCATTCGGGGATTCCTCCAACCATAGACAATGTCGACATTTATATGAGGCCTTGTTTAGACGGTGCAACTTGACTTTGGAATTGGAGTAATTGCGTGAGTGACCACAATGAATAAGTGAGTGAAGTAATTTGTGAAAAAAGTGTAATTTGTCCGACAAAAATGTTTTGAGAATAAATTTGTGAGAGAAATTGTGGATCCTTCGGGGCCCCCCGAGAATGGGGGCCCTGGGCACGGGCCCCGTGTGCCCTTATGGTGAAGATGGTATTGATTATACCTACCTACAGTAAGATATTTTAAACCAATTCACCTTTTAAAAATATCTTTTAGAACGACTGGATATGAAACTATTTGCAGCAAGAAATTACTTAGGTACTTTTTTATTGGTTTGGTGTGCCAAAAATATTCAACTCGTAGGTATACCTGAAATGAAATAAAAATAAGCTTTCTGAGCATAGTAAACACGTAACTTAACTACTTTTATCTAACTTATGTACGAAAATGTTCTAAATCAGATGGAGATAGGTATGACGTGTAAATTGGAATCTACGACTATATGGCATAGCTTGGCAGCAAACACACTGTTATAAATTGATACCGCCCGTGAATATTCAAGTAGGAGTTGATCCCGAAGATAAGCACCTACGCATGTTGATATATAGGTCCTGCGCTGCTGTCCGGTTGTAAATTATATTGGCAATGTATCTTAACTATTGACTTAATATTCATAAAATAGGGACGGGAAGGGAACGATTTATTCGGGCACAGTGATCAGTGGCGTCGTTATCGCAAGATGCAGGGAGGACACCACATCGTCCTCCCGAGGTGTGCCGTCCACGATGGGCCGCGCAGCGCTACCGCGCTGTGGAGGGTTGTGTCCAATCTCTCCGGACAAGAATTGCACGCACTCGAGCACTCCGAGCACTCTCTCCGAGGGGGGTCAGAAGACTCGTAGCTGAGAGTGCTCGTAGGAGACCACCGTCGGGTTCAGTGGGTGTTCTCCGCTAAATGGACCTGGTATATGCGTAAAGGCATTCCCGACGCAAAAAAGTGCATAATAATATTCCCTCGTGTTTAGTTTACATAAACATTAAAACGCCTAATTTCCAACAGCAGGTTGAACGTTAGCAATCATCGCTTATATCGAAGCGGACGATCAGGCGCTCGCGTGAGCAAGTAATGAAGTATGCCTCTGCAGTTACCGCAGTCCGCCACACAACAACGGTTCAAGTCGATGCCCCTATTGTTTTGGACCAGAGTTCATGGGTTGAATAAAGTTGACCAGTCAATCGTGCAAACAACGCATCATTCAGGATGAATGTTCTTTTTCTTTTATAAAAGAATGCTAAGCACCTTTTCTACCCAGACGCTTGAAGCGGGAGGCCACTAGCCTCTAGGAATGAAATAATGCCCAACTAGTCTACAAGTATTTATTCATATAGGCGACTAACACGAAATATAGGTAGATTAAGATTATATTAGTTCTTGATTAAGGACTTAGAAAAACTTTAATAATTGCATTCTTTCAACATAGCACATTCAAAGCCTATCTACTTAGTTAGAAAGTTGTTCGACGTCAATTTTATTTCCGAAACAACGATTGTGCCTTCTATATCTTCCAACATGGATAGTTTAAGTAAGTAATAAGTGAACTACTTAATACTTTAATGGCAAATGGCAAGAAAATTTACTTACTTAACACAAATAAACATCTCGTCAACATCTTGTGGCGACGGAGCATTGTACCACATTATCATATTAATTGTTGTGCAGTTGTCGCCTGCTGGTACTTCAGCACAGACGTATCTACTAATAAATTGTCGCGTGATTGCACAATAGGGATGTTTCCAGGGTCAAAATAATTACATTTTATATAGTCCGTATTTTAGATTATAAAAATATATTGGACACGTATTTTTTCTTTTTTCATTTAAACAAAAAATAACAAAGATACAAAGCATCAAAATGTAGAAGTGGGGGTCTTTGACGTCACTCAGTGGCAAAAAACTCCCACTCTTTGACGTCACGCGTAATTTTAAAGGGCTATTATCTTTGTCATTTTTGGTCTCATTTACAAATGAAAAAATACATGTCTTGTATTTTTGAACAATCTAAAAGACGGCCTAATTACATTTTTTACGGTAACAGCAGGCCTATTCTGCTGATTTCTCAAATACTGCGAAAGCGCGGTCGCGTCAAGTTGAGATGGCAGTTTTGTAATGATGTAGTAACACGCATGACGTAGTTTATTTTGGTAATTTTTTAGCCATACACAAATTAAAAGTATAATTTACAAAATAGGGTTCTTATTTCTATGGTATTCCTACTCGTATAATATCTTACTAACTACCTATGTTCTGAAACATTTTTGGGTTGCAAAATAAAAAAGAAGAAATGCTTAGTGAATAAATTCCATACAACAATTTGTTCGTCAGAGTGTTTACCACAATAATTTAAAATAAACATTGGAAATACACTTAGTATCAAACTTTTCGGAAAAAGTTGAAATAACCGGGGTTACGCCGTCGTGATTATCAGTTTGTCGTAAAGAGCTTTTATCGTGCGCATCATTCGTTTTTAATACTTATATTATGTAACGTTTCCGGGATGCAAGATATCCTATGTCCTCAATACTCTGAACTGAGCGACATAAGAAGAATATTGGTTGGCAGGATATAAAAAGTGAAGCGGTAACAACAAGCGGATAACAAACCAACTTATCTTGTACAAACCGATTTTCGCATTCCTATGATTTAGGATTCTCAGCACTGATTTACTTGGCCAGATAAGTACTAAACAACCAATGCTTTACATTATTCAAGGATCAACTTATCGTAGATCGTGCCCAGTGGGTACAATAAGGGATTTAGCACATTCAGCCGACGCGAGCTGCTAAAAGCGGCCTAAAGCAGTGTTGCCAGATTTTTTTTGCCAAGTCGGGACTATTTGAGTGAAAAAAGCGGGATTATTTCGTTAAAAGCGGCACATACTGAAATCAGTTCTTTTTGGGGGTCGTGTCTTTGGCCATCTCCTCACCCAAAACAAAAACAAAATCACTCGCCAGCAACATCAAATTTTTTTTATTTCTCCACAAAGTTTAATTTAGTAAAAATTTTATTAACAACTTGAACCTCAACTTTCGATATCAATAAAAAAGAGCACGGTAGGGACAATTTTTGGTGCCAAAGTACGCGATCGTTTTCGATTTTGGTGGCAGGGGCCCTGTTTTTCTAAATACGGATTACTACATTTCGGTCGCACGATCGCGTTATCCCCTAAAAGCGGGACTGAGCCTTTTCTGCGGGACATTTAATTTTAATGAAAATA
The DNA here is from genome assembly GCA_031163375.1 of Conogethes punctiferalis. Lineage (NCBI taxonomy): Eukaryota > Metazoa > Arthropoda > Insecta > Lepidoptera > Crambidae > Conogethes > Conogethes punctiferalis. The sequence continues at coordinate 15,029,033 of CM062085.1, read as the reverse complement.
TCGGGACGTTCCGCCAAAGTCGGGACGTCTGGCAACGCTGGCCTAAAGGTTCGTCCATTGTGCTGGCTGTGAAAGCTCGCTGAAACCGTTTCAGAGTTCAGTAATTCGCGTGCCGCACCGTTGGGAGGATGTCCGCATACTCACGCCCACCCCGATTCGCGAATGAAACTTCGTGACTTTGTTCTTAATCTCGTGTTTGTGTCTCATGGGACTTACATGGTAGTTTTTCATAAGTTTTGAAACGAATTTCATGAAACTTTCTTGTTGATAAAGTGGGGGATAAAGCTTTCGGTTAAGTTTCGTTTGATTTTTTAAGGCTTAACGATTTCACGGTATTTTTTCAGTCCTATGAATAATAAACTTTTGTGACGGTTAATAAGGCTTTGGAGTTTTTTGTTAGATCGCTCCAGATTGGTTTAGCGTTATCCAAAGTTATTTTTCACGGTTAAGGAGAAACTAATCATAATGTCTTTTAGTGGGTAAAATATTATAGTCGAAGGCAAGGTAAGGTCCACCAAACATCAATGCCAATGTTTAACAATAGTGTTTTTTTTAAATAATTCTTTAACTGTCCGTAGGGTTTCCGGACCGAAACGGGCAGCGGTATTTAACTGGGCACAAATTTTACCTACTGCAGCATGGTGATTAAGGAAAATCCCTTCAAATGACAATAGTCTTTGGGGGAGGCTTATGTCCAGCAGTGGATAATGATAAAATAACTTTTCCCTGTAATAATAATCGTAACATTAGGTAATTCCTTTCTTAAGTCTTAATTTTTCTATATTATCGATTTGTGATGCAAAAATAAATGAAATCTATTAAGTCAAGGTCGTTGATTTTATTATACTTTTGTTTTGCTGTAACCAAACTAAAGCTTTAGCTTAGTTATCTTTATAGGTCACAGACTGTCTAGTCGGTCTGGAGTCCTGTTTAACTTATATAACAAAAATACAGCATTGCAGGCTTATTTGTTTACCTACGTTGAATTGTCGTTGCTGGCATATAATAACTGATGTTGGGTTAGAATCTATTTTACGAATGTGTCGATCGATGGAGTTGCACTGTTTTACAATTTCTCGACGTCATCCTAATTAGAGTTTAAATTATATTATTTATTTATTTATTTAATTTTTATTGCACAAGGAAAGTACAAATGGCGGACTTAATGCCGTGTGGCATTCTCTACCAGTCAACCATTGGGCGAGCCAGAAATCTATAAAGTGGTGCGGTAATAGGCTTACTAACAACTGCTATAATATATCCACCTATATAGAAGTAATGCACATACCTACATATATATTTCGTATAATAATATTACATACAAAATACTTAAGGTTAGAATATAACAATATACATATAAATAATATATTATATATATAGTTACATATATATATACATAATAATAAATAAAAAATATTACAGTAGGTTATATTCATGAATACCGTCAAAAATGTTCAATATTATTCTTAGGTTGGTAACTTTATTTAACTCCTAATACAAATCTATTGGTTTTGATGCATACAACCTGTTCATCTTGCTCTGTTCAGCGAAATTATAATCATCATCATCATCCTTGCGTCGTCCACGGATGCACGGGTTAACTGTTCGCTATTTTGCTAGATCCTGCTAGGCTTCTCGAATCTGGTACTTACCTTACGCGAATCGCCACTCCAGCACTCAGCAAAACTATAAGTTCGAATAATTTGAAAATTCTGTTAAAAAACATGTGATTTTAAGTACCTACGTACGTACCTAGTTCTATGTAGTAGGTATGAACTTATTTATAATGCAACACACGTACACCCATAGATAGAGTAATATAGGCGAATTAACTAAATTTAAACATTGAAAAGATTTCAATGTGAGTGCTTTTCGCCATAAAATGGATGATGCATCCATTTTTCTTTTCAACACAGCATTTTATCTTTGAGGTTATATTTTCAAGGCCAAAATAATAGTTGGAGTGCGAGTGAAGAATATTTTTACAATGTTATGTTGGTTAGATTATAGTAATGTAATAAATATCTGTCTATTACAGACTGTAACTCTTTCTATTTACAGATTTTATTATTTTATCTAATATACCCATAGGTAGATATGCAAGAATCTGAAATGGAAGTTATTTTGAAGAATCTTATTGTTATAGGTTTTAAATAATGTATAGAAACAGTCATTATCTTTAAATGATAAGGTAATCGAAACGCAGTATTCCACCTAAAAGTCTACTAAGCCTACCTGAAAGTCTACCTAAAAGACTACCTACACTCATGTTGAGTGTAGGTAGTCTACTTGCTTCCCATAGTAGGTCCCATCTTATGTTAAAATCATTAATTTGAGAAAGTTTTGTGTTCAAACGATATTTTGTAAACAGGGCAAGCCCAATTTTCTTAGAAAATCAAGATTTTGTTTGGAAATGTTACCGTATCGTATTAGAAATGTAAAAGAAAATCTGCGAACGTTTCAATTTGTCCGCTTAAATCTTAGATAGTCGTAAATCCAATAAACAGGAGACAGGACATAATTGTTAAAGTTCGATAGAGGTTGGGTCCTCGACGCGACGAGGCGCCGGCTGCGGACATCGGATTGAGTGTGGAAGCATTTAGACGATCCAATTTTCCGAAGAGGACAGTAAAATATGCAAACGCCGAGACTAGCCCTTATACATTGTGTTCTAAATACATATATTAACTAACTATGTAAAGAACCCACAATTTGGTTACAAAAGGAGACATTTTTGCTGTTATAATTATTCAGATTGGTTGTACAAACTAATCGAAGGTATTACCGAAGATATGCCACGCTGGGCCACACATCGCCATATAGCCCCAAACTTATTATTTGCCATGAATCAACAACGAAGTAAACTTATTCTTGCAAATTCGAGTTCGAAATATCTGCTATCGTATTACGTCTGAATTCACTATCGGATCCGATTTAATTAAGTAATTGACAGAAGAGAAGATTAATGTTGACATGTCGTAAACGTCGTTGTGTCGTTACGTGACCGAGGAAGGGAAAACATTATGAATGAATCCGAAAGGGCGCGTGATGCTATCAGACAAAAGCTGAGGGGATGTAGCGTTATTGTAACGGCGGTTTCTTTTTAATAAAAATGATTCCATTGTTATATATGACATCATGTGTGTCATTATTTGCGTAAAGCAATGAAAAATATCTCTATCCGATCTATTTTATTGCTTTCTTTATATCATTTAATGGGGCTCAGTGTACAAATTTTGGTGTTAATTTATGCAATAATAATAAAATGTTGTAGAATCAATAAACAAATCGATTTCAAGCGTCAGTTGCCAATGTTTAAAAAAATAGTAACGATAACAAGTGACAGTTGGTTAAATCACTTATTGTATTTCGAGCACAAAATGTTTTGGCTTTTGTTTTCCACATTATCAACGACTCTAGCACATTGATCATAACAATTAGGTATAAGAGCGTTTTCACATTATCCGATCCGATATCGGTGTCGGACGCCGATCCGATATCGGGGTAAGTAAAATGTATGAAATATGTACCTGTCTTTCATATTGTCCGGCCCGATATCGGATATCGGGGCCGACACCGATATGCTGGCGGCACCATCGGACGCCCGTGAGCCGTCGGACGATAATGTTTGTATGTGTGCTATACGTATATCTAAATTGTCTCAGTGTGCGTAGAGGCCGATGCGCGGCGGGCATTTTGAGTTTGTTTACTAGTTCAGTTGTCATCATGGCGTCGCCATCATTTAAATACGATATAATTACATTAATTGAACTGGTAGAATCTAAACCATGAAAGAGTATAAAAGAGTATAAAATGCTCCCTCTGAATATCTAGCTTCCACAATGGGATGTACCCAATAATGTCTGTGGACAGATCTTTTTTTGCGTCTCAAATATAGTACATACAGCAAATAAAGTTTTCTATTATAGTCTGCCATGATGACCACCTGCCTGCACTAAGCTATCGAGCAAATGACCGTATCGGAACGATTTTGTCGGAAATATGTGAAAACAGTACATGGTGTCGGTTATCGGATGTCGGCTATCGGCGTCCGACACCGATATCGGATCGGATAATGTGAAAACGCTCTAATGGATAGTACGAATATAGCTTTGTTTTTGTATGTTAACTACCACGGAGGCTACTCGAAAATAACAAATGACGACAGTGGATTTATTGAGGAAATTGAGAGCCATTGATAAAAGCCCCCTACCACTTTGTAGTGTTACTTTATCGGTTTACGGAAATTATATTTGGTCGATGCGGTTGTGAAGAGTTTTCGTTCGTTATTTTAGACGGCAACGCGTGACAATGATTAATGCGAGTAGTAATGAGAAAAAAATAAAGCGCCCGAAATACTTTTGCTATTAGTTATTTTTATGAATGATTAGTCTTTGCGCACATCGTAGGTATTCAAGAACTAATAAAGCAATTTCAATTAGAAGTTTATGTTTGAAATACCCAGAATGAGCTAACACTGCTGTTGCTATAATATATTTGAATGCATGAACTTCCGAAGCCTTATTCGAACCGATTGCAAAACGTTGACCTGATTAAGCTGCGGGCATTGTACTTTGCTAAAGTTTCATAATATTATTTTATGTTGAAAAGCGCAATGCCGTAGATTTTACCTTGTCCTATATAAGGAGTCATCACGTTTGAAAATTATATTATGAGAACGCAAACCATATTCACAATATACCGTACAAGGAGTGTTTTTAATTTAAGTTCCCAAATATATAATATCCTAAGGTAGTTTTAGAACTCAAAGTTGATTTTTATTTTATTTACTTTTGGAACTTATATACAGACTAGCTGCTGCCCGCGGCTTTGCCTGCGTGAACATCGGTTTGTCATGAAGAGCTTACTCTGTCATTATATCATGTACGTACGAGTCTTTGTCTCTTATTTTATCACACGCGCTTACGAATGGATGCTCAAAAGATGATGAAGATATAGGTATTCGATTTGAGTGCTGAGAAATCTGAACATAGGTTGACACAGGACAAACACAATGAAGGTACATCATGTTGGCCTCTGGTTGGCCATTGGAAGCCGCGGCCCATTGTTCAGGAATCACCTGCTGCTGTCTTAAGCTATGGTTCTCTTAACCGTAAGTTCCGGTGATGACTTATCCAGAGCGACGTCTTCCTGAATTATTCGAGTTATCTAAAAAAGTTCGTTTTCTACATTGAATCCTACCGGGAACCGATATAATGCGCCACTGGGGTCAGCAGTCACCAGATTGTTATGTGCGCGTCCGCACTTTTTTTGAGTCAATTAGTCTTTTTAAGGTATCAAAAATGGTGCTTACCTATGTACCTAGTTACTACTATGAATTCTCATTATTTCAAACAGAGCAACCGCACGTAATGCACTTGTGTATGGGCATAGACATGTACACTTCAATATCTCGTGCCCGGTCTGCTTGGAGAATGGTCATTGTTGCCGATTTTCGGCCATGAGAGGGATGGCGTCGACGCGATACGTTTAAAATTGATTAATATAGAAATCATCATCAGCCTATTACAGTCCAATGCTGGACACAGGCCTCTTCAGTTGCTCGCCACCTAGGGCAAACATCTGGAGGATATTATGGGTATAAGCGCCACCTGGGCAGGCGGGTTTGCGATCGCAGGGCGTAGCTTCTCGCTCCGGTCACGCTGCTGCCCGTCATAGGCCTGTGATATCTAGCTACGCCTTCCATCGTTATGGTTTTACCACCACCAGTCGGTTTACCAGAGCCTCGTTTGTTGGTCGGCAGGATGCACCACGGGCAGGTGAGGAAGGCTTGGAGTGAAAAGGTGATAGGTCACTCCCATACAATATACAAATACGGATACTTATTTTGTACTTTTTGGAAAATAAGTGCGTTTAATAATCTTATATCTATACAACTAAAACAGAATCTGGATATCCTGTGTATGAACATATTTTGAGAAGCCACGCTAAAAATACTAAGTATCTTTTATTTCGATTTTTCTTTATGTCATACTGAGCATCCCTAAGAATATAATGTGAAAATTATTTACCGATAAAATTAAGATTTTTTAATAATAGGTGGTACCTAACTATGTACAATAATTGTACATGTTAGTACACAGGTTTTAAGTATCACGCCGACCAAAAAGCGACCACTTGGCCGGTGTATGAATCTTAACTTACTTTAAAGCGTTATTTTCTTCCGACATGCGTAATTAAAACGATTTTATTAGGCTGAAATGTTATAATATTAGTATATTGAGGACAGAAATTACAATTTGGATTAGAAAAATATTTATTAAGCATACACTGATCGCAGTTTCGTCGCATCCGAGCTAGACATGTGGCCCGTTTTGAGCCTTCTGAGATTGCAGTAAGGTTTTTGGTTCTTGGTCACTGTGAATCATTATCAGATGCAGGCCGCCTTGTTTATGGGTTATGCTAGATCTGTTTTGACTGTACACAATTTTATTCCTAAAGTTTGTTCCAATTTGTTGCTGAATGAGGTGCCTCTGAAACTGAGCAATATTGTAGTAGACAACGCAGGTGGTTATCACTTTACGTTGGTCGTCTTTTCAGTTATAGCAGTTTGCATATAGTATTTTCCGAAGAATTTCATTCCGAAAATAAGCCGCACAATTTTAATTCACAATTATTTGTACTTATTGGTGGTGAATTTCCGTATTTGCCTACCTCGATATCAGTACCTGTCATGTCAAATTGATAATTTCGCTGACAAAGTCAAGAAATGACAGTATCTATGGTGTATTCAAAAAGTTTTTAATCATCCCGTAACATATTTTCCCGAAATTCTAAATGAAAAAATTGATGAATCGTTGTAATTTATAGCCTATATGTTAATCTGATGCATAAACAATATTCGTGTAAAGTTTCACTAAAATCTGTTCAGTAGTTTTTGCGTGAAAAGGGAACAAACATCCATCTATCCATCCATCTATCCATCCAAACAAACTTTCGCGTTTATAATATTAGTGGGATTATGTGTTAATCTGATTTGTCTGCTATATTAGTAGTAAAGTTTCATTCAAATCCGTTCAATACTTTTGGCGTGAAGGAGTAACAAACATCCATCAGTCCAAACTAACTTTCAAATTTATAATATTAGTAGGAACATACCTAAAGCGGTGTTACATCAGGGTTACATAATATTTTTCTACTTTTGCCTTAGTTTATACATCGAACCGTGATGAGTTGCTGCAACGAACAGAAATGACTAATTATAAAGAAATCAAGTGTTCGAACATTGGTGTGATGAACAAAAAATGGTGTTAGTGCAAAGGACCGCGTGACAAGATGTGCAAGAACGTGAACAGCGTGACGTGGGAGACGGAGACCCTGATGGGTGCGCCCCGCAAGTCGCGGTGGGGGCAGCTCTGTCCCAGGGCCGCGCTGTCCCACGTGGGGCTGTTCGTGGCGTTGATGCTGTACACAGCCGGCGGAGGATTGGTACGTACCCTTGGGTTCATTAATATGTAAACAATGACGTGGAAGACGCATACAGTGATGGGTGCGCCCCCAACACTTGGTGGGGACAGCGCTGTCCCACGTGGGGCTATTCGTGGTGTTGACGCTTTACACAGCCGGCGCAGTATTGGTATGTACCCTTAGGTTCATTAATATGTCAACAATAATGCGGGAGACGGAGACCCTGATAGGTGCACGCCGCAAGTCACGGTGGGGGCAGTTTTGTGCCAGGGCTGCGCTGTCCCACGTGGGGCTGTTCGTGGCATTGATGCTGTACAAAGCCGGCGGAGGATTGGTATGTGCCAGTGGGTTCATCAATGTTAACAATGAAGCAGCCGATTGCAACACGCAAGTCGCGGTGTGGGCAGTTGCGTTCCAGACCCCCGCTCTTCCACGTGTTTTTCTGTAAAGAAATGATTCAGTGGTAGCTCAGGAATCTGGAAGTTTGCGGTGATACACCCCATGCATTAGAAAGCAATTTAAGCCGTTGGTTCTACGCTTGATACCTCTCCGGTCGTGTGTTGAACTATCGTCCCATCCGATTATTCCGATTATGAGAGTAAAGGAGTAGAGATTTCATCAGCTTTTGCGCTTTTGCGCGTTGTATGCGCTGTCTCCTTTTAAATTAGCCACTGTGGTCAAAATTCGATCGGGAGAGTATTATTGTAATCGTTTATTATTGTTGAATCTCTCTTCCTCGTAATTTTTGACAGCAATTTTTTATTAATTATTGCTGTATGAATGATAATCTTGTCATCAAGATGAAACGACCCAAGCAAAGGTTAAAACAGAATTATCTCCGAGTCCTGAAAGATTATAACTTCAAGTTCAGAGGAAGCGATCATCTACCTAACACGTTGTGGCTATAAATCTCTTAGCAGAGCATTACGGGGTGTAATGGTGTTCGCATTACCGATTCTCTCTGTAATTTTACGATCGTTTTGTTATCTCCTTTCGGCTGTTTGCAAACGATGAAACTATAGTAAATTGGCATATTTCTTTATAAATTTTATGTCCACTGCTGGACATAGGCCTCCCCCAAGACAATTGTCATTTGGGGGCGTTTGCTTTAGTCGTGATGACTAAGGCTTGGCAGGCGGGTTTTATTTGTATCCAGGTAAAGGCTGCTGCCCGTTTCCTGATATTCCCTTAGACATCTTCTACTACGATGGGATGGTCCTATTCTAAATCAGTAAACTACCCTTTTCCTATTCATGACGTTCAATCATTGTATTGTAGTAACTTATTAATCTTTAAAAGTTACCTATGTGTTGTTGATTGTACATTAATACAGTTTACTAATGTCTACTATAGGTACCTACCTAGTTTAAAATTGTACAGTAAAGATGTGCAATAAAGAATATTCTTTGATAGATGTCTGTCTATATATCCCGTGTCCCTTTTTCTGATAAATTACGTAGGTAATTCCTAATTATCATTATACTTTACCATTCCGACCTGCCCCAAGTCTGCTATTTTATCACACGTCCCTTTTAGGGTAAGGCCAATTTATTGGGCTCAGGCGAACTCGGTTCATTTTCATTAGGAGTTTGTAGGGGAATGGTCACCAGTGTGTTGTGAACAAAGATAAAAGTGAACGCTTTTAGGCGGAAACCGATATATCTCTATGATCTTGGATAGGGTGTTTTCACAAATAGGTTTAAATATATGACGGCTGGTTTTAAAACATTACTCAGTATTACTCTGGGTGGGTCCCAGAGTAAGTCGAGAGATGTCTCTCTCTATACCTAAGAGACAGGAGACTGTTCCCCGAAACCTACATTTAAATAATCTAGAATATTTCTTTATACCAAGATGGCGTCATAATTTATGATTATCGGCCGGCCTGATGGTAAGCGGTTACCGCATACGTTTTGGAGACCCCTTAAAAACTTTAATGACACTATAGTATAGCACACCAACATTTACGCAGCAAAGCATTTTCGTCGCTTATTAAACGCGTTCAAAAAGCAATTACCATAGATTTATGGCTTATGCAATGGGTACATATGCGCCGCACGAAACTAGGCAAGTACCTTTATGCGATATTATCCGTAACAAAGATCCTTACGTGTACGAATTGAAAGAAGTGTAGCTTCATCTGAAAAATGTTTATTGAAACAGTGCTTAGTGCGACTAAACGAAATGTATTCCGAAGCATAATATGCAATACCTTTTGGTTACCTTCTTAGAACAAAAATAAAATAATTCTTATCGAACTACTTAAACTAAATAATATGTCCTTATTATGAAAGCTAAAATCATCATCGTTTCATAACGATTTTAAAAATCAATAAACTCTTCTTCATATAAGCAGATCGGGCTTTCTTTTATCTTTTCTTCATCAAAAGGATCAAAATTAGTCGTATCACCGGGAGAACGAATTTTAGGAATGAACGGTGGGTGTACCCGACTATTTAAAAGGTTATCCCAATCTATTTCTTTAAACCATTTATGATTCTTGAAATCCAGTATACCATCTTTCAAGTTTCCATAGCGCCTTGTAATGTCCACTTGTAACACATGGGATACAAGATCTTTTAACTCTGTTGAGAAATGCCCAGGGCAACGATATTTCCCGGATACAATTTTCTCATAAATTCTCATCGGATCTGATGCATAAAAAGGCGGGTGGCCTGCACTCATTTCAAAAAGAAGAATTCCCAGAGACCACCAGTCGACTGACATTCCGTAACCTTTGCTCAGAATTATTTCAGGCGCCAAATATTCCGGTGTACCACACAGAGTCCACGTTCGCCCTCTAATGAGCTTGCAGAACCCAAAATCGGTTATTTTAATGTAACCAGTTCTGTCTATTAAAATATTTTCCGGTTTTAAATCGCGATAAACTAACTCGCACGCATGAAGATATTCCAACGCCAGAACTACTTGAGCGCCATAGAATTTAGCAGAAGTTTCTTCAAACTTGCCCATCTTTCGAAGGTGTGAAAACATTTCTCCTCCAGCAATAAATGGTAAAACATAATATAAATATACATTATCCTTGAAGAAGTATTTCATATAAACCACGAAAGGAAAGTTAAGACCGCAGAGTATTTTCTTTTCATAATAACTGTGTTCTATTTGCTTCAGTTTAACAATTTTCTCTTTTTCTAATACCTTCATTGCGTAGTATTTTGCAGAATGTATATGTCTCACCAGAAATACAACACCGAAAGCGCCTGTACCTAATACTTTGTTTAGATCAAAATCTTCCTTTTTTGCATTACATTCAGATTTTTCGTTCCACACTTCTAAGAAGTCATGATGCAATTTTCGTAAATATAGAGAATATTGCTCTTGTTTCGTGTATGAGTAACCACCTGGATGAGGCGAATATATTCGGCGCTTGGGGTCCTCTCCCATTATTGCAATTCCTTCTTCAGAAAGCAGCTTGAGAGATTTACAAAATCTCTTTACAGTTAGCTGTACATATAAATAATATATTATGGAACACGGAACATTTAAAATAAAATTAATATCTTTTTTATGTACCAACAGAAAGCAAAATGAAAGTTGTGAAAACTGGTTGACTGACGTCTTTATTCTTCTTTATTTAAAAGGTGAAAGAAACTTTTATTCTTGATTTTAAGGAGGGTTTAATAATATAGTAGTAGTAGGTTTTTGCTAAAAAATCTTTTTAGAAAATATTTTGTCTGAAGACAGGCCGACGACAATAGAAAATATTTGGTTATTAGTCTATTTTGTACGAATTGAATGAATTTTTCGAAATAATTATGAATATTTATTGTCCCCGGTCACACTAAGATGTTGTAACAATCAAAGTTGATTTTGCAAAAACAGCTATAGTCATTGTGCTGAAGTGGCAACGATTTTTATTTTGTAATAAACCCTCATTGATTCATACTTATTAAGAAAATGAATGTAACTGAAACTTCAAACAACGTCGCCATATTGACAATCTGGCAATGTCTAATTATTTTACATGATGCTTTTTTATACATTTATATTTCTGAAATAATTTTATGACTGTGAAGATTTTTAAATGGGCTGTTATTTTCTTTATAGGGTATGTCAAAATCTTCATATACCCAACAGAATCATAACGATCATAACAGATATTTAGAGATGCTAAAAGCGGAGTTTCAGAAGAAGTTCGAAGACCCACCAGAGTACGATAAAACAGTGGAAAATTACGACAGGATTAAAGCTATAGGGAACGGAGCTTACGGTGAAGTGTTTTTAGTGAGAGATAAAAGTACATTTACATACCACGCAATGAAAGTTGTTGAAAAAGAAGTTGTGGTAGAAAGGAAACACGTGAAGCATTTAATTTTAGAGAAGAAAATTCTACAGAGCGTACAGTTCCCCTTTATCGTAGCTCTAGACGTCGTTTTTAAAGACAACTTATATCTCTATTTTATACTTCCGTACATTTCTGGTGGAGAGATGTTTACCTACATACAGAAATATGGGAACTTTTCAGATAATCTTTCTAAATTTTATGCTAGTCAAGTTGTTCTAGCATTAGAATATTTACATTACTGTCAAATAGTGCACAGAGATATTAAGCCAGAAAATATTTTAGTCGATACAAACGGATATCTAAAATTGTGTGACTTTGGATTTTGCAAAGTTGTGAAGAAAAAAACGTGGACGCTGTGTGGGACCCCTGAATATCTGGCACCAGAAGTAATACTGTCTAAAGGATATTCATTTCCCGTTGACTGGTGGGCGTTAGGTGTGTTAATATATGAAATGCAAGCTGGTCATCCCCCATTCTTTGCATCAGATCCAAGTAAATTATATGAAAAAATTTTGCAAGGTGCTTATAAATGTCCCGACTCCATAACTGGCGAAGTTAAAAGTCTATTAAAAGGTCTTCTGCAAGTAGACCCTACTAAACGTTTAGGTTCTTTAAAAGGAGGCGTATACGACATTAAAAGCCATTCGTGGTTCAATGATGTCATCTGGCAATCGGTTTTGCATCAACGAGTCGAGGCACCGTTCATCCCAATTTGTCCGTCGCCGGGAGACACAAGTAATTTTCCTGAAATTGCGCAGCACAAACTTAGAAGGGCATCCAAATGTCTGTACGAAAAGGAATTTGAAGATTTTTGAAGTTTTTGTCGCTGAACAGCGCCTTTTGCGAATCTCAGGCAAGCGTGGATAGGCCTGAAAATTATTTTTTTGTGATTAGTTTTTATTGTATAGTTTAAATATAATAATATCATGGTTATTTAAGTGAATCAAATCATCTCCGCCTACTGTATATTAAATTGAATTACAAGGAATTATGTTTGACGTATTATTTTATCACGAATTCTGGATCACGATAAATTCTTTTTCGATTTACTTTTCTGAAAATACCACACCACATTTTAAGACTTATCTCTTTGCGACCCGCGAGTGCCTAACTATACCTAACTGGTACTTGTCTTCATGAATTCCTTTGCTATGGTGGCTTGTCTGCTAAAAGGTTGCTCATGCCCTTGAATATACAAAATACTCTCGGCTATTGTGTGAAAGCGGGGCGAGGTGTAAATCAGCAAAATTAATTACAGTATGTAGACTAGGTATTTCATGCACCATTAAATTCAATCCTAACTAGGTATCTTTTAATATTCCAATTGGCCAAGGGCACCTAATAAGCAAGTAGTTCTGGTCCGAACAAAGAAATTGGTTTTATACCTAAGTTTCAATATTATCATTTGGCTACGGCACACATCGTGGTTCAAGTTTATTAGAACTTCTCTTTACGTTTTCAACCCTGTTTATTACCCTTAGCATGTTTTTTTGAACTGAAATAACAACGACGCGTCGTTGTCTATTTTACGGTCCTAACATGGCCTTGCATTGGTGTTTGTCGCAGTATTCTTTTATTTCAGAAACCTTTAAAATTACAATATTGAACTTTAGGAACCTTCTTTCTTCTAATGTATTACTTACAGCGGTTCGATCCCAATGAAACCGGCATTTTTTCGTTGAGAAAAATAAAAACGACGTCTGTCATTAAACCAAAGAGGGATGGTACGGTTCGTCTTGTTGTTTGCTCATGTCAAAAAGATGATATTTACACTGAACAGAGAGTTTTGAATGAAAAGACAAATACGATATATTTTTCGATATTAGGATGAAAACTCGACCACGAGCTATCCTTAAAATCAGCCTACTGTCTATTTTGATGTTCTAGTTATAGTATTTAAATTTATGAGTCTAAGACTTGCTGCTGAATCTAAGGACAAAGTTTATTCTCACGAGCTACAAGTTAACCATAACCGATATTTAGATTTGTTGAAGCAAGAGTTTTTAAAAACCTACACCAATCCAGAAGAATATGAAAAATCATCAGATGACTTTGACAAAATAAAGACTATTGGTTCTGGTGCATTTGGTACTGTTTTTTTGGTACGAGATAAATCGGCGTTCGTTTACCATGCAATGAAAGCTATAGAAAAAAGCGCCGTCGTTAAGAAGAAGAGTATCAAGCAATTACTACTAGAGAAGAAAATCTTGCAAGCTGCCAATTTTCCTTTTGTGATTTCTTTGGATTACTGTTGCAAAGATAACGTATACATATATTTTTTGCTTCCATACCAACCTGGTGGTGAATTATATAGTTTGATTAAAAGATTAGGCGTTTTATCAGAACCTCTGGTACAATTTTATACAGCACAAATGGTATTAGCATTAGAATATCTTCATCACTGTAGTGTTATTCACAGAGATGTAAAACCGGAAAATATATTGTTATGTCAATCAGGTTTCATAAAGTTGGGAGATTTTGGCTTTTGTAAGATTTTAAAAACAAGAACTTGGACTTTGTGCGGAACGCCTGAGTATTTGGCCCCAGAAATTATAATGTCAAAAGGCTATACTTACTCAGTCGACTGGTGGTCATTAGGTGTTTTGATATACGAAATGATTGCTGGCTATCCTCCTTTCTATAGTTCAGATGCAATGAAATTATATGAAAAGGTCCTTGCTGGACAATTTAAGACACCAGATGTAATGACTCCCGTGTGCAAGTCACTGGTAAAGAGTTTGTTGGAAGTAGACCCAACAAAACGATTGGGATCTCTAAAAGCTGGTGTATACGATATTAAATGTCATAAATGGTTTTATGAAACAAACTGGAATTCATTACTGCATCACAAAATTGTTCCACCATATATACCAGTTTGTAGAAGTGAAGGAGATGGTGGAAATTTTCCCGATTTTGATGATACTAAACTTATCAAATCGGAAAAGTGTTTGTATGAAAAAGAATTTGAAGATTTTTAAATGTATGGACTAAACTGTTAATATAAATATTGTTATAGGAAATTTAATATTTTTTATCAATGTTTATGTTTCTTAAACATTTAATTATAGCTTATTTAAAGATTTTGTTATCATTTTACTTTTATGACTTCAATTATCAGTTACATGAACAGGATAACAAGGTATTCTATCTTTATACTTGTAGGTGGACTTCATTATTGTTTTGATCTAACATTAAAATTAATGTTATAATCTAATTTTACTTTCACAGGTGTTTCGTGCCCTGGAGTATCCCGCCGAATTGGAAAAGCAAGAATTCCATCGTGATAGACTGATCACAGAGCGATGGAACCTCATACGATTCGTGTCAGAAAGCAAAGCAAATTTGACAGAAGATGGTGGTGTTGAGAAAATGCTTAGCGATCGATTAGCTCTATATGAAAAGGTCCGTATAATATAGAAAATCATTTTTGTTCATACTTCAGTAAATGTTATTTGAATCCATTAAAATCAGAGAGTATCAACTAACCCGATCTCAAAATAAGTAGCTTAAACACCAGATAGATACAATTCCGATACAGATTTTAATGTCTTGATTTAATGTTATGAATGTTTATTTACTGAATTTCTTAATCTATCGATTGCACAATATCAAAATTAAATATAATGTTATCACAGGTCCTAGAAGAAGCGTCTTCCAGTGGTTTATCATTAGAAGTGGAAAGGGATTTTCCACCTGCCGAAGAAAAGTGGAGCATATTACAAGCGGTCTTTTTCTCATCCACCGTGCTCACCACAATAGGTGTGTACGACCATGTAAGCATTATTGCTAGTATTTGTACAACAGACTTCAAAATGCAATGAGTCATCTACGTTTCTTTACTTCAACTACTACTACGTTTCTAAGAAAAGTAAAACATTACCAAGTAAGCTTGATTGCATCTCCGTACTATTTGCATTATTAACAACGAGCTCATCACCCATAGCTTCACTTGTCTCAATTTTATATTGAATGTAAGGGAAATGCGATGTAAGGGAGCGACCACCTTACCACCTTATCGTTCCAAGCCATCCTCACCTGCCCGTGGTGCATCCTGCTAAACAACAAACGAGGCTCTGGCAAACCGACTGGTGGCGGTTAAACCATCAGTATAAAAGGCGTAGCTAAATACCACAGGCCGATGACGGGCAGCAGCGTCACTAGAGCAAGAAGCTACGCCCTGCGATCGCCAACCAGCGTGGCGATTATCGGTATATCCTCCAGAAGTTTGCCCTAGGTGGCGAACAACTGGAGAGGCCTATGTCCAGCAGTGGACTGCAATAGGCTGATGATGATGATGATGACATACTTCCGATAATAGTGATAGAATCATCGGGGAAATATCTTTTTGAACAATCAAATAATTTACCTTGACTTTATTATTTTAAATAAAGCTAAAAAAGGAAGCGGCAACAGTTGGGCCACTGAAAAATGCACAGAAGGAGTCAAAATAGCGGCAGAAGTAGGTATATGGTTAATTTAATCGTAAACTTGGTCGGCGATCAGTCGTTAATATTTGATGTACCACAAAACCGCAATTACTGCTATAGACAAGTGCCACAAGCCGGTACTATGATGGGAACTAAAATCGTAAATATTCAAGAAGCTAAGCAAAATGTTACAGAATTTGTTAGAAGCGCACTTCAGTGTACGAATTAGCTAATAATATAATTTTTAGAATCAGAGTAAACAAGTGAGTCATAATGAATCATTATGCATTCCTGGCATTTTACTAAAAAATTATTTTGGGACTACAATGCCGAAAGTTAGAGAAAATGGTCACATTTTAGAATTCCTTACCTACTTAATGTAACTACTTATTTGAAAATATTTGTTATCTATGGTCACCAAATTGTTTACAAAAATATTTTTTTAAATAGTTTTCCTATTTCAGGTTACGGCAACATCGTCCCCGAGACTTTTTGGGGAAGGTTATTTTGCATTGCATATGCACTGATTGGAATCCCATTAACGCTGACAGTCATTGCTGATTTGGGCCGAGTCTTTGCAACTTGCGTGTCTTTTATTGCGAAACAATTGCCAGCTATGCCTCGTAAGTGTTATTTTACTATGTAGGTGTACAATTTGTTACAGTTCCTGATCTCGGCAACGTAATGTCAACAAATTAATCACTTGTGATCCTACCCAGAGGTTTCACGGCATTACATATGCTAGCCACGTTTTCAGTTGAAAAGCGTTTTACGTGTTATCTATACGAATACGTTAATCGTTCTTAGATGAATAAATAGCGAACGTACGTTCCAGATTTATAATAGGAAGGATATAGGTTAGGAGCTTTATAATGCTCGCCATGCGAATATAAATATATTATTTAAAACAATCACGATGACGCTGTGTTTGATGTACCCCATAGGAACTTCATACGTATCTAGAGAAATGCTGTGTTTAATTTAAATAATAGCTATTCCAATTTCATCGGAAATCCGACTTATATCAGAAGGAGCGTCCCCCTTCTGATATAAGTCGGAGTCGGACCTCAAGTCCCGGTCATCAGTTAGCCATCATATACAATTATGTTCAGGTTTGCTGATTATGTGCCATTGGAGCACATCAGAGAGGTACAATCCGGCTCCATGTTATAATAGCAGTCTTGAAGCAGTCGTTGTAGCTGATACGGCTGTGAGGCTATATTCCATTTAGATATTTATATTTATTTTAAAAAGTTCTACACGTGTGTCTATTTATATTATTATTAAAATAACTATTTTTTCTTCTAGAATGTTGTAAAAAGGTGAGCGAAGCCAACCCAGCTGGTCAAAGATCGCTATACGCTTTCGGGGCCGTAGGTTTTCTGTTCGTTTACTTGTCGGCGGGCGCCGGCCTCTTCAAGATGTGGGAGGATGACTGGACCTTCTACGACGGCTTCTACTTCTGTTTCATCACAATGACTACAATTGGCTTCGGTGATCTCGTACCAAGTAAGTAATTTTCGTAAGTTGACATTTTGTCTGACCGGGATATCAGCCCGTTGCCAATTTGTGGCTGCCATAGGTATATCGAAATCGAATGTTATCGCTCGTTCGTTCTTTGAGCTTAGAGCAAATACCAAAAAAGGAGTGTATATTTGGCAGTTTATACTTATTTATCACCCGTATTCACAAACGTTACTATGTGTCGCGCGAACGCACAGGTACCCAAAAACCTGCTCATAGACAACACTTGAGTGCCGGTCGCCATTGTAAGTAAATGCCTTACTACGCATGGTGTTGTTAGTTTTAATAGAAATTCTTTCTTTCTTGTTTGTGAATACGGGTGTTAGAGTAGTAGGTATGAAAGCGCTTAATATTTCTTTTATGATTTTACGAGTAGCGGCTTTGAAACCAGACTTAATGAACAGACCTACCAATAATGCCGATTAACTAGGTGCGTGGTGAAACCCATTCGAATAATGTTTTCGAGCCAATAGAGCCATAAAGTTACACGGGAGGGGAACAAAATTAGGCGCTATCCGTATCGCCTCTAGGCAAAGTAACCTTCCTGTATCTATGGAAACTGCAAACAACCCTATGCGACGATGTGAACATAACACCGTCGGAGAAATATCTATTTCATCCACTGCCATCCGTCCCTTGGGGGCTGTCGCTTTCAACCCTTAACTACTAGGTCAGCATAAATTATTCATAGTTACAAAACGCTGCGCATATGCTACACTTGCCTTCTAACGTGTGTGAGCTTTGGCGGGGACAGGTGAGAAAGTGAAAATTGACTAAAATTTGATATGTAATTAAGTGTGGTGCTAAGGTGTAAAGTAGGTATAATTGATATAAGAAAGTGCCATGTCAACTTTGTCGGAATAAGATTCTCAAAAAATTTTATTATCAAGGTGATTTATGTTTGTTTAATTATTGTGTGTGTTTGGGATATTTGTGTATATTAAACATAATATTAACCTTTGCGATGTTGCTGCCTTAAAACATGCGTGATAATATAATATACAATGGTTTATGTAGCTCAAGCCGTAATTTTCTTGTATTGAGCGATTTCATTTTATGTTGATTTCATTTTTATAACGTTTTCTATGTTATCGTAGAGAAAGTTAAAGTTTCCGAAATTTGTTTCCCTCTCCGTAACTATAGTTGTATTAAAACATTTTTTCTTTGAACACAGAATAATGAGTACACTAGTTGGGTTCAAACTAGTAGCCTATTTTAGGAGATTTTGACGTGCATTATCTATCAACTCAAGGGTATAGGGGGTCTCAATCAACTTGATCATTCACCAAAACGTTTCTCGGCAGAAAGACCAAAGTACATGCTGCTGTGCACCCTCTACATCCTCATTGGGCTGGCTCTCACTTCCACGATCATCGAGCTGGTGCGCCGGCAGTACGCCAGGTCTTGGCAGCAACTGAGGGCGTTGTCTGGCCCGCTGGCAGACACCCTGAGGAGACTGGGCGACGCCGGCCGCGGAGTCGACGTGTCCGACCTTCGGAAAGTACTCACTGTGGTAAGTGTTTTACGTATTGGCAAGGTATACTCGTATATTGGATACTATGTGCCCACGGCTTCGTCCGCGTGGAATAGAGTTTCATCCCCTTGGGCGTAGAATTCTTTCAAATCAAAATCCTTTCTTAGCGTCATAACATCTACCTGCATGCCAAATTTCAGCCCGATCCGTCCAGTGGTTTGCGTTGATAGATCACTATGTTAGTCCAGTCAGTCAGTCACCTTTGAGTTATAATATTTATATATATTTAGAAGATTCTACATGTCTGCTGTGCTACGGGGACAGAGTGGAGCAGAGCGAAGACATGTTGTGCCGGGATTCACCAATCAAATAGCTTGAAGTCCAAAATCACATAGATTTCAAGCCATGTGATTGGTTAATCGCGGTGCAAATCGTCTCCGGTCTACTTCGCTCCGCCTCACTGGAACTGCAGCCATTGTTGTGATCACTAAGAACAGAACTGGAGTGATTAATATAGCTTTGAAGTTAGGGGACGTTGATTGTGAAATTTTTCAGAATATATTTAATTTCTTTTTAATTTTCTGTATTCATAACCGGACTTTAGGAAAGTAGTCACTAAGATAAGAACCGTTTTATATTATTGCTATTTACTGAATTTACTTGTAACCCGATCAAGATTAACTTGATTACAAAGTCATTTTATTTGTACTACCTATAACTTTATGTATTTTCCTAAAGCAAACCTTGAATATACAATTTCAGAAGAGAAACGGCTAAGTCTGTTTATAGAAAGTATAAAAGCCAAAAAATAGCCCCCGCAGGCAACCTTAAAAGCTATTTTGCATTTTCATGAAAAATTTCAATGCAGCGTTTTCCGATCCACCAACCAGATAATCACAATTTGTATTATCACGGCTCTACCACGCTGAATAACTTCATAAGATTAATTTTTCGTACAAATTGATGAGATGTTTGATCTTTTCGTATCCACAAACCAAAGTACACCATCATCATCATCAGCCTATCGCAGTCCACTGCTGGACATAGGCCTCTCCAGTTGTTCGCCACTTTGACCAAACATTTGGAGGCTTTGGCCATAATCGCTACGCTGGGCAGGCGGGTTGGCGATCCCAGGGCGTGGCTCTTTGCTCAGGTGATGCTGCTGCCCTTCATCGGCCTGTGGCGTTTAGCTACGCCTTCAATTGTAATGGTTATACCGCCATCAGTCGGTTGCCAGATCTTCGTTTGCTGTTCGGCAGGATGCACCACGGGCACGTGATAGTGGCTTGGAGCAAAAAGATGATAGGTCGCTCCTACATCCCACCCAATCAAAGTACAACTGGACTTAAAATAAATTGTATCATCAATATCACATGATATATAAAATATTTTATGTGCGATTGGATTAAATTTGCCTATCCAGAGATCAGTGGCCAGTCGACAGATGGCTGTCTTTCTCGTAAACACAGAACTCGACTCGCGCAATACTGATTGACGCTTTGTTTGTTGCCTTCTATAAACGGGAGTTCCATCAAATAGCTACGTATAAACTTCGTTGACTAACAGATTGTATCGGAGCGTGGAATAATAAATGTTATATTACTTCGAAGGCGGGATATTAAACTTTTGTAGTTTGATATGAAAGTTTTTGTCTAGAGTTGTCCGGTCCATGATGTGGATACATAATGCTGATGGATCACTTGTTTATATGATTTAGAGGACGATGTAATATTTTAGGTAGTGTTATAACGGTAGACTAGTTATTACCGAGATTATGTTTGTCGATCAGACGAGTTCATTTTTTTCAAATACGAACACTCTATCGTTCGTCCTAGCGTTATTCCGGCCAAGGTCCGCTTTCTTGCTCAATCTCCCCTACTTTGCTAAATCGTCACCGACCCCAATTTTTAACCGAATAACTACATGGTATAAAAAAAAATTAAACCGACTTCAAAAAAAAACACAAACGACTAAAACTAAAAAGCGATAAATAACGTAAGTAATTCTATCCTTAATACATAATTATTTAAATATTACAATTATCACTTATTTTTGAAGTCGGTGCCAGCTCTCAGTACCTAACGTAGACTGTTGTTGTATGACGCGCGCGGCCGGCAAATCCACACGACAATATACATTTATTTGTTTGGCTGGCACCGACTTCAAAAATAAGTGATAATTGTAATATTTAAATAATTATGTATTAAGGATAGAATTACTTACGTTATTTATCGCTTTTTAGTTTTAGTCGTTTGTGTTTTTTTTTGAAGTCGGTTTAATTTTTTTTTTTAAATAATTTTATTTAACTATTTTTAGTTGCGTTGATGTGCTGTGACCTTGAGTAAAGGCTATTTAATGCCCTTAAGAGTTTTACTTAGGAATGAAAAATTTTGCTTTAAGTCAAGTGAAGACTGCGATCTAGAATCAAGCATAACACTTACCAAATCACCTGCCCTATTAGCCCTGCATAAGTACATACTACTACCTAGTTTAATATCGACCAATGTCAGTACTGTCCCCTAACTCCTAACCGTTAAGGAGTTCTGTGGCTTCATCATCAGCACTAGAAGTTGACGCCCGGAAGCATATACCTGAGTAAAATATGATTACGTAACAAAAACACCATATGAGCATACAAATTTCGGTTGTTGCCCTCAATTTCTCCAGGATCCCATCATCAGATCCTGACTTGGTGATAATGGGACCACCTCGGAAGTGTCCTCTATCGAACTGTCGAAAAATTTTTGAAATCCATCCATAATTGACGGAAATATCGGTGAACATACATAAAAAAAAAAATATTATACATACAGACGAATTGAGAACCTCCTCCTTTTTTCGAAGTCGGTTAAAAACAAAGTCGCTTTTGTTTCTGTCTATACTTTTGTATGCTTATATCTTTAAAACTACGCAACGGATTTTCATGCGATTTTTAATAGATAGATTTTAATAGATAGATTTATATGCATAGTGTTGCAACCGTGCAAAGCCGGGTTGCTAGTAAGAAATAAAAAGGGCACTGAATGAACATTATAACGAATTGCGTTTTGTGATTATTTTATACGGTTGGTTTTACTATACGTGGAAATAAACATAGAATTAATGAAAGTACTTGATTAGACTCTGTTCTAAAAAGCTATAAAAGTTAGTCATGGATTGTCACGAAGACTTGGATTTATGAGTGCTCGTCTCGTTCTATTCTTAACCTCGCAGACACTGGATTAAATAATGGATCAACCGTTATTCTTTTTGTGTTATAATTTTAGCCATCAATTTAGAAAAAATAAGAAGATGTTTAATTAGAATTTGATTCCGTTTGATGGTATTTTAAATGGTGCAATTAATCAAAAATACTAATTTCCTACTTAAAAATACTTTATTATTTCAACTCCAGAAAAACTCATCCCTTGTTCAACAGCAGTTAGAGTCAATGTAGATAATAAAAATCAAAATATTATTTTAAAAAGTTATGATTGACTTGAATACAATCATCATTATCATCATCATCAGCCTATCGCAGTCCACTGCTGGACATAGGCCTCTTCAGTTGTTGACCACTTTCGGCTAACACCTGGAGGCTCTACCGAAATATATTCCTTTGAAAAATTTATTAAAAGGGTTCAAAATCTTAGTCTAAAACTATTTTCTCGTGTGAGTGAGTGTGTTTCATAGGATTCTATGCGTTATCTCAAAAGTTGTTCAGACTACGTACCCCCAGAAAGGAATCTTTCATCGAAGATATATTTTTCTTTGCAAGAACGTTGACACATTGGAGTTCAGCGCTATCGAAATGTTTTCATCTGAAACGACATATGTACATGTATTTTCGCAATGATGGATGACGGATCATCACGGCTTATAAGCTTGAATATTTTGTCAACGGGGTTATGCATAAATTATGGTATATTTCCGGGATATACCTAAACGTCAAATCAACGTAAGGGAGCGAAACTGAAACGAAATGAGGATTTTATACGAGAAATGTTACAGTGAGCTGGGCGGTCGTCGTTCAGATAATGACTAGTAGGTACAATAATACCGTACAGTTACCAATACATAGGTTTAAGTCTCATATTAAGTCATGTCTAATGAAAAAAGGATATTATAAAATACAAGACTTCCTAGACGATAATATTACATGGACATAATGAGCTGCTCGCCTGCACTTAACAAATATTGTATTAATGTATGACATCAAAAGTATTATTTTTGAAAAAAGGCGAAATTGATGAGTTTCTTGCGGCACTTCTTCTCATCAGGCCTCATCCTTATCACGTCGAAGTGCTAGTAGGGAAAAAAAAATTTTACGTGCAAAAGAATTTACTTGTAAATCTATTTGCAGAAATAAAAATTTTTTATTTTTATTTTATATTAATAATTATACTCGTAGTAATGAGTAAAAATATATCGTGATTGCTCTTATTTGTGACAAATGGTTTATTATTCAAAATGATTATGTATATGAATACATACAAGACGTACTTTGACCTCACAAAGAATACAAATCACTACCCTATTTCTTCCCGTAGATGTCATAACATGTTCATCATCATCATCATCAGCCCACATCAGTCTACTGCTGGACATAGGCCTGAGGTGTTGTAACATGTTGTGCACTAGTAAATAAATTTATCCTGTGTATTTCCTATTTGTGAAACTGTATGCCTAAGAGTAGATAATGTTAGTAAGTAGCGTAGAAATAATATTTTATTCCTATGAGTAATGAAGGTTTATACTGATGTCCTTACAAGATTATGAAAATACCTTAGTTGAATTTAAAATTTATCTGGTGATAGTTTGATTTTGGTTTCTTCATTTAATTACACGCTAGGTACGTTTCGATTCTATTAAGTAAAACTTTGGTTTCATTCGCTAAATTAACTGAAATAACCTGAAAGTATTTTAGTTTAAGAACGAAACTTCAGTGTCAAGGTCTGTTTTCCGCTCAGAGTGTGACAATGGGTTTTCGTTTACGATGTTAATTTGGGTCAGTCGATTCTTAAGCTTCATTTGTTTGTGGAACAGAGCGCTTTCTTTAATTTATTCGCGACTGAATCTCTCGGCTGAAAATTTAAGTACGTAGGTTTATTTCGGCGGGAGTGTGTGTATTTGTCCAACCTTTTTTTGATTTTCACATGGAGCCGCATTTATTTAAATAACGGCATTATTTAAATAAATGTGGCTTTTTACGTTTTTGTCGGAAACAAGGTTTGATTTGTTGATTTTTGAAACATACTCGCATACAAATGTGAAAAAATGCTTTTGACATTTCTCTGCTGTGATGTTTAAAGCAAAGTTCACTCAAGTAGGTACTTTAATACAAATTTATACAGAATAGGTATTTTTTTTATGGTAGCACATCATATTGGTCACCCATCGGTTGATGGATACCGAAAGGGAGATCAAGTCGCTGCGGCGACGGAAAGGTCACCAAATCAGTTGCCACTGCCATGCTGGCCTGTAGGATTGTTCTGGCTACTGACCCTGACTGAATTGATTTTGCATCAAACGCAACGTTAACTTCTATGTTTTTCAAAAAACAAAACCTAAAACACCGTTCATATAATTTAATTAACTAAGGCTTAGT
Source organism: Conogethes punctiferalis (assembly GCA_031163375.1). Taxonomy (NCBI): domain Eukaryota; kingdom Metazoa; phylum Arthropoda; class Insecta; order Lepidoptera; family Crambidae; genus Conogethes; species Conogethes punctiferalis. The sequence goes on along the minus strand of CM062085.1, from coordinate 15,004,287 downwards.
GACCTCACATACCTAATGATGTTATTACAGAATTCCTAATGAAAAGTAAATATTAACTCTTCTCCATAGACATTATTCATTGCTGGTAAGGGTTTCCATTTGTTCATTAATTTTCCGCAAAGAGAAATATTACATTCTTGTGGAGAGTCCGATTTCGTTCACGTAGAGAAATATATTACTTTCTTGCCAACTGAAGTGCAGTAAGTTATGTATATAGTAAAGATTAATAGTTCTCCCTCAGAGCGACGCTAATGTTTGACTGGGAGTGTGAATAGATCGCAAGTGATGTGAAAAATGTCTATGTAAAAATAAGGACAAACTTGTTCATTTTGTTTTTGGTCTTTGATAGAAGTTAGACACAGTATTATCAAAATTATGGGAACTTGTGGATTCAACAGTCAATATAAAAGTAAGTTACGAACTTTCATAAATCCCTCACAAAGGTATTATGACACGCACATATTATTACCTGTTTATGAAGTCTTCACAAAGACCGAGGTTGAAATATTAAATTTATATTAAATTAATATTATTTAAATTAAAACTTTGACGGTATTTGCTTCTGAGCAAAATTTAAATTAAAACTTTTTTTAAAACAGGTCTTTAACAAAGATGATTCTTTGTTGGGTTGAAGGAAAGCTTGTTCACAACGTGTCAAACAAGCCGAAGAAGCATTTGGCTGCATGTGTAATGTGATGTGTGGCTATAACGTGCCGGCAACGCTGTACGCATCGAGGTCACCGACGGTTTCAATGTCGCAAGCCACCCTTTTAGTTTTAGTGCCCAATAAAATTGCCCGAACGGCACAGTAATGCTTACTTTATTTCCTAATGCTTAAACTTTCCGGAAATATAGGCGTCCGCTTTTTAATTTGCCCCTCGCCCGTATCGGTCCATCTTGGCTAATAATAAATCTAACCGGTGCGGGTCGCGAGTTGAGAGTCTCTGAGAATGTATCAATACAAGCCCTTAAGTCAGAATGGAAGAGTTGCGATTTTCAGTATAAAGTTCTTCTTCTTCTTCAAAATAAACGATTAAAATTATTCTTCGACTTCAAAATAGCTACTTGAATATTTATTTAGCAATACATACTCGTATTCTAAAAAAAGTTGTTGTTAAAAAAAGTTTCCAAACATAAACCCTGACAGGGCATTGCAATCTTAACCCATTGAGTGTCCCGTGCACTACATGGGACAGTCAACGTGTTAAAATAAAGATTATTTTTTAAACATTTCAAAATTTTAGGACATCCTCCTCGTCCTGTATACCTAGTTTGCAAATAATTATTGAATTTTTACGAACTCCATTAAAAGGACCAGAAAACATTGCCTCACTTCTCTTTTGTTGACTCTACCAACGCACAACATTTATCGATAAACTTGTTTATGAATCTATAATTTATGAATATAGACGCGTTCGGCTTATTCAATTGTATTACCTAAATATTAAAAGAGGAAGTTGACTGATGTTTACATTATCACTTTATTTTCGTAGTATCTCTTCAAAACATTCCTTCGATACACAGAATACCTACGTATTACAAGTAGATTAGAAATCTGTTTCGTCTATCGAGCCTGTACATTTTTGTTGATTTTGACAAGTTTAGTACGGAGTATAGTTTTATTACCGGCCGTAAACGGTTCACTGCGGAATTAGAGGATTGTTTGTGGTTAAATAAGATATATCGATCCGGCTCGGATGATGTATTTGCTCTGCTTCGAGTTTTACAATCGGTAAGATTGACGCTGGTGCCGTGAGTTTTATAAGTTTCCTAGTTTGTGCTCGTAAAAATTGGCCGATGATATTGCGTCAGACGTCTCGTGACCTCCGGGAAAAGATCTTTCCGAGGATCACGTAGTGACAAGTGACGTGACTCGATTATCGGTATTGAATTTCCGCTTTAAGTAATTTATACTTTTTATATATTTTCGAAGGATGTAAGGGAGCGGCTTATTATCTTTTCCCTCTTTTTTTTTTTTTTTTTTTTTTTTAAGAGGGGAATGCATTAGGCACCTTCATGCCGTCTCCGGGGGGAGGCGGCATGGTGTGTGGGACTCACACCTCCCAAAAGGGAGGGCATACCCACTAAACCCCCCTGTGTCGCCAGTGGGCAGCAAGTTGCAGGGACACGGGTAGCGCCGAAGCATACGGCCATATCCCTGCCTGCCCTGGCCAGCCGCAGATGATAAGCGGCCGGCACTCCTGGTCCGGAGAGGGCAAATACCCCTGCCCCCGGATCCGGGGAGCAGTAGAGTGCTCCCCGGGCGGACCTCGTGCAACGGTGTGGCTGCACCCACCACACCGTTACGCCCCTATGAGTGGATCGCGCCCCCGCACTCACCACTCGGGGCACGAAGGAGAGGCTCAGCGGGCATACGATGCGTTGTATGCCCTCCGGCGACGCCCGGGCCGGGGGCGGCGTAGAGCGGGCGCGTCTACCGCAGCCTCACGCTCTCTTTCCGCCGCCTCCTTCTGCGAGATCACTGTCTCGCAGAATGCGAGCATCGCTCGCCAGACCTCCTTCGACGCCGTCATCTGCCGCAAGAGTTGCGGCAGGTCGAGGTCCTGTGCGACAGTGACGAGGACGGAGCGCTCATTGGCCCAGGCAGGGCAATGCTGAAGCGTATGCTCTGCCGTGTCCTCCGAGCCACTGTCGCAGTGACGGCATAGAGGATCAGGCTCTCGCCTGATCCTCCATAAGTACCGGCCGAAACATCCATGTCCCGTGAGGACCTGGGTCAGCCGGTACGTCACCACCCCGTGGGGGCGCCGCATCCACTCTTCCAAGATGGGGCCAATGGCCTGAGTGGTGCGGCGCCCCCACGGGGCAGCCTCGAGGCGCTCACGCCATACTGTGAGCGCCTCCGCCTCAACGGCCTCTTTCTGCGCTCCGACTTCGGCGGGCGCTGGCCGGAGGCCCCGCGACCGCTGCTCGGCTCGCCACAGGTAGACTGCGGCGAGTACGGCAGCGTCCAGGTCCCACGGAAGGGACCCGGCAATCGCAGTGGCGGCATCCGCGGATATAGTTCTATATCCGCGGATGGCCCTCAACGCCAGGGGGCGTTGGGCCCTCCACAGCGCGCGGGAAGTCTCCACCGTAATGGCGCCAGCCCAGACCGGCGACCCATAAAGAGCCATCGATCTGAGGACGCCTAGGTAGAGCCGCCGGCACGCTGCAGAGGGCCCCCCCACATTGGGCAGCAGTCCGCTTAATGCGCCCGCTGTCCCCGCCAACTTGGGCCACAGCTTTTCGAAGTGGCCCCTAAACGTCCACCGCCCGTCGAGCCACAATCCCAAATATTTCAGGATTGTGCCGACGGGAATCCGCGCGCCTTCTACCATCACGACAGAGTCGGTGGGAGGCGCGCGCCGAGGCCCATGAAAACATATGGCCTCGGTCTTCTCAAGGGCCACTTTGAGGCCCAAGGCGCGGATCCGGCGGACCACTGCCCCCGCCCCCTCTGAGGCGCGCTGTATGGCCTCGGCGTGGGTTCTCCCTTTGGCCGTCACCAGGGTGTCGTCAGCGTAACAAGTTACACCGACGCCAGCCGGGAGCCGGCCGCGGAGGACCCAGTCGTAACCGATGTTCCACAGGAGCGGACCAAGAACCGAACCCTGTGGAACACCGCACGACATAGGGTGGGTCTCCACGCCAGTGCGCGCCTCGTAGGCTACGCTCCTACCCTCTAGGTAAGAGCGCACCGCCGCCTGCAGGTACTCCGGTACACCATGGTGACGGAGTGCCTGCAGGATACAAGGCCAAGGGAGGGAGTTGAACGCGTTGGCGATGTCAAGAGACACCGCCATCAGAACTCCCCCCTCAGCCACCGCCCGATCCGCCAACCCCTTTACACGGAGGATGGCGTCTACGGTGGACCGTTCGGACCTGAAGCCGTACTGGTACGGCGACAGATCCGGTCCCACCTGCGTCAAGTGCTGGTTGAGGCGGGAAGCAATTAGACGCTCCAAAAGCTTCCCGGCCTCATCCAGCAGGACGATCGGGCGGTATCCCGACGGGGAATCTGCTGGGCGCCCCTCTTTCCTCAACAGGATCAGGCGCCCTATCTTCCACACCGCCGGGAAATGACCCTGGCGCAGCGCCTCAGACGCCAAGCGTCTAAAGCGCTCCTCCAGCCAACCAAGAGCCAGGGCCAGCACCTTGCCCGGTACACCGTCCGGGCCAGGTGCAACGCTCTTTGAGCGTAGCCGCTTCACAGCCACGCTCACCTCCTCCTCCGTAACCTCCTCGAATCCTTGACCCGCTGGCGGATGCGGGTACATTCGAGGAGGCTCCCACCCTTCTCGAACTGGGAAAAGGGCAGGAACTACGCTCTGCAGGACCCTTGGCTCGAGCGTCAGAGTCACCGGGGGTGTCCACGGGCGAAGCTTTTGCCTCGCCCGTCTGTAGGGCCGCCCCCAGGGGTCCCGGCTCAGGGACGATAGCATTTCGTCCCTGGAGCGCTTTTTGCCCTCCCGGATTGCTTCCTGGAGGGCTGCCTTCGCTGCTCGGTAGGCGTCGAGCAGCGGGGCCTCCTGGGCCACATCGCGTCGCCGTCGTCGCCGGTGGCGCTGGATGGTGCGCCTCGCCCTTACGCAGGCCTCACGGAGGGCTGCGATTTCAGGGCTCCACCAGTAGACGCTCTGTCTAGGAGGCCGAGGTCCGGTTCGGGGCATCGACGCGCTACAAATGCGCGTCATGGCCCCCCGGAACTCTTCAGCCTCAGCGTCCACCTCGGTGAGCCCCGTACCCTCCGTGACCCAGGCTTCCACTATCGCCGCCTCTTTCGCTTTCTCCCGATCAAGCCTTGACAAAGTCCAGCGTGGAAAATTGTCATGGCCGCGGGAGGGCGATAGGGGGCCGGAGACGGAAATGTCGAACCATATGTAGCGATGGTCCGACAATGTTTCCGCCTCCTCCAGCACCATCCAGCCGTGCACCCTGTGTGCGAGTGCAGGGGTGGCGAACGTTATGTCCACCACAGACTCTCCCTGCGGCCGCACACAGGTGGGCACGGTGCCCCTGTTGAGGATGGACAGTCCCTGGACGACGGACCACTCGAGCAGGAGCGATCCGCGTCTGTCCGTCACTCTGGAGCCCCACTGGGGGGACTTACAATTAAAGTCCCCCGCCAGGAGTACCGGGAGTTGGTGTCGCCGGAGGGATCCACCAAGCCTATCAAGGCTGGCTTCAAGCTCCGCGACACTGCGGCTGGGTGGGAAATACACACCAACCAGCAGCATCTCCCGGTACTTGGCAGCGACATAGCCACTGCCACAAAACAGGGGCTCCAAGGGGGCATTCGCCCGAGGAAACCAGTGCCACCGAGTCAATTGGGTCCGCCACCCAATTGGCGTTCTCTCGGTGGCACGGAGTACGGCTCCGCGACGACAGCGACGCTGGCCCCCCACTCCACCATGTGCTGCACAAGTAGATCTTGTGCAGCGATGCAGTGGTTGACGTTCGCTTGAAGGACGCTTATGGGCCATTCTACTTCAAAGGGAACGTCAACAACCTCCATAGGCCCAGCTTGAGGCGGGGCGATGCCGCCCCTATTGGACGGCTGGCCCGACTTCTTACCACTCTTGGGCGGGAGAGCTGCTCTTCCCCACCCGCCCTGTCCCTTTGCACCCGCCGCTGCACAAATGGCGCAGTGGGCGGGAGCGGAGCAGCTCCTGGCTTGGTGGCCAGGTTGACCGCAGTTGTAGCATAGGCTACTGCAGTCAATCCCGGCCGAGCATGTTACTCCTACGTGTCCAGTCCTCAGACACCGGAAGCAGCGTTGCGGTCGCTGCTCCAGCACCTGTACCTGGGCTGAAATCCAGCCCACCAGGAGCCTTCCCGCGGCAACCTTCTTGGCTGCCGCGATTGGGATCCTGGCGACCACGGAGCTGCTTCCTCGGCGGTTGGGGACAATGGTGCCCATCGAAATGGTGGAATCAAGGCACCCACCCGCCTTGGCCAAGGCCTCCACCACCTCGTCTTTGGTGACAGAGTCGTCTAGACCCGTCACTCTCACACCCACAGTTTTGACGGGGCATGAAACTCGGACCTCTGTCTCGTCGAAGACCCCACGGAGCTTCTCCGCGAGTTGGGCAGCCTTGTCCCCATTCGCAGCTCCGGGGATCTCGAGAATCTTAGCGCCCGTCTGCGCTGTTCGGAATCGGACAGCGCTAATTCCGAGATCGCCAAGGTTGACGCTGGCTTTAGCCTGCGTCAGAACCTTGGCGTAGGTCGCCCCCTTCTCTTCCGCCTCCTTCGTGATGGCCATCACGACAACTGATGACCGCGGTGGAGTTAGTTTTGGCGGGGCGACAGGGCGCTTTGCTGCAGGTGCAGGAGGCTTGCTACCAGTAGTCGGTCTGGTGGCCGCTGGCAGAGTCTTTAAGTTCCCGCCTCTTTTTACCACCTTTGTCCACCCTTCTTCCATCGAAGAAGGGGCAGGTGGCAGGGGGCCGGGAGCTGGGTCCTTAGGAACCACCACTGATTTTGGGGCCCTCCTTTTTCTGCTACGGCGAGGTGCAGAAGGGGTGGGGGCAACCAGCATCTGGGCTACTACGGGTACATTTGAGCCCGTTTTGTTATTAGCGGCGTCCTGTGCAGTCGACGTCGTGGCTGCGGGCTGGCTTACCGCTATCGGCGCCTTGGATGGTGTGGGTGTCGGCGTCGTGGTTGGCGTAGATGGGGGCACCTTGCGCCCCTTGGCATCTGCTGCTAGCGGCGGGCGTATGCGCTCCGAAGGCTTCAAAAATGCCAACTTGGCATCAAGCATGTTGCCCATCATTAGGGCCATATTGCGCATTATGTCGTCATTTTCTCCTACTGGGGGGAAAGATGACGACGTCGTCGGTGGTAGCGGCGTGGTCTGCTCCCTGGTGGGGGCAGAGGCCTCGTTTGCAGCTATGTCCGCCTTCAGTTTGTCGAACTGGCCACGGATCTCAGCCAGTTCAGCAGACAGACGCTGATTCTGCGCCTGTAGCTTCTTCGTCTCCTCATCAGTGGTTCGGGGCAAAAGCACATCGACCACCGCAGAGAAGACTTCGGACGCTTCGATTATCTTTTCCCTCTAAGCCAACCTCTTTTGCCCGTGATGCATCCTGCCAAATAACAAACAAGGCGCTGGCAACCGATTAGTGGCGGTATACCATCAGAATTAAAGGCGTAGCTAAATACCACAGGTCGATGACGGGCAGCAGCGTCACCGGAGCGAGAAGCTATGCGCTGCGGTCGCCAACCCGCCTGCCCAGGGTGGCGATTATCGATATATCCTCCAGATGTTTGTCATAAGGGGCGAACAACGGGAGAAGCCTATGTCCAGCAGTGCAATAGGCTGATGATGATGAGATATTTTCGCTATGGGTCTACAGAAGAGCTCTTTATTTATCCTATTAGGATGCAGTCCTACAGCGGTTTACCTCTTGATCGGGGGATCTTAAACTTCATGTTAAATAAAACCGTTCAGTACCTACTTTACGCGTGAAATGAGTAACAGATATCCATCCATCCACCCAAAGAAAATTTCGCATTCATAATATTAGTAGATGTTACTTGAACTGCCTGTCTCGGTACCGAAACATCTCCAGTTAGTACTTTGAGTAATAAATCTTCAAGAAGAATTACTTTGAAATGAACCCTTTTCTCAAGATTATTATCATTTTAGTGGCAATTACGCCGTCTGAATTACTTTTCAGATGAAGTCAAAGTGCTCATTAAATTAAGTGCATATTCTTATCCGTAATTCGTACCTAAAAGTACGGATCTGTAATCTGTACGAGTGAGGTGCCCAATTAAATCATGAATTAAAGCTGTTTTAACGAAAATAATGAGTGTACAAGTGATTAATTATAATGTATTACTTAAGAAAATACTTTTTTGGTCTATTATGAACAATTTATAGGTCTGTAAGGCTTTTATTGGGGCATGTGTGACGTCAATTACATATACACGTTAATTTAATTATTGTAATAATTTTCATTCAACGTAGGTACTTTATAGTAGGTAATGTCAACATTTTGCTTTGTTTTCAAATGATCTACAATGCTGATTAAAAGTATTGAAATTCTATAACTGAGTGTGTGATTTCCAAATTAAAGACAAAATTTTGAATAAACTCTTGAAAAATAAGAATAAATTCCTGTTTCATTTCGCTAAATGTTGCGATGAAACATTTGATTCCGAAGAATTGCGTATGTGTGAAATATATACTGCGAATAAGAGGTGATGCGTTACTCACGCGTTACTTTGGGGCACCGTATTAGCACTCGACTTTTGGGATATAGGTTGTACATTTATATCGTTTCTGATTCATTTAAAAACAGTTCTTTCTTATTTTAAAGAAATTGTGAGTCAGACATTGAACATGTCTGTTTGTATTGGTCTGGGTGTTTTCTATGAATAATATGTATTATTATAATAAATCTGTAGAGAGGTCAATTCTGTACATAAAATATTTTTTCAAAATAACTATCAGGGGGTGATAAGTGATCGATACTGATACCAAAAATGCAATCAGTAAAATTTTTGTCTGTCTGTCTGTCTGTCTGTCTGTCTGTCTGTCTGTATGTTCGTTATAGAAAAAAAAACTACTGAACAGATTTTGACGAAACTTGGTACAATTGTTCTTCATACTCCTGGGCAGGTTATAGGATACTTTTCATCACGCTACAATCAATAGGAGCGGAGCAGTGACGGGAAGTGTTGGGAAAACGCGAGAAATTTAAACCTGTATGTTTGAACGCGCATTACGCGAAAACTATTGCATAGAATTGAATGCGGTTTTCACCAATGTATTGCTAGAGGTCTAACTTAAAACTTAGGCACAAGGTATAGATGGGTATTATATGGAAGTCCGTTATTTTTGAAACCCGATATCCACGCGAGCGACGCCGCTGGCACAGCTAGTATGTATTAAATTTATTTACAAAAAAAAATGTATGTAAGTAAGTTTATCAGTTGTCTAGTACCCATAGTACAAGCTTCGGCTTAGTTTGGGGCTAGGTGGCGCTGTGTGGCCCAGCGTGGCATGTCTTGGGTTATTTATTTATTGAATGCGAGTTGGTAGCTCATTAGGTAAAAATGTTGGTACCTACTTGGTACCTTTCTATGAAAAAATGTAAATCCGAGTAATGTCTAATTTTTAACGGCTGGATAAGCTTTAACAATCTGATAAAAGTAAAATAGCCTATAACAAGACGTCACTTAGTATTATTTTATTCTGAACTAGCAGCCCGTCCCGGCTTCGCACGGGGTAGACAATTATATTGTTCAAATTGTACCAAGGATTCCTAATTTTTTTCTAAATTAAATGTAGCCTATGTCAAATTGGAAGAATGTAGCATTCTATTGGTGAAAGAATTTTTTAAATCGGCCCAGTAATTTTTGAGCCTATCCATTACAAACATACAAAAATAGATACAAATCTTTCCTCTTTATAATATTGTTGTAGATAAATCACGACTTATGTTATCAGTCCTATTACCGTTTTTCAGTCTCTTAAGCTTTATCCTTCGATTGAAAAATCAGTCCTAAGAAGATGAAATATATCGATGGCCCGGGCATTGAGGAAAAACGTGCACGTTCTTATAACTTTTTTTTATGTGTAACCATGATCCAATTTATCTGATTCCCCTATCAGGAGGAGCAGAGGTCAGATGACAATCGTTCTTTTGTAATAATCAAGATATTTCGGATCACGTTCGTAGCGAATGTCGGACTTCTAAGCGCAAACTAAAGATGCTATGGGGACGTACTGAGATGATATATTTGTAACGTAATCTGGAGATATAATACATATAGTAAAACCAGTGACACTAAGCGCTAAGTCTGCTTTATAGGTGAATTATCCTTGTTAAAATAGTACCTAGTTTTGTATATAAAACATGATTATTGAATCCTACTTAGTTTTCATAACTATATTTCATCTAAGTGGGAGATATTTATATCCTTCTGTGTGATTTGATGGTATTATTCATTTACAGAGCATTTTAAAATGAACTTCTATCTAGCAATATTCATTCTGGTATTCTGGATTGATCTCATACGATTATACCTACTGAATAAGACCAGTGATTTCAATTAAATTTCTAAAGTCAAATAGAAATATGAAACGGTGGCACTATTCGCTGAAATGGGCCAATGTGTTTGATGTCGCTAAACGAATTCCAACGTTCAACCAGCTAAAAGGTTACAATGTTAAGCAAATGAAGCGAGCTCCCCGCTGACACGTAAAAAGCGCATTAGAGCTGGAATGGCCGATTGCGACCACTGCCTCGTCATTTTCTATACCTGCAAATGTAATTGAAACATATAAAAAGATTAGAACCTCTAAGAACTAATGCATTTTTAAATAGCATAATATTGTAAATAGTATTCCTGACCGAATATTGCCGTTAGCGCCCATTCTCTAAGGCGACTACCCAATTACGCGGGATGTATTTAAGTGCAGTGTGTGCGCAAATACAGATGCACTCTCTATTCCTTTATGGACTGGAGAGAGATCCAACGCAGAACCAACTGTCTGACGATGCTGGCTGCTATTGATTAGAGAGTAATGTTTTTAAAAAAAACTACGTACGTTTGGCCCGACATAATGAAACGAAGTTGATGTTTAGGCAACGCAGAGTCGCCAGGACCCAGACCACGGAGGGAGTTTGAGTTATGCATTATACTGATAAATATAACATGTGAAAAAAATGAAGATGACAAATATCTTTATTAACTTAGAGCACATTGATCACATAGAGTACAAGTACTTACGAATCGTCAAATCATGCAGGTACAAAAATAATAAATGAAAATTACCACCGTGTTCGGAAAGGTGTTTTCTATCTAGAAGAACCGGCAAGAAACTCGATAGTTAACTCTTACTAAAACTTGACACTAACTCTTTTTCATCGCCAGTGTTTTTACAATTTTTGTATTACAAAGTTCATAATAAATTTAAAGTTTTACAATAGTAGGATAGGTCACCAACGAGTTACATAATATAATTTATAAGCGCAAATATGAGCGACGTATGTATTCGGCTGAAAACAAAAATGATAAGTATAAAACTAAAGTGGTTTTGTAAATATGCGCCCATACAAAGTTATATGCTCGTATGAAATGTATCTTAATAACTACACCACAGGGAACGCTACGCTACGAATGGCGCATTAGTTGTAATAGCTTGACTACTCATCTGAGCGTTTCATTTAATGTACTCTGTACTGGTTAGATACGCCCATTTTTATTTATGGTGGTCCATAATACCAGTTGATAAACTTGTAACGGAGCTTCCAAACACAGGCATTATTTGCTTAAATGGAAGCTCCAATCTACTACGTTGTAAAACTTTTTGTAAATGAAAATAAATTATTATTTTATTTTATTTTATTTTTATCACTTGACTTGCTATTCGAAAATACTATGAATAGGGTAGAACAGAATACTGGGTCGAAATATAAGCTACATAATGGACTAAACCATATTTTATTAAGTTTAACCATATAATAAAGGTTTAAGAACGAATTAATATTTCAGGGCACAGAGTCTCCTAAGAAGGTACTTGAAAAGGTACTTCAGTTTATTCATAGATATTTCACTTCTTATTTATTGTTTGAGTGAAACATCTATAACTTTGATGTAGACTAGGCATCAACATTTTAATAACATAATTAATTATGCTTCATGCTACAGATACTTTGTTTTCAAGATGGATCGTAATGTAGGTCATTTTGTTTATTCTCTATTTTAAGCGTTGATCCTTGTATAATTTATCGGCTGGTTAACGAGTAGTACTTAGTTTTAGAGCTCCTAAAATTTAATTATATGCCCTGAACTGATGGGACTAATTAATCAATACATAGATAGTTATCTTGTTTTAACAGACTTCTTAATTCTTCTTAGCGTGTCGATGGCAATTTAAATAATTGAATTGAAAAGTAATTTTAGTCCGCAATATGAAACGGGACTTGAAATAATTGTACTGACTTATTATTGTTATTTTGGATAAAGACCTAGTTTCAAAAATATAGAGAGAAGGACCATTTTTACATATTACCTTTGACAGAGTTATTTTGTTGTTTGTGTTAACGTCGACATTTTTTTATTGTACCAATTATTTGAAATACTCGTTAACTGGCCTTAAACACAACGCTTCGCACAGAAGTGTAAAAAATAAGCTTACTTTAAAGATTCCGTAAAATATTTTACGTATTAGTCATTATGACGATTTCGTACCAATTACGCTTAGTAGTTTTGGTGCCAAAGCGCTTGGCTCATAATTTAAGCTCCACTGCAAGATCCTTTCAGTTCCAAATATGTCGAGCTTTTTAATTTTATGACACTGCAGTGACTATAAGCTTTAAAGGGCTAAGATACTTGTATAAGTTTTTGTTGAAATAGCACTGCTCACTACTGCTACTCACGATAAACAAAAAAGTAATTTACATTGTTTAGTCCATAAATTTATGCCATGAATAATGCTGCTTTGTATTACAATTAGCACTGCTATATTTCAAAATAAGCAGCAACATGTCTTGAAAAATAAAAAGTGATATAAGGACTCACGCTTGGCGAGGAAAATGTTTTTACTAAAACTCGACAGTTGGTGTATATGCCAGAAATTTGGTGTTTCGTTATACGAGTAGTTATGTTTTAAATATATACCGCTTAGGTATCATATTTTAGGAGATGTCACATTGTCCAAATTGCTCCCGATGTTAAGAGTAAAACATAGACCCTGTTGTCTCGAGACAAGGACGCAACACCTGCGGAGCTATTCACAATGCCTATTTCCGCTTGGATTCTGAAACTTTCTGGCACGTTCATTCAAATTTGACATAAGTCTAGTGCAACTAATGTCAATTTTGAATGACATTCATTCAAACTTTCTACTCGGGCTCGTAAGTTTTTTTCGCAAGTTCATTCAAATTTGACATGTCAAATTCAAATGTCGTTCATTCAAAAGTTTCCTAATCCGTGTGGCATTGTGTAAAGTTCCGCTGGCTACACCTGTCTTCCGCCAAATATCTGCTATGCTGGCATAACGAGATAATTCGTCACGCTTCTCTTGAACCTTATTTTAAGAACGGTAGGACATATCTAATTGTTTAACAGTTGCACTTTGCGCAGGTCACAATGCCGCGTCTGAACGTGGGGAAGGACGGCCTGTCGGACAAGCGTCAGCTGGAGTGGGAGGCAGCAGTGGAGGCCGTCATACGGGACATCACCTCGCCCACGACGCCCCAAGCGAAACCACCTATTGTTCAAATAGTTATATACGAATCTTCCGTTTAGTCCAAGCGTCGAACACACGAGCATTTATCAAAATTTCGCTTTTATTCGTTGAACACCGAATGTCTTAGACGTCCTATTAAACACTGAGGGATTAAAGTAAATTATTTAATTTACTTATTTAAATTGCTTGACACTTCGTTATACATAGATGGTATTGTATTCTATATATTTCCATTCTATATATTTCCATTTTGTAATCTTAAAAAATTTATGATATGAAAGTTATGACCCGCTTCGCCGCATCACAAAGAAGATGCAAAAAGAGGTATTATGTAAATTCGCAAAATGTTATCCATGTTTTTTTCGCATATTTTTTCCATTCAAACTGAAACCTTATAGCTAGCTGGTATTTGCGACTTCGTTCGTGGTGACTTTATAGTAATGATTGTAATTGTTACTCTGTTATAACCTCTACATTAGTGTTGCCCAAATGCAAGACCAAGACGAGACTTAGCCAGTCTTGGTCTTGGTCTTGCGCCAATACACCTGGTCTTGGTCTTGGTCTTGGTCTTGCGCTCCCAGTCTTGGTCTTGGTCTTGGTCTTGCAGCAAGAGTCTTGCAAGTCTTGCAATTACTTATTAGTCTATTACTATTTATTAAAGTTTACTTTAAATCTTAGAAAAACGTATTAGAATTGGAACATTGTGAGCTTGAATTAACATAGCCATAGTAAAGATCAAGCAGATTAATAAATAACTGAAGATTTGATAAGAAATTCGAAAAATCAACTGACCTATATGTCGTTTTCCATGGAAGTAACTGTTTCTTAATAAACATTTCCTATGATATGTACAAATGTACAATAATAGTACCTAAGTAATTAGATTAAAAACCCTTAACGAAGCCTGAAACTACGCATTCTGTTCCTATAGCTGAGTACTATTTTCAAATATTTTGACAGGGAAATGATTTTGGTTTTTATGAGTAAAAAAACAGCTGTTTTCAAGACCACGCAATGTACAGCGCGTAGGTGCCTATGTCTCGCGCGCGGCGCGGTCGCCGGCGCGCGGCATGTCTCCGCTCTTTCGCTAGATACCTACGCGAACGCGCGCTCGTGCGATAGAAATTTATGAGAACTACAATAATAAGTTTAAACTACCTATTGTACCCTTATTTTACACTTATTTTACACATAAAAATACTTATCTTGAATGTATGAAATCACAGGTTTTAAGACAAACGACATGACGCAATAGGCGACGTCACTGGCATTTGTTATGCTTCCATACTTCGCCATAAATCGCAGCTCGTGTTGACTGTAGTGTCGCGTCTCCTTAAATGAGGTCTAAGTACTTACCTAGTACTCGTTGTCTTCTAGTGTAGGTCTGTCCAAGCGGACAAGATGTGGCTCGAACTGGCGACCCTCCATGAGCGAGTGGGCGGTCGAAAACCTTCATAAAGGTCCTTGACGAAGCCCCACAAAATGAAATCCAAGTTAGTCAAGTCTATCGAACGCGCGGGCCACGTATGGGGCCTGAACCGCCCGATCTACTGGTTGCCAAGCCATTGCTCACGGCCGGGTCTCACAATGTATGGCGGAGCTCCATCGTTCTGGTACCAAGTGGAACGAACGATGAATACAGCCGCAGTGCCTCAGAAGCACTTTTCCATGTATATACCGTACCTACACCATGTTAACGTACTCGCAAGCGCTGTATGCATGGAATGGCACCTTCGACACTAGTCACTGACCACAGCACAACACAACAAATAACACTCAACTCAACATAAAAGAAAAATACACAACGAGGCGAAATTATCCGAAATCAAAACGCATTCGATGTTGTTTAGAACCGAACTGAAAAATTAGGTACCTAACTTCCGCGGAAGCGCAGAAATCCTTTTACCCCATTTACACTCTCGCCTCGCGATTCGCCTCGTACCTCGCCTCGTGACTCGCGCCACGCCCCCCAAAACGAGCTTGGTGTTTACACTCTCGTCACGAGTTCAGTTGTCTTTGAGCTCGCGACAATGGAGGACGTCGAAATGTTAGCGGCAACAAGTCATGGTTTATTGAACTACACACATTAAATACAAATAAAAAAGTAAAATGTCTTATGTTTTAAATCAATTAAAGGTCTATTCATTTCATTTGTAATGACAACCTCTTCCACGCATCGTTTACTTTTTGGTTCATTTTATGGTATTTATTTTTGGGTTCCACAGAATAGGCTATTATGGCTAAAAATTGTAATTAGTCCGTCTTTTAGCTTATTCAAAAATAAAAGACACGTATTTTTTTATTTGTAAATTAGACTAAAACTTACAAAGTTATAGCCCGTTGAAATTACGCGTGACGTCACTCGGTGAGCCATTTTTACGGGAGCGAGTTACGTCAAAGACTCCCACTCCTAACTTTTGATGCCTTGTATCTTTGGTATTGTTTATTTAATTGAAAAAAGGAAAAATACGTGTCTTTTATTTATGAATAAGCTAAAAGACGGACAAATTAAAATTTTTTAGCCATAATAGCCTATTGGTTCCCTTTGAAATGCTCCAATAAATCTAAATGTTTCCTCATAAGACTAATCCATTTTAACGACCTGCGCGGCACAACGCTGAACCGCGAATGAAGCGAGAGCGCGAGTGTAAACACCCCGCTCGCGTTCGTCGCGAGGCCCTTTGACTCGTGACCAAAAAACCGCTCGCGACGCGAGCGCTGCGAGTGACGAGGCGAGGCGCGAGGCGAGGCGCGAGCGAGTGTTCACACTCTCGCCTCGTCGCTCGCCTCGCGCCTCGCCTCGTCACTCGCACGCGAGTGTAAACGGGCTATTTGAGTCGCCGCGCGCGCGCGGCGACTCAAAGGCTTGGCTGCGCTCGCCGAATGTTGCCATTTTATAAACTAGGTTACATAATTTTGTTTTGCTTGCGGTAAATTACAAAATCAGATTAGCGATTAGTTAAATGGATATACTGTACAGTACCTAGTTACTTAACTAGTAATAATTTTAATTAATAAAATTTATTTAAAATACCTAATAAGTAATTCACCTAAAAATCAAATTAAACTAGTTAACAAATCTGCATCAATAATACACGTTATTGAAAGTTGCTAAGGCAATGTAATAATTCTCACTCATTTAACATTTTTGCTATAAGTAGGTACCTAAATTTTATGGAGTCTGAGCGTTTAAGGTTACAGAAGTTACCACCTAATGATTGGAGTTGTTGTTTTTCTAGTATTATTCATCGCTAATGTGTTGCATTCAACAATTTATCATTAGGTTCTGATACCAATAACCAGGTTAATAACCGCCCATAATTTACTTATACGCTGCAAATGTACCTACTTACGTAAAAACTTGGTTAGCTAGCTAACTTACACCCAATTATGAAATAAATGATACATTTTATTGTCTTGATAAAATTATTACTTTAAATAATAAAAGTTATTTATTTGAATGCTCTAATGGCAACACCACCACCCACGGCAATGTCGGCAATAGAAATTATCGTATTTTTTCACAGGTATTTTATGTTTTACTGATTATGTCGTAGGTAGATACCTACTCGGGGTAAAATTAAACATGTTTTTAAACATAAGTAGTCTCTTCAAACATAATTCAATTTCAATACGTCTCAATTACCTAACATTTAGGTACGTAAGAAGGGCCCTACGTAAAGTATCATTTTAATAATTTCTGGCTTTTCTAAGAGTTTACTTATGTATTGTTTTATGTACTTGGTAGTCAACAAGTACCTACTTACATTTTGACTATTAGAAATGCTCTTCTGATTGTGAAACTCTAATTTCGTCCTTGAATCCGAATAAGGAAAATGGTAGAATTCCCTCAGGGGCTTGGAATGCGCTATTTGTATGAAGAAAAAAAGTTACATATTATACCATCTTTTAATAATAAATAACTGAATTTGAAAATCGTCAATTAAATATCATGCAATCCTGCAGAAAAGTTTATAGCAAATTCTACCTGAATTGCAACACGACTGAAATTAAATGCAAGTTTTCGCTACCTGCTTTATGTGCCCAATAAGATCGATTCATTGGTCTGTTTATTGGTCGCAGGTGTCATCCGTCAATCGAGAAGTCCCGGGTTCGAATTCCAGGTTGTTTCTAAAGTTGTTCATAGGTAGGTATTTCTTTTTATTAAAGAAATTAGTTAGTAGCAGCTCCGGAGCCAGGGTAGTGCCGGTTTTACACCCCAGTGCATCGGAAACCACGTTAAGACATGCGACCGATCTCTATCCGATGCTCCGGTCGGAATGATATGATTCGAATCGGATTACAACTGTGCGTTCTTGACAGGCTAGTCTCCTACGAGATTAGCAGCACCGATTGGCGGAAATTCGATCTCGAGTGGACATCATGCATGATACAAACTAACATGTACAATTAGGTAGGTAGGTATTTATCTTTTCTCCATCGAAAATAAATCAATGAACGCAGTATTTTCAAGCCCCCAGGAGCCCCTAACACGATCTGAGATCAAGATCCCCAACTGAGATTACGGTAGGTAATGCATTCCGTATGTCGATAAAATTATGGAAATGAGATGATTGTTGTAATTGGCCATTGACTTATGTACTTTTAGCAAGTGGTAGGCAGAGGGTGCCTAGTTGCCAGTAGGGGAGCAGAGTGGTCTGCTATTCTCTTCCAGTAGCTGGTAATTTCTTCTTGAAGGTTCTTGAGGCAGAAGTAAAACTCCGATCAGAAGGTAAATAAATGATACAGAAAACAAACAGATTAGGTAACAATACTAAATGTGGCACGTGTAGGGGGAAAGGGATGCAGGATGTATCCGTCTCGCTCGCACGATGGCGCCAGACGGTCGCGGCTTTTGCGCAGCGCAGTCATGATGAATGAAATTGGCGCGCGCGCTCTTGCTCTCATTCCGGCAGCGAGCGGCGAGGCGCGCAGTGCGCACGAGAGGAACTGCGAGGCACATGACGCGACGACTTGGGCTCGCGCATGCGCGCGTCTTCGAACTGCGAGGCACACGACGCGACTACTTGGGCTCGCGCATGCGTGCGTCTTCGTTGGCGTCGTGTGTTGTTACGCGGCGCGTCGATCAGCTGTGCGGTGTGCGTGCAGTGCTCGGTGTCCAGCAGTGTAGAAAACGGCTCTTTTCAGAGCCACCATCCATTGAACACACGTAGAGTGACAACGGTTCTTTTCGGAGCCACTTCATTGAAACACACGGAAGAGTAACCACGGCTCTTTTCAGAGCCACCATCAGTGAAACACACGAAAGAGTGAAATAGTTCTTTTCAGAACTGTGTGCTTCTTATTTCAACGAACACGTAAGAGTAGCCACATACTTACTTAAACCTACGTCAAAGGTACCCTAAGCAATGTACCTACCTAGGTAAGGTAACAGGGTCGAGTCGAGCTATCAGCTGGGTTTTCCGCTCGCGCCCTTTGTGTCGTTGACCTCGCGCGAACATCTGACGCGCGCCGCGTGTGCGTGCGCTGCTGTCGCTACAAGGGATAGTGACTGTGTGTGCGCGTGCGATGTACATTGCGGGCCGTGATTTGAATGGCCTTATTTGCTGAGAAATATTCTAAATTGGGATATGGTTTCTTTAGAAGAAATGTTAGTAATTACGTTTTAAAAGCGTTAATATGAAAAACGTAATTTTTTTTTTTAACTTTGAAGGTCAATATCTCGGTAACCATACATTTCCCAGGTATTTTTCTAGAACTAACGATGTTCGTCATGACCAGGAGAACATGTAGTTCACGGCTTCGTTAAGGGTCTTTTTACACGCGATATACTTACTAGAATGAATTAATATGACATCTACTACCTATCCTTACCATTTTATCCTAATCTTAGTACTACTTGCGTGATTAGTATAATGTATTCATTTTCATTCTAAGCACTCTGAAACTTACTAATTTTTTGGAACACCTGTAGGTACTCTTAAAATTCGAAATTATTTTGCATGAGTATACCTACGCCCTATGGCGGCAATCAAATATGTAGTGTCAAATGTTATGATTTCGGCGTGGCGGCAACGATTGTTTAAGATTTCAAAAGAAGCCGCCGGCGCGTGTATCATAACCATGTACTTCCGAAAAGCGGCAAATTTCTTTGAGAAGTAAGTACAAAACCTTTGATGCCGCATTATCAAACTATGCATGCACTCAGTTTGATTTTAATATATATTTTTTTATTCGCTATGTTTATGGTATTAGTCGTAATGCGCATAGGTCCAGTTTTTCATATTCTTTGATACAGTTTTTTGCGTCTCATAGAATTCCTAAGCGTACCTACCTATACACCTAACTGTTACACCTAACTACTCAGTGAAATAGCGCTAAGTCCTAGCTGCAAGACGCAAGAGTCTTGCAGGCTAGGTCTTGTTCTTGCTCAAGTCTTGCACGGTCAGTCTTGGTCTTGGTCTTGCTCAAAATACGCGGTCTTGTTCTTGGTCTTGGTCTTGCAAAAACGCAAGAACAAGACCAAGACTGCAAGACCAAGACTGAATTTGGGCAACACTACTCTACATCAAATATCTGTAGATTTTTGATTACGAATACGTTATAAACAATTAGCCTTCTTTTCAAGTGAAGCACTTTCATAAATGCGAACATAGATTTTGTTTTTAATTAATGTTTTATTCTAAAATGGGATTTAATACTGATCCTAGTAGCTCTAAGTTATATTCTTGGACAGATAAAATAAATTATGTTAATTGTTGTAAATTAAAGTGACGTCTAAGACATTACAACAGTGGGGGGCAACTTATTAATTACGTACTTCTTGATATTAGTACATAATGTTTTTCTCTGGCCATGTGCTATTATCGCGGTTGTTCGGTTGGCCACCCCTGCATTTCAACTTCATCGTACAAATTGTTCACTACTATCACGGGCTTCGAGCAAATAATGTCGTCACAAATGGTAATGAAGATTATCGTTTCGCACGCCCAAATTCTTTGAACATTTTTATTGAGCTACAATGGGGCTGTATCACGAACGTGTCAGTTCCGCGTGACATTTCCACATTATGGTCCCCATAGCTTTAAGTTCAAGGCCCCTTCGATCGCTCTACTTGCAGCCGATGCAAGCTTTCCAAGTTTATATTGAGGGCTTCCAGTATCACAAGATGTCGATACTTAAGACTATATGGTTTCATGTAACTCAGTACTAGGCTATCGATTATTGTGTCCTTCCTCATAAAAATGGTATGTGAGTGAGTAATGATATAATGTATGAGGTGAGGACTAATGCATTTACAGCTTAATTTTTCCAAGTTTTCCAATGTTAACCTGTGAGTTTACAACTACTGGTCAAATAAATATGTGTTGTACAGCAGTGAAAAGAATTGAATTAAATACATTGAGCACATTTGATACTTTATGGTTATGGATGGAGTATGATTGAAAATATATTTATTTATGAAGTGCATAATTGTTCAAAAAATATTTTGTCTCTTTACTTGGTAGCAGCGCTTCTCTACGGCAATAAGAATGATTAAAATTTCTTACTACCTACTCGGGTTTTCGCTACAGAATAATAATGGATGTGTTAATTTGAGTCGACTAGTAAATGAGCGGATGTACATCGGTATGTGGAATTGTTCGCGTGCCAACTTCAGAAAAAGATGTGAGTCGTCTGTCATTGTTTTTGTTGGCTTTTTAAGTCAGTCCGCAAATTGGGCGTCTTGTCGCTGCGTTTAGTCGCGGCGATATTTATGTTTCTTTGTTGTATCTGCGTTTCCTTGCTATGTTTTATACTTACAAAGTTTGTGCGATTACAACATACGTTGTGCTAAGATCGCTCACTGCTTAACTCTCTTTGCAAAACTGGTGACGTCATCCTGTCAATAAGGAATACAAGAATATTGTGCGATTACAATATACGTGGTGCTGAGATCGCTCACTGCTTAACTCTCTTTGCAAAACTGGTGACGTCATCCTGTCAATAAGGAATACAAGAGAAGAATTCATGTTTTAACAGCTACATAAAAGTATCTCAAAAGGCTTGATAGTGGACTGTCCTATTGTTTTTGACGAAGACAAGGAATCGTATGTGAATGCAAGCTGTTGGTATTTCGCCGATGTCAATTTTAAGTAAATATATATACTTACCTACATTGATGTCTTGTTGTTTTGGTGGTACGCGTCTACGGTTTTGATGCTTCAGTGTACTCTACACGCTTGAAACCTGAAATTGCAAACTGGGACGATAAGGAAGCTTGAATAAAGTACCTAATATTACAGGTTACAGTCTATAGCTTGTCCAAGACAGTCGAATACCGCATAGTGTGTGACTGAACATTTTGTTTGACGTCCCATTAGAAAACGTTGGACGGCGTATTGTCTAGACAGACAAAATGTGATAAAACTAATGTATTCATTTATTTACGTCGATAGTTCAAGGCTGTGTAGCCTCCCAAAAATGAGTATGTACCTACTTATGTAATTGCTATTTGGAAAAATATCAAAGATTTATATAACGCTGTTGCACTTAATAGTATAAGAATTTTATGACTTTAGTCCACTTGAAATTCTTCTAGATTTTTAGAGTATCTAGGCTACCTTTTAAGAAATTAATATTTAATATTTTTTTGGAAAACTTGAGCTCAACACAAGTTACTTGGAAGAACTATCGTTTCTGTTTACGTAATGACCTTGCTTGAAAAGACATGTTTATATTAAATTTGAATTTATGATGTGAGATTTCTGGGTATTATCATGAAAGTTTACTGTAAAAACTTGAAAATAAAAAGATTATTTGCGTTTTCCAAGTTATAGTTTTATTTTTTCCTTATTTCGTAACATTGGAATCGTTTGTTGTATAAGACTAGTCTAAATGCCATATGAACGCAATTATTATGACCGTTTAAAACAAAATATACTTATTATATTCTCACACTAACAATTTGTTTTTGGTATAGAAGAGATTATTGGTACGTTATGATAATTGACGATACAAGGACATGATAATGAAACTCCATGGGAATCGGAATGGAAATCTTGGCTAATTAGGGCAAGAAATCATGAAATGATGTGTACTAATTCTATTTTATAAATGCAGACTTTATCTTCCAGATAAAATGATGTTCAAAAAAAGCGTGTACGAGTATTTCTGTACGGGTTCCCATAGATCGTTATTTTATTAGTATCGATATTATGTGCGCCATGATTCAAAGCTAATCTGTAAGATGAATTGTATCCATTAAATACTATTATAATCAAAGTGTATTCGAACATTGAAAAAATAAAGGCAAATATTTATACTAGTAGGTAAACACTTCGAAATTAGTAAGGCTAGACTAAATAAAGATTCTGAAATATCCGAATCAGTATTGAGCACTTTGGCCTTGGTCCATTTAGTTACTTCCTACGATCCAGTGTGGTGCTGGAAACTTGTACTCCGTCTTTCGATTTTATAGCGCAATAAAATATATCCTACTGTTTGTATAATACATAATTTATCGCGTAAACACGCAACGGGTCTACGGTGTGCGAGTGGCGCGGACGCACAGTTGGATAAACAACAGTGGGTATGTTCGGATTCATCATCATCCTCATCATCATAATCAACATCAGCCTCTTGCAGTACACTGTTGGATGCAGGGCCAGTCCTCTTCTATTCTTCGCCACTTTAATCGATCTTGGGTTTCACGAAGATCGCCTAAATACCACAGACCGGTGACGGGCCGCAGCGTCACCGGAGCGAGAAGCTACGCCTTACGATCGCCAATCCGCCTGCCCAGCGTGAAGATTATGGGTACAATCCTCAAACAGTGGACTGTAATAGGCTAATTATGATTATGGGTTTCAGGAATCCAGCACTTACCAACCATTCTGCGCAAATTGTCACTTCACCTGGCCTATGGGCGTCCCACACTACATCGGCCAAGAAGCTCAGTCTATGTTCAGATTGAGACTCTATGGTAGTCATCATGGTCTTCATAAACCAGCCCTTAACCAGTCCTTATGGGCTGGTTTATGAAGAAGATGTGAAATTATGAGTATGTAAGTAGAAGTCATCTTTCATAGTTATATTAATTTAGGTGCATTATCTTATGTAGGTACCTATTTAGATTTAAGACATCGCTATGTCCTTGGAAGGCTTTATGTGTGATTTTTCTCCGTTTATTACAGCTTCTGTAATCACAAAATGTAATGAACGAAAAGTAAAAATTAAAAATCACGATAATACATTTCCCACCGATATGTGGCTCTGATATTTCGATCAAGAAGGGTCGTGTTGAATATTAAGATATCAGGTTGTATACTGAAGAATACAACAAACGATTTCAACCCTTGTTGCCTCACTGTCAGCGTCTTATTCTGTGGTTATTCGGACGTGTGAGTAGCTGAGCTAATACACGCGAACGCATGCACAGATGTGAAGAGCTTTGTTGTTCATAATTCAGCCCTTATTGGCCGTTTAGTGCTGAAAAGATAATGATAGTATGATTTTATATGCTGATATGAACCCTACATTTATAATGCTAATAAAGTTTTTGTATAAAAGCGATTGCAATAACGAGGTCAAGGTAGTGATGCCTACCATTTAAAAATGCTTTCATGTTTTAAGATTGGGGTTGGAATAAATAGGTACAAGTTTGCTTATATAAATATCAATACAGGTTCATTGTTAATAATATTAGCCTGCATTTTTTTTGGATTTTGAGATATCCTATGAAATTATGGACACCAGACGCATGCCCTTCTGAGCTGTCTCACATTAGATTGTTCACCCGTGGCCTAATTGCTTAAGTAGGTATACGAGCATATCTTGGTTTAGGTTTTATCAACATAGGGCAAACTAAATAATGTTTGTTGGAGCATAAAAAAAGATATAAATGACTTAAAAGAATTATGTTCTAGTATAAAGCAAGGCAAATGAGAAATCTGAACATCGCCATTCCTCCGAACAAACTTGGCATAAAGCCGGGATCAATTTAAGTGGTTTAGAAAATATGGCTAAGACCCAATTTGGGCTTAATAAGCCGGCGAAATAAGTTTTTAGGACTAAAGAGCCTTCTGATGAGTAGATAGTAGTAGAGTGGAATTAAATTCAAATACATTATTTTATCCTTTTTCTTATACTTCATCTTAGGTTAGGTTGTTATGTACTTACTACATAGAATAAATACAACAAACAGTATTAAATCTGTTAAAGTGTGTAGTCTTTAGGTCAATTTAGTAAGCATAATTCTTGAATAGCACTTATTATTTAATGTTACAGATGACCATACAACTACGTACTAAACCTTGGTAAATTTCTTTGGATCCATACCCATGGTTTGCTGTTATCTACACATATCTCTTTCTACATATTATGGTAGATAGGAATTTGCCTGCAGCTGAAGCCAATTCGTGAGAAACGTTAATATTTCACAGTTGAACTGGTAACATTAAACAGTTACAGGTATTACACACATTGCGATTTAATTTTAGCATCTGTAATAGTTTCAGAAACGCCTCTTATGTATTGATTTTTTTATTTTTAGACATATCCTTCGCACGTGTTCTATTTCGGATGCAACTGTTCTGAGATATTCATTTGTTTGTTTGTGCCAGTGACTCAGTTACTTGTCGATGCTTCACTGAGATACATAGTATTTTTATTGTTGATTGGGATATGTGTAGACTTACCAGTAGGCACAAGCTTAAGACTAGAAACTAACCAAATGTCGACATTATCTGGAAGTGTTTTAACTGTATTTAGTTATTTAACTACTTTATAAATCTACCAAGTGTTTTAACTGTAATTAGTTATTTAACTTTATTTTTTTTTTTATTGAATTGATTTATAAGTACTTTATAAATCTATTCAATAAAAATGGGACGTCTTGGAAATATTCTTTGTCTAAGTAGGTATACATATTTTTTTCAAGGTAATAAAGTTGTTCATTCCATGTATACGGTAAGTAACTAGTCAGTCAGTCAGGCTAACACCAAGGGTTACTAAAGTATGCGCCGCGACACCCTGGATGAATGTGTAGGGGCGAAAGTATACGCCACTTTAACTTACAAACCAAAGTGTATGTAGCTGATTATCATATCATCTTGTTAGGGCGCCGTGAAAAATTGCCTGAAGCTGTGCATTGCAAACGATAAAAGATTGGGAACCACTGGATTACCTTTTAGGCTTAGTTAAACTTGAATTGCTATTTACGTTAATAACCGGGTATGGTTTTAAAGGAAAGTACCTCCGTGTATGACATTCATTTATAATAGCAAACTTGGAAGCCTGTAATCGTAGTACAATGTTTTTATTTACGCAAAGGTGTAATTAGGTAGTTAGAAACGCCTAATGCCCAATTACTGCTAGTCCAGTAACTGCTTCATTCTATTTCGTTTATTGGGCAATTAATACGGAAAATTTGTTGGATTAGTACACATAGTTTGATATTACCAAAATGAGTATTGAGGAGGTATTGCACGAACAGCTGTTTAAGAAAATTAATTTATATTTGTCCATGTCGGGTACATTCATAGACAAACAAGATTCAAATAGAAACGTTGTGCAGCGTTTTTTCGCTCGAAAGTTTTACTGTTTCAATATATCCTGGGTTATTAGTCATTTAATTGGAGAGTTTTTATGGGCAATTGAAGGAATTAGAACAGACTCTGCGAGTTTGGTGCAGCTCACATACATAATACCGTGTTGTACGCTATGTTTGATAGGTATTGGCAAATCTTATTTTCTCATACATAAAGGTGATTTAATTACTGATCTGCTCAGAACAATAAATATATTGAGAGGTAATTTAGCTGGAAATGAGCAAAGAGCTGGGATCGAGACTGAAATGAAGAAACGAATGGCAATTCTAAACACAATTATGAATGCAAATAATGCACTTTACACGTCAGGGTTTATTATATTTGCTGTAGGTCCTTTAATAATAACTTGGATGCTGTATAAATCCACAGGAGATCTTATCATGCAACTGCCTTTTCTGTCTGTTTTCCCATTCGATGCTACCGATATAAAGTATTGGCCTCTTGCTTACATTCATCAAATGTGGGCAGGTATGTAACATCTTTTTGTATTTACCTACTAGGTGCGTGTTGCCATAGTATCTACGTTATATTCACATAGGTATAGGTTGTATGTTATAGTTTAGGTACAAACAAAAACAATCTATAGTCAAAGGTAAGTGCACCGAAAAAAAAATGCAAAACGGTGATTGCAGTGCTTTTTATGATGTCGCGGATAATTGGTTTACTAAGGGAAGTTAAATGATAAATGAATTATTTTCCAATTGATGTGTTTTGTAGCAACATTATTTTAGGATTCAATAGTAATTAAATAACCAAACCTATTTTCATCTGAACGTTCTTCGACTATTTTGAGACATCATCATTATTAGCCTTTATCAGTCCACTGCTGGGCATAGGCCTCTTCCCAATGTTCGCCACTTTGATCGACCCTGGGCTTCTCGCATCCAGCCCTTGCCAGCCGTCCTTATCGTTATTCCACCTGGCCTGATGGCGTCCTACACTACGTTTGCCGAGACGCGGTGTCCACTCCAGAACTCGTTTTACCCCAGCGGTATCGGTTCTGCGGCTGATACCACATAACTAGACGTAATACTATGGTGATAGTGATGATGATGGTGATATAAATAATAATAACGAAGACGCTTTTTCTTTCACAGCCGTAGTAGCCGTATCTACAGTTCACGGGTCTGACAGCTTCTACTCCTATTCATGCACCCTCCTTTTAATCCAGTTCAAAATTCTTCATTATGACTTGCAAAATATTTGCCCTGAAAACGAAAATCTTATCTTAAGATCTCAAGATGCATTTAGAATTCGTTTCAGGGAAATAATGATGCGTCATAATGAACTAATAAGGTGAGTGTTCGTACCTACATAATATGCATGTTACTTTAATTAGAATGTTTGTTTTTTTTTAAATAAATATTATGTACAAGTAGGTAGTGTAGGCACTATACCTACTACATTTTAGCATGCATGGGGACTTTAAAAATCTAGTGCGAATTTTGTGTTCTACTCCCTTATCTATGAGGAAAACGAGAACGATTTTTCTGCTAACTGATTTCTCAAACAAAAAAGTTACTTACAAAATTTAAATAATGATATAGCTTTTAAAACTTATTGATTTAGTTTAATATATTCGATCTTTACAAATCGAAGAGTACAGAAAGGTATTGTTTATGCTAAAAAAAGTAATGCTTGGTATTAATTTTCAGATGCGTTGATTTAGTAGAAAATATTTTTTCGAAATCCACCTTAGGCAACGTGGCTGTAAGTGCAATAGTGATGTGTGTATCTGCTTTCAATGTAACGGTATGTATGGCTCTTAATACGTTGTCATTCGTAAAAATATCGCCGGTTATAAAAGTAATGTAACCATTCTATAGAATCTTATTATCATTATATTTCATTATGAAACAGATATATCTCGTCATAGTGTTTCATAATGAAATAGTAAAAATAACAGTTTGGCCACATTAGCGGCTTTCTACTAGTCTAAACTCGAGTTTCGGTAGGCGCGACCGAACGCCCGCAGGTATACGATATATACGCCGAAAAGCAAAAACACGCTTTGGCCACTAAAAAGCGCCGGAGTGGCGCATGGAATTGAATGCGGATTTCACCAATGTATTGCTAGAGGTCTAACTTAAAATGTAGATTATCATCTTATGGAAGTCCGTTATTTTTGAAACCCGATAATCACGCGTGCGGCGCTGCTGGAACAGCTAGTTATTAATAAATATAAGTTTTATTTTCCAGACTATTGATGACATCATATTAATGACACCTTTCATCGCGTTCTTCATCATGTGGACGCTACAAGTCTTCGTGTTGTGTTATTTCAGCGATTTATTAATTGAGTCTGTAAGTTGCCTATTTGTTGTACCTATTCACTTATCTTACTCATGAATTTACCCGTCACTCGAGCTTGCATTTATCATCATCATCATCAGCCTCTATCAGAGGAGCTCGGTGGCGCCGCGGTCTCGTTCGCTTAACAATGATCGCAACGTTGTGCAACCATCGGCGCGGTCAATCCGATGATGGGTGACCAAAATTTGATTTCCTCCGTGCTTCGGAAGGCACGTTAAGCTGTTGGTCCCGGGTGCTATCTTTACCAACTCAGATAGCAGTCGTTACATCATATCAGAGATGATGATAACTCTGACGCCTAAACTGGGAATGGGTATCGCTTACCCTAAGTGTTGCGGAGGTCTGATGGCAGTCGCTCTGTGTAAAAGCTTAGCCCTCGCCAAATCTCTCAGTTTGGGAAGCCGACCCAGAGACAATCGGGAAAAAGGCTAGGATGATGATGATCATCAGCCTCTATCAGTCCACTGCTGGCCATAGGCCTCCGAACGTTCGGAACTTTGATCGATCTTGGGCTTGTCGCATCCAGCACTTGCCAGCTGTCCTGCGCAAACCGTCACTCCACCTGGCCTGAGGGCCTGAGAGCTAGCATTAGTTTATTATTATCCACTTAATCACCAATACGCTTTTGCATTCGTTATATTTCATCATGTAGAGAATTTTTAAAACATTTTTACAGAAATATTGTAATACCTAATTAATCAGATTTTTCTTACATGCGATTGAATTTGATCAGAGTACAGAAGTGAGTACTGCAGTTTACAATAGCCAATGGTACAACGCAAACGCAGCAATTATGAAGGACTTGTTTTTTGTTCTAACCAGGTATGTCATTAACATAGAAAAAAGTTTAAATAGGTACTTATATATTTTGTAGCTATTAATTTGGGTGCGAATTAATTATTTTAACTTTAAATTTAAAACATAGATGTTTTACAAATAAATATCTTCACTAATTATATTTTTAATTTTATTACAGAGCTCAAAAACCATGTAAACTAACTGCGGCTGGGTACACAGACTTGAATTTGAGAGTATTCACTAGGGTAAGTAAATAATATTACAGACTAAAAATAATTTCACGACTGCAACGATTCTTACATTATGTCGCTCCCACTCATTGGATTCAATTTTGCGTCCAATCACTGTCCAATGCCTAATACTACGCGCTCAATGTCTTCATTGTGTCAAAATACCGATACACACATTGGTGCATTGGGTGCAAAACGTTACTTAGGTGCAAATATCTCCAATGTGTGGCCGCGGCTTTAGGTACTATAAATAAACCAACATATCTTTTTTCACAGATTTGCAGTTCTGCTTGGTCCTACTTTGCTCTTTTGCAAACTGTCTATACTAAATAGTAGGTAATCAATTATAATGAGTAGATTGCTTCAGAATAGGAATAGGAAGAAAGTAGAGAAACATATGCTTATCTGATATGCTTAAAACTACTACCAAGAACAAACAAGTGAAAGATGCAAAAAGTTTTCGGTCACCGCGACACGTGCCGCTAAGCGCACTGCGACGCTGATAATATTCTGCGGGTGTCTGGGATAAGCTCAGATTTCAGAATAATACTGGCCAACGACCTTGAACCTGTAGAGATTCAAGATTATTGGTCAGTAATTCTCGAGCGTAAATCAGCGTTTGAACACCATTCTCAGTGAAATGAGATTTCGCAAATTGGAATTTGAAAGTGTTCCGTTTTAAACGAATTGTCTTCTTCATCGTCGATGGCATTCTTGACAGGGTGGTTGTGGTCGTCATTTCAAGCGTTGGTGCCAAGATTCACATCGCGGTACCATCTTCTCTTACAGCCGCCTTCCTCGTTCATTCGAGTAGCGACGAGCCTTTCACTGCGGAATTTACGGGTATCTTTTTTTTTATACCACTAGGGTGGCAAACAAGCTTACGGCCCGCCTGATGTTAAGCGGTTACCGTAGCCTATGGACATTTGCAACACCAGGGGTATCACAGGTGCGTCCCGTCCATCAAATAGGCGATCTAACTCGTGGCCAGGTACATTTTCAATAATTTCTTGGACCACAAGTCGCTTAACAGCGCCCTCTTCTCTCTAGCGGCATACGTGACCAAAAAAGCTAATTAATTTAAATTGATAGGTCGTATGAATAATTAAGGTGTAGGTAGTCACATCGATTTTTTAGCTGAATCTCAATTAGCTTAGCTCGCCACCCCCAACATGTACCTATGAAAACCTGGCAATTTGTTTCATTAGCTTGTTAGGAGTTAATATATTAGTTTTTTTTAAATGTCTCTTTTTTTGGTCATTCTCTAAATTTTTTTTTGCATTTGTTTGTCAGTTTTTATTTCAATGTCTTTTTTTAACGGTTTAACTGTAAATTAGTCGATTTATTCGTTGTTATTCTTAAGAAATAGGTAATAGGTTGGTGCGTGCGTGCCTATAATAACAATTAACATACAAAACAATTAAATAACCACACACTTATTGATAGTGTTTTCATTTTTAATGATTTAATTGTCTGGTTTCTTGTATCTTCATATTGAAACCCCTTAATTACGCTTTAATTAAAGTCCGATGTTTTAATTAGGAAAGGGTTAAAGTACAAATTAAAAAAGTACGTAACGTACACTTGGTGTATTATTATTACACGTCAATCAGCTAAATTGTTGACCAAAATAAAGTAGATGGGTGTAATTTTCCAAGAAAGTAGGTAAGTAGGTACTGACAGGTACCTAATACATACCTATATGATAGTTGCATGTTACGAGTATTTTGGTATGTGCGTAGGTTGAACAATGGGGATGTTTCCAGGGTCAAAATAATTACATTATATTTAGTCCGTATTTTAGATTATAAAAATATATTAGACACGTATTTTTTCTTTTTTCATTTAAACAAAAAATAACAAAGATACATGGCATCAAAATTTAGGAGTGGGGGTCTTTGACGTTTCTTAGTGGCGAAAAAACTCCCACTCTGTGACGTCACGCGTAATTTTAACGGGCTATATCTTTGTCATTTTTGGTCTAATTTACAAATGAAAAAATACGTGTCTTTTATTTTTGAACAATCTAAAAGACGGACTAATTACATTTTTTACGGAAACAGGCCCATTGCTCTGTCGATCGCGAATATTATGAATGTCTAGGTATTGATGAAGGCAATGAAAATCGTCAAAAGTACTTAAGGGATCTTGGTTAAAGACTAGTTCAGTCCAATTTAGGAAGTGTGCCTGGGCCCCACACCTCAACATACGACTTCATATGTATTCTGTTGCTAGTAACCATTGACCGGCAATAAACCAACTGATTTACGACGCACTATAATGCATGTTTTCAAAAGGATTTAGTCCACACAATAGATCTAGGTGTTTGTAAAACATATATCTGATGCATGACGTAACTTTGGTCACAATTATTAGTACATATTAGTTACATAGCATAGTTTTTAATTTAATGGCGGATAACATGAAAATTTTGTTTTTGAAAACCGATTCGTGATTTGTATACCTACGTACCTACAGCTATATAATATCTCCAATATCAATGAGAAGATAAACCACACGTATAATAATGACCAACTAATAAGCTTCTAGGATTTACGGAGCATGAGTAAAGAACGTAATTGGAAATATAAAACGATTTTGTCTCTCTTTAGTGCACTTCTGTTATATTAATATACGTATTGATATTTAAAGTTGTGTTTTATTTGTACCGCAATTTGTTGCCTGAATGACGCGACATGCGACGCGGCGTTGCCCGGATGACGCGACATGCGACGTGGCGTTGCCTGAATGACGCGACATGCGACGCGGCGTTGCCCGCCATGTCTGTTTGCATTGCACACAGTTTTCGACGGTGCTACGTCGGAAACTGTGTGCAATGGAAACACTATTCCTTGAACAGCAGAAAAAGAAACATATTTATTAGTAAATGTTTATTAGTTAATATTTATTAGTAAGTTATTAAGTAAATGAAGCTTCATAAAGTTAACGATTCTATAAGTACGTTAACGCTTCTCCCTTAACGCTTCCATAGTTAGCCATATAAATATGTTTGTATTTTTGACGGTCCTCAAACGAGGACATAAAAATCGTTAACGGTTCTGTAAGCATCGTTACTCTAGTCTACAAAGATGATCAATATTATTGCACTCAAGAGACAAATAAAATTGTTTGTAAGCTCTACCTTATTTAGGTACGTATACCTAAAGGTACTCCACATTTGTACCGAATAGTATAATGGTCATTACCATTCACATAACCACAAATAAGTAATACTTCTTTGTGAATTCGTTTCGTATTTTCCTGAAAGATAGGCTGTTATACAAGACGAGCAAAATGTTAATTTACGACCACAAACAAGATAGATGCGGGAGAATCCGACAAAAAGTGAAATTAGTACTGAATAAGCGGAATCTGGCGGAGACGCTTCCCGTCTCCGACTACGAAACTATTTCGGTATTCTCTTGTAAAGTTAAACATGTTTGGTGTTATTAGCTTAAGATACTACAAAATGGGTATGGTAGGTCCTTGAATCCAGTTTAATCCTTGTGTTCTCTGTAGAGTCAAGATTTTTAGCTATCTCTATCTAGATATTAGTGTTTTGTTGTAATTAAAACTAAATAAACGGGATTCAAGTGCTATATTTAATATGCCTGTTTTTTTTTATAGAAAAGCCCAGCTCACAAGCTTTGGTTCATCAGACAGAGACCTTCACCAAAAAAGTGACATCAACATTATTCTAGACTCTTTATCAATATTTATTTATTTATTTATTTAATCTTTATTGCACATAACAATTTGTACAAAAGGCGGACTTAATGCCGCGTAGGCATTCTCTACCAGTCAACCATTGGGCTAAGCAGAAACAGTAAGAAGGTAGTGTGCTACAAACTAATAGGTACATAATTATAAGAGACTTATAGGAAGACCCAAAACAAAAGAACTAATAAAGAATAAAAATGTTATATGTTGATTCATAGCTAATTACACGTACATAATAACTATTACTATGCTAATACAAATAATATGTATACATATATATATATATATATATATATATATATATATATATATATACTAGATAGATAAAATATGAATCCACATTTTTTATGTTTTATATTAACACGTCAAATTACTGCATCCTATCTAGTGCTAAGCAAACGATGATCACCAAGAAATATAATTCACAACACATTTTATTAGTGCAAGGTAGATCGATCACACGATGACGAATCGATCACACCTGTGTCAGGGAGGGTCTGAATCAATCAAATTGGGATGTTTGGGTAGGTGTCCATAGTAATAGTGCAGATCTCAGATAGATACACCTAACACAATACACGTAGACAATACATACAGTCTACATAATTCACCAATCGATCTCTTCTAATCTATCGACTTCCTAGTCAGAACATTACCTACTAGCAGTGCTCGCGACTTCGTCCGCGTGGAATAGTTATTTTTTCCCCGTTTTTTTACATTTTCCATTATTTCTTCGCTCCTAATAGTTGCAGCGTGATGTAATATAGCCTATAGCCTTCCTCGATAAATGCTCTATTCAACACAAAAAGAATATTTCATTTCCAAAAGAAATTTTCATGAATTCGGACCAGTAGTTCTTGAGATTAGCGCGTTCAAACAAACAAACTCTTCAGCTTTATAATATCAGAACATTACCTAAGGAAATATAGTCGTCTTCGATATCCATGCTTTGACCTTTTTCTAACCTAAACAGATTGACAGTGACGAAACAAAGTTAACATAATCAAATATGGTTCGGTAGTGTTCTGAATACGGGCAGTTGAACAACATCAAAGTCATTCAGGTACGCACAGATCAAACAAAATTCTGATTCTGTTTATAGAAGCAACAATAACATTAAGTGTTAATAGCTTTACGATCTATAGCAGCCGTTATGCACTGTGTAGAGGAATACCTTCTCTCTTTAGAGAAAAGTCATTTGAGAAATTTTTATGTACCTAAAATAACTTTTAAAATAAATAGAATAGAATAGAATAGAATAGAATAATTATTTATTTAGCATCACACATTTTGTGACATAATAGAATGACCGAACACAATCAATTGCGCTGATACTAAAAAGGCATCTCGCTCAGCATGTGCCGAGGCGTGTCTGGACGCCGCGACGCTGGTCTTCCGCGGATGCCTCGAGAGATCTGCTGTGTGCACCGTAGGCGTAAATCATTTCATCATAGCTTTGTGTGATTCCTTTAGGGATAGTTCAACGGGATTATCGATACATTTTATTGCTTTTACAGTAAAGAGGGCCTTTGAAGGCAAATACAATGTATCTTTGAAGGAACGTACCCAATTACACCTTTCACCTTTTACTTACGTGCGTCGAGGTGTTGATATGTTTTCACAAACAACCCGCCGAGGATTACTTTTTGAAGGGGCATGTCATGTTAACGTAAGCTTCCATCAAAATCTGCGTGACTTACGTATAAATCTGTTATTGTTGTTGTTACTGAAAATGGCGAAGGAGCAAAATACTATAGGCCATAATAGGGAAAAAGAGTAAAATAACGAGCTTATTTAAATGGCCGGCAGCGACCCCAGAACTGATTTGAGAAGACATTGATTTGAGTTGTGGGTGTCCATGGGCGGTATTGACTGCTTACGATTTGCTCGTCTGCCGCCTCTTGTATGAAAAAGTACTTGTGATATCCACATTAATTGCTGAGACTGTTTTAGTAGTGGTGCATGTTTTAGCACCACTTTGCAGATAAGTATTTTATTTTATGAATGACACGTTTTCGTACCGTTTCTTTAAATTAACTTTCTCGTAAAGTAGGTATAATAAAAAGCATTTTCAACAACGCTTACTGCTCGTAATTGTTTGCAAATGTCTCGTTAACGACTAGTTCTCAATTGTATAAATAGATAATGAATAGTGTCATACAATAGTCGACAATATGTGTGCTGTGACTACAATGTTTCGCAATATCTCCGTGTCTACTAATCATCATGGGGCAAGCAATAAACTGGCTGATTTATAGCTCTTAGAACAGATGTTCTATCGTAAGCAAATTGTTTTTTGTCTGGGCGACTGCTGTCCGGTATTTTTATACTATACTTATTCTATAACATTTTTATTACCAACCAACAACTTTGGACTCTCATTCAAACCTACAGAGAGGAAAAAGTTGTTAAAGATAATATAAAACGAATTAAATAGTTGTAAGAACCACACAAGAATATTGATAGACAAGCGTAGGCAACCAAAAATGCAATAAAATTATTGTTGGCAAAACTAATTCATGGATAAATTTATTATTACCTAATTATAAATAGATACGATGCCGTAAAATAATGAGTAATAAAATCTTCATTATGTTATTAATACGAAAATATATAACTTCCGTTCATCATAATACGTGTTCGTTATTTATAAAACACCTACTTACATTCTTTATTTTATACGAGTAGGATTTTCAAGAAGCTCATAAACTACATAAGTATTTAAAGTATATTTTAGGGTAATACGAGTATCAACAAGAAATGTATTGTTTTAACTGGCTGTATTGATAGACTTTGTAAAATTGTAAGAGAAAGAAAAAAACAAAACAAATAAGGAATTGCTGAAAATTATTGTGGGAACTGCATGCTGTCTAAAACTGGGGCCAAGATCGAATCGGACTCGTGCCAGACGGGTTCCGTACCGTACCGTATACGGTATGTCAGTAATAGAATCCTGGACTGTTTATATTCTTTTGGTCGCCATCAGGTGATAGTCCTGTGTCCTGACTATCCCCTGGAGGCGACAAAGCGACCTTTCGCCCATTGGATAAATCTAGAGATAATTTGTTACTTTCGACCGGCCGTTACTTTTGTACCCGATCTCCCCTACTGTTAGGTACCCTAAAATGACCACTGTACACTCGGCGAAACATCTGTGAAGTCCTGTCTCGTTTTGGGATCAGTCGGTACCTATGTTAAACATCTATATCAATATACAGACAAGTAATTGGTCTGGTAACTTGGTTGTTGCCGCACCGCCCTGCTCTTTCGTCTTCTGTTAGGCGAAGGTCCATTATAAAAAAAAGACTAAATTGTACAAGTATTGTTATACACACGACCACACACGCCTATTTGAAAACCGCAGAAACCAATCTCGGTTTCATTGGACGGGTGTGTCATTCGTAATTAAGTGGGGAGTGCCCAAATTGGTGTAATTCAACTTGTGTACATAGGGGGATACGCAGCGGGCACCATTAGAGGAGGAAGAACTAAGTTGACATCAATGAGTTTTTCATGATAAATTTGAGTGTCTGTAGGTGTTTTAAAAGTGTACCTACCTATACAGTAATGTGTAGTATGTACCCAAGTACCCACAACAATGCTATGGTGTTGAAATAATTGTTATCATTCTAGTTCATAAGCTACAAACGCTAGGGGTTAGTACCCCTTGCGGTTATAGCTTCACAATTCATTGATCCACTTTGGTCTTTTATCGGATTGGGTTATTAATACTCGTAGGTACAATGAAATAGTTTTTAAGTGTTTTTTACCTATAGGTAACTTTTCTTCTAATGTCTTCCTCACTTCTCAACCTTGTTAAGCGTGTTTTATGATATAGTAAAGTACCTATTAATATTCCGTAAATAATTCTACATTTTTCAACTTCATTCTGATTTTGCTAATATTATATCTCAGGCGTCACGTTTTATTTCATAAGAAACACCTGAAGGTTTTACCCATAATCGCCACCCTGGCAGGCGGGTTGGCGATCGGAGCCACGCCTTTAATCGTGATGGTTATACCACCAGTCGGTTGCTCGTTTGTTATCCAGCAGGATGCACCACGTTCAGATGAGGGTGGCTTAGAGCAAAAAATGATAGGTCGCTCTCTTACATCCCCCCCAAATATGTATTAATATTTCCCAAATATTTTCTATTCCTTTATCATAGTGCATGACTGTATTCCTAACGCAGGTGTAAAAGGAGTTCTTACCTACATTTATAAAAAGTCCGAGTAATTGGAAACTATTTCATCAATTACACAATAAGTTGGAAATAGCATTCATGTAAACATAGCACAGTTCTGTTTACATCAATGCTATTTTCAAGGTTAAGCTTATATTCGATGTAATCCTGACATTTGCGCAATATCGACGGATTAGATAAACAGATTGCAGAATGTTGTAAACATTCGGTTTTGCCTTTTAGAGTTAACTATAACTGGCGCGTTATATGCCGGTATAGTTAGGTTTTAAGATATTTTCAGAGTGCCCAGTTGTTAACGCCTTTGATTTCAATGCGGGAGACAGCAGTTCAAACGCCAGCAGGTACCAATGTATTTTCAAAGTTGCTATTACGTATGGGGAATCCGCGAAACTTTATCAGGAGAGAGAGATGAACCACCTTTCAAAAATGTTAAATTTTGCTCTAACTTCGCCACTTAGAGCAAACATCTGGCGGTTATACCTATAATCGCCACACTGGGCAAGCGGGTTGGCGATCGCGGGGCGTAGCTTCTCGCTCCAGTGACGCTGCTGCCCTTCCTCGGTCTGTGATATTTAGCAATGCAATGTACCTATTAGAAAATTAACAGACTTTAAAGCTATAATATTTATTCAATTTACTACAATAAAATTATAAATAAATAAATAAATAAATAACCCAAGACATGCCACGCTGGGCCACACAGCGCCACCTAGCCCCAAACTAAGCCGAAGCTTGTACTATGGGTACTAGACAACTGATAAACTTACTTAGATACATTTTTTTTTTGTAAATAAATACATATTATACATGGAAAACACCCAGACCAATACAAACAGACATGTTCATGAACACAAATGTTTGTACTGTGCGGGAATCGAACCCACACGACCCTTGGCTCAGAGGGCAGAGGTACTACCAAATGAGCCACCGAGCCTGTCTTATTCCACTATTGTAGGTATTGGCAGGATATACGAGTATGATGATAGGGAGCAAGAGAAATAACGTAAAATAATCTCTGATGTAGCTACGGGTAAACAGACAGTTGCAGAGGTAATGATAACCAGACGAAGCAATCCGTATCCATTTATAATGTGTGTGTGTTACTAAATTTGTGTTAAGTAGGTATGATATGCAACAACGTAGCGTACAATTGGACATGCCTAATGACCAGCACTGGACTGCGATAGGCTGATGATGATGATGATGATACTGATCCTTGCACCTGTGTTTACGCACACACTTGTTCACTTTAATATCTCATGCATACTTGGTTAGTCGCTAGTTAGCTGCTGTGGCCGCAATCTGATTAGCAAAGTAATATTACTAATACAACGAAAATACAACCTCTTGCTTTCAAAAAGTTTTGTGTTACTAGCAAGATAATAAGTGGACTGAAATAAGCTACCCCATATAACCCCGGAGGTCTTGACAGGCAGAATAATGAAGTTTGTTTCAACCAAGTTATTCTATAGAAGATAATGTCGAGCAAAGTGTACGAAATAATATTTCTGTTTATCCAAGAAGTCTCGTCGGGGACAGACGATTTGTTTACAACAAAAGGAGTAATCAGATAATATTTCGCACAAATGTAGGTACGCACTGAGGTATCTCTATAAATTCAACGTCTCAGTATGTAGGTAGCTGTGTCAGATGAAGTAGCAAATACTTTACAGAAGTAGGTGTATCTAGATAGTGAACTAGCTAATACTCGTACTACTGTTACAAAAGTAGGTATATTAGAAATAAGTAAACGTTAACCAATTTGAAATATAAATCATTCAACTACTTATTTTTAACTCTAAGGCATAAAACTGTACCTACGTATTATTGTTTTCTTAGCAAAAATTAATAACCCAATTTCAGAACTAAATGTCGTTATTTTACTTTTAAACTATTTCGCAGATGTTAAAAATCAGTGTATATAGATAGACATATTCTATGATGTATAGACATATACATAGGTACTTTAGCTGCTTTGTGCTGTGCTACAGCATCGGACGGATATTTGAATTGATATCGGTTTCTCGAAACAGGAAATTTGATTTCAGTATGTTCAAATATTAAATACCAGAACTCATTGGAACCTATATTTATTTATTAATTAACTTACATTACTATCCATACTAATATTATATATGGGAAAGTGTATCTGTCTGACTGTATGTTTGTCTTTCTTTCACGGCAAAACGGAGCGGCGGATAGATGGAGAGTAACATAGGCTACTACATGAACGCGGACGAAGCCGCGGCACAGCTAGTATATAATACATACACCCTTAACTAATATACTACGTACTCATACACTGGTGCAAAGCCATATTCCCCAGAGACTTGGATACATTTACTGACGATCGTTACAAATGTCGTGAACTTTATATTATTCCAGTAGACTGGAATGCCGCACTAAGATATTTCATTTGTGAATGGGCTTTTCTCGCCATTTTGCTGCGATAAACATCGGATATCAAATTCATGGACCGCATCGAAATAGTTTGTGCTAGGTTATTTGCCGAAATCTATCCAGTTCTATAATAAAAGTTGCATGTAGTTATGGTTCAAGTAAATGAATCTGTTTAATTGTACCTACCTCGTTATTTGTATGTACTTATTTTTATTAGTACGACAAGAAGCTCTGGCTGGAAGTAACAAGAGCGGTCATAGCAAAGAATAATGTTACACCATTACCACCACCAGGGGCTCCTTGTTCCCCGAGAGATATAATCTTCCGATGTTCAAGGCGAGAGTGAATCGGTTTTTGCTGGGTGAGCGCGTTCCATCGTAGACTACGATATCGCTTACCATCAGGCGAATCGCAGTCAAGCGCAAACTCATTTTGAATAAAAAAAAAACACCAGAGGATGTTGAAAATCGGGAAAAGTGGAATAGCCGGTAAATCGCTAGGACAAAGAAGAAATACGACAACAAGATATTCTGTAAGGTCTATTTCTGTCTAGTCCAATCTTGTTGAATTTTCCGGCTTAGTTCAAATAATCTGAATTAATAACATCGATGTCCATGCTGGCCTGGGAGCTAACAAGAAACATACCTATAACATGCCAGCCCCAACTCAACCCGGGGTGCCGTAGAAATTGGCTAAGGGAACTGTTGCCTGAGCTATATTAGGCACTTGTTCCCTTCCTCTTATAGTCTTGGGTCTTTTAAACGGGGCGTGAAGCGGCACTTATGCAGGCCGTCATAGTGTGATCGATCCACATTGCACTAACCATGTGTGATGAGGATCGCTTTCACTTTTTGGACTTCGTCGTTTGCTTAACATCAGGCAGGACGCAGTCATTTTGACGTGCTATTATAAAAAAAAAAAAAAAAAACTCGCAGGTGAAAGGACTATCACAAACGGAAGCAATCCCAAAGAGGGTCGTCAGACTGGTGGCCGGCTATAAAACTTTACCGAAACCCCCCACATCATAACAAGATAGAAGAAAAAACTTGTGCCGACCCCTCTTAGAGTGGGATAAGGGCAGGACAATGTTCAATTTTACTCTATCAAATTATAAACGCACCTAAGTATTCATACAAATTGTTGAAGTTCTATTTGGTTATTCAAATAAATCTTTGATTTTTTGTGCTGGAAGTTGCTTTTCCACCTACGTGGACCGATTGCAACGTTTCATGTCGGATTCAAGGAATTGCAACTGTAATTGAATCTATCTATTGTTGAGCGAAATGTGAAGCTGTTTCAATTTAAACGTGTCGTATTCTGGTGTTTATTGATTTTGTTTACACGTCTTCGTACTACAGATAAATATATATTATGCTAATTCCATGGGTACAGTACCTACAATTAAAAATAATGTTTGATAGATATTTTACCAAAAACATTCGTCGTCACGGTGGTTCTTCATTCAATCCAATGTGTTCGTTTATTTGCGAAGAATCAACATTTATAGTAACAACAATTATATTAATGAAAAAACAAGCATTGTATGGCTGTTCAACGCCCATTGCTATTTTATTTAACACGGTTTGTTTGAAATCTGAATTCGCATGTTATTATTTTATTCTTTAAACCTGTGTTTACATATTATCTCACGGAACGATCGACATCTATACCGGTAAAACTTTAATTGCATTAGTAGGTAACAATCATAGGAATTTTGTAAACAGTGGAAACTACGACACGCAAAACTAACTAATGTATTTCCTATTTGTATGCACGTAAACACATTGTAATTAGCAATATGGGGGGTCTCTTATTAGTAGTATAATATGTTTACGACTCCTGATGGAAAAGATTTCGTCTACTAAGCAAAATGTACCTAAATATGTCAGAAATTGCAGTTTTAGGTTTAGAAACAAGCAAAAGCTTTGTAAATGAAAATTTATGTATTTTATCAACAACTTGTCAAGTTGCGAAATAGTTTGTACGAGTATACCACTTCGTTACATTTCTTCAAATCTCAATATCGACCTTTGAATAAATCAAGATGAAAACTACCTCTT
Source organism: Conogethes punctiferalis (assembly GCA_031163375.1). NCBI lineage: Eukaryota > Metazoa > Arthropoda > Insecta > Lepidoptera > Crambidae > Conogethes > Conogethes punctiferalis. Next base: position 14,962,794 of record CM062085.1, on the reverse strand, counting down.
ATGTATCCATCTTATCCATGTATCGTTTCTTATGTATCTTATGGTCCATAATATTCTCAATGCCACAGAGAATATAGGTAATACTAGAGAATACTGGACGGTATATCAAATTTGATAATCAACCTACTTTACCTTTCATAGTTTTGTATTTTGTATCTATTTTTGTCTTTTTTGTATCCACACTACAATAAAATTCAACTTTCACATCGCGTGAACACACACGCGCGTCGTACACGTGAAATATTCTGTTCATTATAATAATATGAAGTGTGAATTAATATTTAAATATAATACGTATAAACGCTAATGGGAGACATCTTCGCGTAATTAATCACCAGTATCAGGCATCCACCACAATTAGTGGCGCGCCCGGAAAATGGATGGCTCTTTTTGGAAGGCTTTAAAGTAGTTAATGTTAAAATTAATGGGATATTTCATTAATCAAATTATCAGTTAAGTATACTTAGGAAAATGTGGATATGAACTATAGGGTTATTTTATGGCAGAATGTTGTAAGTTGTAAGAAATATTCACTTTAACTGGATTAAGAATGTAATAGCATGTAAGTAATAGTAACTACTTAGGCGGGAAGGAGAGAACCTATCTAACCTAACTGATTTTATAAGATTCGTTGAGAAACTTTCTCGTACGTTCGTTCAAAGTTTCCGAATCCGAGCGGAAATAAGCATTGTGAAGAGTCAATCGAAAAGCGTCCACAATTAGTTTTACATGAACGAATGAAAAATTTTTGAATCCGACTCGGTATGGCATTGTGAATAGCTCTGTTGGACGTTAAAGAAGCCTAGAGATGCTGCTTCTGATGCTGATGATTCATGCTTATGGCGAGGAAGATCTTTAGTCAAGCTATCGGCAGTGAGCGATACGAGTAAGAGATTCGTATCTTGATCGTCGAGGTAGCAACAATCTTTTCTCTTACGAAGTGACAGCGAATATCGATATACTTGGTACATACGAGTACATACGTGGTATATAACAAAGACGTATCACCAATCGACCAAAGTTATACTGCCAAAAATACTATTTTGCTACGTAACAATTTTTAATTATTATAAATACTTATTGTGTAGTAACACGAAACGTTCTCTAACGACATACATCTGGCTACTTAACGGGTCACGAAAAACAACCAATGACCTTAAGAGCCGTAAGCAAAATGAGCATTTATGTTTAATTTCCACGCGAAATGGTTAGTGTTACTACCCTGTATGGTTAATAGCCCAACACCCGTTGTGTTATTGTTTGGTCAGAGCCGAAACGTTCGCCTCTGACCTAACGTTCATAAAGGATTAATTCTAAAATAATGTCACTTTGTTCTTTTGATAAAATTTTCATTATATTGTGTACCAACATGTTACATGTTACAAGCTTGTCTTAACATGAATTAAGAATAGCTGGTAATATAAATTATAAAGACCATACAGTGATTTCTGTGGCACGTAAGTGTGACGTAAAAGTATCTTTCTAAATAATTATTAAATAAGAATACTCAAAGATTCTTGTGGCACGTAAAAGTGACGTAAATAAAAGTCTCTTTCAATATTATATATCTCATTTATAATGAATGAAAACTTATTTCATAAAGAAATATCTACCCGTAACAAACAACAAGCATAATACTACTGGAATAATTAACGTATTAATTAGGTCAACAACAATGACAATGCACAAATACTATCAATTTACACATAGCGCATACTATGTCAAATTATGTTTTGCAGTTCATACTTAATGCAATAACTTGTAGGTACACTAGCAGTAAGTATTAATAAATTTTAAAGAGTGCCTACAATAAGCTTACTTACAAATATAAAAACAATAGGTATACCACTGATTTTGACCGGCTATTATTGACTGGCAGCTATGGATGAACCTTGAAACATTTCCTTCCGACTTTCCCTATATTCATTAATACAACAAGTATCCCAACAACACTATATTGGATCGTGACGGGCATTGCAAAATAATTCTCTCTCATTAATCCTTTTTGTAATGAATGTTCACTTAGTGTAAGCGGTAGTACTAACAAAAATATATTGTACAAAACACTACAAAAATATGTAAAAAGGAAGATGTGAGATGTAAAAGATTGAGAATCCCAAGATCATTCCTACGTGGGTATTTTATATTCAAGATTTAACTGTGTAATATCTTAGACTGACTTTGAGAAATGGGAGCTGTAAAGTAAGAGATACCTAGATAGTCTTTCATGGTTCGTGTCTACAGGTATACCAATACACTATTTTATTTACGTTATAGAGATGTTTTATGAGACAAAGATTAGATTTACATTTAATTTACCTGACATAATTCAGGATTAGTAAAGAAAATTTTAAAGATAGCCTATCATTTATAAGTATAGGTAATACGTGCGAGCGTAATATGGGTTATGGCCTTACTACATATCTCAAAATCTATTCAATGTCTTCTCTCTATCATATATGCATAGATAGATGCATTACATGATTTGAATCTGCATGTATTACGTGACACGACTACTTATTTAAAGATCAAATTAAGTATTAATCACCTATGTACCTACATAGAAACAAAGTGCACTATTTGCCTCGAAGATTTGTATGGACATAATTATTTCTACATCTACAAATGTTATAAGGAAAATATTAAAGGCATGTACAGCGCGTGTTCGATTCATAATAATATATAGTAAGAATTTTCTTTAGTGTTGCCCTTATTGTACAAAGTTTTTGCCCAGTTTGTTTCTAAAAAAAAAATGAGATTGTCTTACTTCAATTTATAACTATAACTACTCAAAATATATCTATATCAAATAATGTAATTAGATCTACAGTAAATTAAAAAAGGAATAAGTCAAAATATCTTGTGACTACATAAAGAACATTCGCAGGCTTTCTATGGCGCATTGCTTTCTTGAAAAGCTCTCTCGTTGCTTTTAAAACTTTTCCTTCAGTTTGGCAACTTTAGGTTCCTCTGAGGGAACGTCAGGGTAATGCCTTAAGTCTTCTACGCCCTTTCATCAAGACTTTATTGTAATGTTTGCTTTTACAGCCGCATTTATTTTTAAGAGGTTTTGTTTAAAAGGATTATACATTTTTGTTATAAGTATTTTATAAGTACCAATAAATAAAAAAAAATCTTATCGCGGAGTAGCATGCAAAATTACTAGCTTCTTAGACCTCTACATATAAAGTTTCTAAAATGCACGTGCCTTTAAAAGTTGAAAACGAAAAACTCAATCATCACTCATGGTTACTGGAAAACGATTTCTGGACAAAAGTAGTAGCCGTAGATCTATAGACTACGACTTTTTTCAAATCTTGGGGCGAACGAAAAAACTTTTTATCTGGTAAATTGACTTTTCCCGAGGGTCATAGAAGTAACATCTTCAAAAAACATGCCCGCAAAAGTTATACTAGGACTTATAGGGTTGTTATTAACTGGGTTAGCTATTATTGCAATTGTTTAAAGAATTAGCAACAAAAAAATATACAATCAGATACCTACTTAACTAACAGACAGGATTTTTTCAGGCAGCTCAATAATAAATAAATATTTTGAAGGACATGGTCATTATTATCTGCCTATTGCAGTCCACTGGTGTATGAAACATAGGCACATAGACATAGGCCTCTTTAATCGTTCAGTGGTCCTCGCATCAGCTCTTGCCATCCTGCACAAATTAAAAAAATTCTTACAAGACACCCAAGTAAAGCGATCTATTTTTATTTTTTGTTTTAGCCAGGGAAAGGCCTTCATTAGTAAGTAACGAGAGATGTTTCAAGTAATACTAAAGCGTGTTGTCCCCAGTAGTCTAGCCGCATTAAAATTCAGCCACCCTCGCATACGAATCGGCTTCATTCGATTTTCAAAGGCTTAATTTCCTTTTCTTCACTAAAGTACAGTGGCGGTGAAAAATAATTATATTGTTTTAAATATGTATAATAATATTATTTTGTGGAACCAGTTCATAACGAAGATACTTTTATGTTCAAGTAACCATTATGTACTAATTGAAACATCAAACCATATTAATAGGTAATAACATAACCGAGAAATATTTACAAACATAATTATTAACTATGATACGAGTAATATAATAAACACAGAGTAGCGTAGGTAGGATACTTCATAAACATAAATTAAAAATAAATACCTATTATAAATCGAAACCAAAAAGCTATCTTCGATTTGTATTTAAAAGAAGGGACGGTTACACGATGCATTTTCATTGGGATTCCCTAAAGGGAACTTCCCTACTACATATTATACAGACCTGCCTAGGTACTATAAATGACTGTGAACAAACACACAGCCAAAATGAAGTCCTTAACAAAATGAAAAACTTAACCCAGTATTACATACGCAACATTTAATCGCTTGAGTTTAATCCCTCTCTGCTGCTTGCTACACAATCCTAAAAAATAATAATATTGTGTACAATTGTAAATCTTTTTAACCTCTACTGTACAAATTTGAATTTAATACAATACTTGGCATGCGGGTCGCGGAACTCACGGAAACATTCAAGACAATAACTGTTTTTCTGTGCTTTTCATACTGTATTGTTAACTAAACCACGTTCACGTGAAAAATAATGCACGTTCATTGTTCACGAGCGAACTATTAAGGATTTGAGTATCGTTACGTTATTTTTGGGTTAGTTGTCCGGGAAATTCATTGGTTGGAAGAGTTTTCAAATTATCACCATCTTATGCCTGCAGACGTCCACTGCTGGACATAGGCCTCCCCCTATGACAATTATCATTTGGTTTTTGGTGATGTACCATAGTCCCAACGCTTAGTGACCGCAGTACTTAGTTTTTATTTGTACACCTGGGAGTGGGAACGCTGTTGCTTGTTTTTTGATATTTTTTTAGTCGTGTTCTACGACCATGGGATGAGATGGGGTTATTAAGTCATAACGTGTACTAAGATAAAAATATTACCTTGATTCAAATTTTTTTGTATATTGCCGTCTCGCTTAACTACAACATGACGTCAGACATGAAAAAATTCAAATTATTATCACAGTGTGAAAAATGTTGTTCGTGTCGGCATTTGGACGATGTTCTAAGATACAAGTCTGAGTGTTAAAATGGCTAATGGCTACTTGACCTTAGCGACAGCAAAAAATATAAGAAACATGTTATTTTTCCGGGGAACTGTACCAAGCTAGTGCAAATTATATACCTACTTCATTAAAATACAAGAAAAAACATAAATGCACATAATGTCAGGCGCGGTCTATTGTCAACACAATACTATGCAACGTAAAATCGGCGTATGAATGGTCTATACTTAATATACGAACTATTTGATCTGTACAATTCACTCTGCTACAAACGTGTAGAGTACCTAATCAAGCCTATGTAAATAGATGTATAATTTTTTTGTTGCATCCAGTTAAAATTAAAATCGAAACGTGACAATATGTAATTGACTTACTCGTGATATCGTGCAAGAACTTACGGACGGAAGTTAATGTTTTATAAATCGTCCTTTTGCTGGCGAAAATGCACGATCATCGCGTTATTTTATAATAACAGCGGGGCGTACCCGTTTTATAGCTGCCGGTCTGTGTGCATATTACGTCCTAATGCTGCATTATAGTGAACTAAACTTAATAAGGTTGCACTAGACAATACGGGGTCAACGGTAATATAAAATCTATACACGATAACACTGAAATTTAATACGCTTTTGCTCTAGCTGCAACAGGGGATGTTTGTGAGCGATATGAAAGTGAATTATGAACAAACCTACATTGTTTGAGAAGCGTATCGGGAAAATGGGAAGATATTTCCCACAAGGAAAGTACGTGAATCTTCCCGTAGTTTATTAGGGTCGGCCGATTTGTGCTTTGTCCTATGAATGATATTACGTGTAGGACGAAAACGTAGTATCTACGACATCAAAAATTTCCTTACAAACTATCTTCATTATTCACTTTGTTATACGTGCGGGAAGATATGATCATGCTCAACGTTTTATGGTAAGTATCGTGCTATCTGTATAGACGGTTTTATATTATTTTTATGGGAATATTTCCCGAACGATAGAATCGTTCTGAAAAATATACCAGTATATATAAGCACCTTCCAGCAGAAAAATAAAGCAGTAAATTATTTTCATTATAGCATAGCAATATTTCGTTGAAAAGACATGTAGTCGTTATTTATTAATTAGATGTCAGGACGTTATTATATTTAAAAGAACAATAAGCGCAAGGTCGTTAATAGCTTTTGGTAATAAAAAATAATAATTTTTAATATTCAACGACATACAGGACAAACCACAATATATAACTAGACTAGATATTATTTTACACAGGCGAGTGGCAAGAAATCCACATAAATTAAAGGGGGTTGACCAAACTGTAGCCAGCGTAAGAACTTAACATCTCTATCGCCTGCTAGATACGACTTTGTAATAGAGTTACAGAATGCAAATGAGTAAAACATGCAAATACAATGGGAACCGGTATCTATACGTGAACACACACCGCGAAGTCGGCTCTCGTGCCACGGAACTATTAATCATTCGTCCGACTAATAGATAGGTGACCGTCCATCTCTAAGGCAAAAATAACACTTTATTCACTACGGCTAACCCAGTTCCCGACACATATGGCATGACCCATATTTTAAATGCGGCACGTTGATATGTGTCGGTCTGCATTCCGTAAAAAGATTTGACTGTTACATAATCATTAGTGAAAACATGTCTGTCTGTTTTTTTTTTATAATTTATAGATTGCATCTGTTAGGGCTGTCTTAAACTTTTGATTATATACTGCAATCATTTGCCTATTATACTTAGTGTATAAGGTTGGGGCGGAATATTTTTCCCTTCCATCCTATGAACCCAATCGTATTTCCACGTATAAAAAAACCACTATATGTAGCTTGTACCTCTATGCACCTATCTAGCCGTAGGTAAGTCAGAGAAACTTTTATTATCCGATACTATCTGCCAACTAAAATAGAAACATAAAGCTTTTATCGAACATGTTGGTTTCTGTAATAACTAGTCCCTGTAAAAGTCTTCTAAACCAACTTTTGGACTATAAAGTCGGACTCGGACCACGGACAAAACTTGTGGTATAAATTTCTTCCGGATGTCTTGGAGTTTGTTTTATTACGGTCTCTTAAGTTTCTTGTAATACTTATGCTTGAAATAGAAAATACAGCGGTTATATTGGACTTTTTAATAATGTTTAAACGCTAAGGTTGTTGCTTGTAACAAGCACAAGTACTTTGGTAACTTTTCCGCGCTGGAAATGATTACACGTTGCAGTTTCAAAAAGAGCTTTATAATTATTTTGTTCTTAATATAAATATGTAATGTTTATATAATTGTGTAAAAGGTATTTTGTCGAACATGATTATTTGAACAAGAAAAATATGCAAATATTCTGGTTTTCGCTGAGACGGAAACTCTCGATTCAAATTTTGGATAAATTTGAGGTTCATTTCTCTTCGGTTGCCTTTTGATTTTGCTTCAGTGAGCCAACAATCAAGTCGATTCATTATTATTGTTTGTCTTGAATCAAATTGAATCTTACCTTTTTGTTATTTTGAAGGTATAAGCCATTGAAAAGTAACTCAATTCTAATTCTAATTGATTAAATTCTAATATCTATGTGAAGTAACAAAACTAAAAGGACTCCTTCACTAACTTATTTACGTTTGGTATCTTCCGAATTCTGTGTGATGTCCCAAGGATCACACAGGAAACTTGCTTACTTTGCTATATTGACGCAGAATGAAAGAATGTGTCTTGGCTCGACACAAGTAGATGCTGCTTTCTCCAGTTCTTTAATCGGATCCTTATATTTTTGTCCTTTTGTGCTTCGTCTGTCAAACGATACTTTGGCCGCTAAACCAATTACCGTTCATCTTTTTTTTTATAGTGGCTCGACATAGTGGTTTCCCTACGCCTGATGGAAAGCGAAAGAGAAGCCCAAGTCGCTGTGACAACGGGCAAGTAACTAGTTTAACTATCTTTTTAAAATCATTTATACCAGTTTTTCTATACCACTAAGGTGGTAACGGTAAATTCTTAGAACTCTCTAAAGAACTTGATGTGAAGTGGTTACCAGTTTACTAAATTCATCAATATCTTTATAAGAGATGGTAGCTAGGTAATAATATTACCTAAGATGAAGATACTTGAACTATGTACCTACCCTACATCAAACAACTTTTACTTTAACAGATTTTTTAATTTGTTTTGTAACATTTAAAGCACTTAAGCTACCGAAGTGAGAAATGTTATCCATTATGTTGCCTTGCAGTACTATGTATTTATATATGCGTGTGGTTTTTGTAGGTCATAAAGCCGTTCGTTGGTGCAAATGGCCTCACATTTCCTGGCGTTCGCTTCAATCACACACGCGGTAGGTATTTTGTTTGTTGTATCTCGTTTTGCTTTTGCTGTATTGTGTGGTTCGCAAAGCGTGCAGGCTGGCATTCCTCGCGATATTCAGACAGATTTTCCGACATTTTACGCGAGCGGATGGTCGCATAGCATTTACACTTGAATTGTGACTGTAGATTCTCCATGTGGTATGTGTTTTAAACGAAAATACAAGTTAAGTTTCAAATACCTAACCCTTTACAAATGGTTGCTTTGAAAACGGCAATAAGGCCCTTCATGTAATAGGGATGTGTCCAGGGTCAAAATAATTACATTATATTTAGTCCGTATTTTAGATTATAAAAATATATTGGACACGTATTTTTGAAAGGGTGTGCTTTCTAGTTGGTCTTATTGTCACCATATTTGTTTTTGTTTTGCTAAAAAATGCTATTAATTATATCTTTAACTACCCTACCTTACATAACACAGTAGAATAGGAGAGAAAAAGACACATGTTATAATGAAAAGCATGGATAGTTTGACGAGTAGGTACTATTGTGGGGGTCATGACCCCTACGTGCCAACCCTAACTGCTGATGACATTGTAAGTAAAGATGGATTCAACCTCCATCCAATTTCTATCGATACCCGGTTTATCTTTCAAGTGACATATTTATAACGGCAGCGCAGTGGTGACATCCCGAAATGAGTTTGCCATTTTGGCACGGGTGAGGTCGCACAAATAAATTCATTTCGATAGTATCTGTTCCATTACTGATAGGATTCGATGGTCAACTAGATATGTGACCTTTTAAAAGTCTAGTCGGCCATCAAATACCTACTGTTGTAGGCTAGCCTAGTTCTAATTTTAAGTTCTTACTAGAATCTAATTAAGATAATGATCATATCTGTCTTTGCCTACATGCAAAAGCTTTTTTGGATATTTGGATGAATGTTTGTTACTTTCACGCGAAGACTTCTAAACAGTTTTGAATAAAACTTTAACCTATTTCCATACATACAAAACTAAGTCGCTTTTGTTTTCTGTCTGTCCCTATGTATGTTAAATATCTTTAAAACCACGCATGGAATTTTGATGCGGTTTTTTAATAGATAGATGGATTTAAGAGGAAATGTGAAATGTAGCCTATTAACTTGGCCTAACTGTAAATGAGTTTATAAATATTGTAAGCGAAGAGCGTCTTCATCGCGCCAATATCAACATGGCTCTATAAAACCTTTTTCCTAGAGAAAAGAAAAATAATAATATTTGATTTGACTTGACGTAATATCCACACGTTCTGTCAATTGTTAATTGTCAATTTCAGTGTTACAAAAATTGTACAAAAAATTACAGCAAATAAGACCCCCTAAGTAAAAATCAAGATGAACGGGTAAATTGAAGGTACAGCTGAAATGCCGCTCTCAGCAAATTTCAGGCGTGGTAAGTTCTACTCAAGGAATTTACCTTGCCATAACACTACCATCAACCTAACGCACTTGCATTTTCTTCAACATTGTCTTAATTATTTGAGGAATTTTTAATTAAACAACCTTGAGCCAAGTAATCTTTTTAAATATGTTAAGCAGTTAACCATTTGTTTTCCCGCCGACTCTCGAAGAAATAGGGTGATTTTAGCGCTTAAACGTCTTTCAACGAATACGTTGAAAGACGTTTTGATTTATTATGTCGTAGATTAAAATAACGATTATTGGAAATATTTAACACATCGGTGGCATTGACATTTTTATTTATTTTAACTATAGGCTCTAACATGCACAATAATGTGCGTAATCATTAATTGCACAGATATTTCAGAGATGCTAGTGGCTATCAAACAGGCGAAGAAAAACAAAGACAAACAATCTGACTCCGAAGATGCAGAAAGAGAAAACTTAAACGGGACGCCAAATGTGGTGTCTCTCGAAGGGGGAGTAAGCTCTAGAATAAGCGATACACATGATGCCAGCCAGCAAGGTTACGTGAAGAAAGAAAATAAATAGTTATTTAAATATTAGATACTAATGCATGTAAACCTTTTGAAAAATAAAGAATAGATTCTTATTTCGGTTAATATGGTTTATTTATTGTTATTTTTGATTTAATTTAATTATTTATCTCAAAGTAAATATGAAATAACTGAGAATTCATGTATTGCTAGATTTAAAAGGTGGAATAAATATTGGCATTATTTATAAGTAGTGTAATTTTAATTTAGGTTTTTCAAGGTGTGATGAATTCTTGATCATTATAGTCAGCTGCAGGTTTCCCACTGCTGAAAACAGGTGACGATTACTGGCGTCCAAGACAAGGCCCTAAGATTCCAAGCCTTGCGCACGCGCGAATCATCCGGTGGGCTGTCGGTCTTTTAAAGTTCGGAAATTCCTTAAAACATATTTTTTTATTGCTTTTTGGTGACAGATGAGCAAGCGGCCTGTCTGATGTTAAACAGTAACCGCCGCCCATGGGACATCAGCAATGCCAGGGGCACAGCAATGCCGTTACCTACCGATCGTGAGGAAAGAGCTGTCTTTAAACCTCGTTTGAAAAAGGACAGCTGCAACAAGCGATCAGAAAACACCGCGGCTGGTAGGTCGTTCCAGAGTTTGCAAGTCCCTGGCAGTGGTTTTTTTCTGACAGTCAGTCATGTGGTTATTTACTAACTAATTGCCATTCGCTCTTCATCAGTGTGAATATCTATTACTGCTTCCGTTGACCGGAGCGTGAGCGAGATATGGATGATTAACTAATTTGTTTGACGGAACCCGCATGAAAGGCATACTAATAGTTGTACGAGCCCATCTTACCCTTGTTTTCATTACCACGAAGTTTGGTCTAAACTATCGATTTGCGTAGAGCAGTTGATGCGTCAGTACTGTGTTTGCTTCGTGTTTTGCCGTCACGGGATGAATGAAATATTTATTTGCTTATTCAATATCAAGATTTATCTTATGATTGAAATGTTATTGTTTCTCTATAAACAGTATGAGCTCGTACAATAACTCGAGGAACAATGGACTGAAACTCGAGTGTTCAATATTCAGTTTCAGAGCACTTTGCTCTTTTGAAGGATTTAAAAGGTGCCCCAAGTACATTGTGGCCAATATTCTCGTTCATAGCAACATGTATACATTTTTGGATGCACTGTCTTTTCACACCGCAGATCGAGTGTTGTTTTGGCTTAGACCATACCTTTATAGCAATTCGCCCATCGTCAGCTCTAAAGAAGTTAGTTAGTTCTTATACTTACTTACTTAACAGAGTTCAAATAAGTAAAGCCACTGCTCATACATGTGCGTCCATCACAAATATGAAATACTGGCTCAACGTTTTTCGTTTTCCGTTCGGGGGAACGACGGGGAATGTGGCACTCGCGTCTCCCTCGTAATGGATCTTTTGGACTAGGTTTTTAAGTTAACTTGGTACTTGATTTACTTGAAGACAACTTATTACTTGCTCTAGCGGGGGTGGTAAAAAGATCTTTAAGACTTATAATTGACGTCAGCATTACAAAGACCTGAAATAGTTAGCCAGATAAGTCTGGCTAATGTTCTAATGGTTCTATTAAACCTACATTATCTATGAGAACAATAATTATTTAAATGTGCTTCATCTATCTTGAATTACCTACATGATATTAAATCAAATGACCTTATTTCATAATGCGTTACGCAAAGTTTTATAGTCGTAATAAACCATAACAAACATTATTTATTGAAATTGCAGACCACTTAACTGTATGATAGGCAAAAGTTGGACGAGAGTTTCATATCTATGATCCATAAAAAATCAGATTCTTAAATGTTCGGATCTCTCTGACCTTCAGCGTGCTTCAGTAGGTATATGAATTACGCTGTCCTTCCACTCCGAACAACTGGACCGACCAACTGGTTGTGCATAATGGAACTCGATGAAGGGGTTTGTTCCTATCTAACCAACTAGTTGATCACTTATTTTATTTTGAGATAATTATTCCAAAGGGAACAACTGAACCGACCAATTAAAACAGATCAATGGTATACAATATTTGCCATTTGAAGTAAGTTATAGAAACTACTGGTAACCGACTGGTGGCGGTATAACCATCACAATTGAAGGCGTAGCCAAATACCATAGACCGATAACGGGCAGCAGCGTCACCGGAGCGGGAAGCTATGCCCTGCGATCGCCAACCCGCCTGCCCAGCAGCGTGGCGATTATGGGTATATCCTCCAGACGATTCTTTATTTGTTAGTGAATAAAGAATTTTGAATTTTTGAATCCTCCAGACGATAGTCCTAACTGGAAAGGCCATGTCCAGCAGTGGACTGTAATAGGCGGATGATGATGATGATAGACTCTATTTACAGTACTGGGTACTTACACTAAGCTAATGGCAGCGGGTTTGTTTTAGTAATAGACGATATTTATCATCTGGACAGTGATTAATATCTCAATTAATATGGTGGTACAGGATTATGTTATATCGTACACGTGGTGTGATAATAAATAGTTACGGTTGACTATGGGAACAGAATAGAAAAACATGACTAACGCATTAGATTAATTGAAATACATAAAATAGAATAAGTGTACATAAATAATATAGTCCTATTTTCTACTAATATTATAAATTCTAAAGTTTGGATGGATGTATGGATGTTTGTTACTACTTTACTCGAAAAGTATTGAATGAAACTTTACAGTAATATAACTCGTACATCGAATTAATACATAGGCTATAATTTTGTAAGGATATTTATTACCCTACATTTTTATTTCGAACGATTGTTTTCATAGATTCGATTCTTTTTTATTTTATTTTATAATGAAAAGCATAAATGTTCAATTGTAAAATACCTACCTTTTTAGGGTTCCGTAGCCAAAATGGCAAAAACGGGACCCTTATAGATTCGTCATGTCTGTCTGTCTGTCTGTCCGTCCGTATGTCACAGCCAGTTTATTCCGAAACTATAAGAGCTACATTATTAAAATTTGGTACGTAGATGTATTCTGTTAACCGCATTAAGATTTCAAAGTAAAATCAGAAAAAAAACCAAAATTTTTGGGGTTCCCCATACATGGAACTGAAACTCAAAATTTTTTTTTTCATCAAACCCATACGTGTGGGATATCTATGGATAGGTATTTGAAAATGATGTTGAGGTTTCTAACATCATTTTTTTCTCAGATGAATAGTTTGCGCGAGAGACTCTTCCAAAGTGGTAAAATGAGTGTCCCCCCCCCCCTGTAACTTCTAAAATATGGGCACTATAAAACTGAAAAAAATATATGATGTGTATTACTATGTAAACTACTAACGAAATTAGTTTCAATGAAATCTAGACAGTAGTTTTTTTTTAAACATCATAAATCAAATTACCTAATTTTTTTCATTCAATCAGTGGTACGGAACCCTACGTGCGCGAGTCCGACTCGCACTTGGCCGGTTTTTATGCTATACCTAAGTAATTCCCTTTTCAAGTATTCCGAAAGTAAGATATGGCAAAAACATTAGGTACTTTCCCGCGTCAAAAATAGGGAAGATGCCTAAATGAAAATGCCATGTTGACCGGTTATTCAGTGTGAATCCCGCAGAGTTCCATATATCTAATATTAGGAGCAATAAATGCCACTATCCCTATTTTTTGTGACACTTGACATAAAATTTTGATCACCCTTTTTCCTCTCTAAGTAAGATAGCCTTTTAAGAGAGGTAGGGCATAGCGAATCTTCGCTCGAATTGAGCTGCCCGTCCGGGGAAGGACCTCCACCCTATAGAATACCGCAGCCAAATGACCTCCGGGTCGTGTTTCTGCCGGTGAGTAGGGTTTCCGTGACTCATGGGGGGTTAGGGGTTGGGCCGGCATGGCGGTGGCAACTGACAGGTAACTGACCAGTTACTTGCCCGTTGTCACAGCGACTTGGGCTTCTCTTTCGCTTTCCATCAGGCGTAGGAAAGCCATTATGTCGAGCTACTATAAAAAAAAAGTCTCAAGATAAGTCTCGAACACCACCGATTACAGTCGGGCAAGTATTACCTAATAGTTGCTCGGGGTGGGATTGATCGCACCGACACGACGGGCTGGCGCCGCGCCAGAGTCTGGAGTAAAGCCAACGACACATGGCGGCAGATTTAAAGTTTTGATACTAAATAACAGCATTTTGTTAGCGAAAACAAAACCCGACTTCAATATGGTGGCAATGGGACCAACTAGGAAGTACTTACACCCAAACAAAAAAAGAACTTACCAAATCGGTTTACAATTCACGGAGATACCTATATGGTAACATACCTACATACAATCGCATTGAGAACTTCCTCCTTTTTTGAAGTCAGTTAAAAATGCTGAGATTTTTCATCATGATCATTATCATACGGCAATTCACTGCTGGACATACACATGCCTCTCCAGTTGTTCGCCACTTTGGTCAAATGCCGGTAACACTGCTGCCCGTCATCAGCTTGTGGTATTTAGCTACGGCTTCTATCGTGATGGTTATATCGTCATCAGTTGGGGATTTTTCTTGGCAAGGCAAGAACAAATCCAAATGTTTGCCCAAAGTGGCGAACAACTGGGGAGGCCTATGTCCAGCAGTTAGAGAGCGATAGACTGATGATGATGACCCAATAAAATAAAAACATTCATAGCCGATCTGGTTAAGAAAGGTTTACTTAGTCAACAATTTCTCAAAGCATCTTGTGTGCTAGGGCCCTAAAGTTTAATGGTATGACGACGATTCTAATAAAATATAAAACTGTTCGGAATGTACCCAGTTGTTCGATGAGGCATCTTTCGTGGGTAAAGTATGCTCATGAAAATATGTTCCCCTATGTTGTTCTATGTTCTCTTATTAGCAAAACAAAAGTTATTATACTATTAAACACATTTTGTATCATTAGAGATGACATTTTTGCGTTTAGGAAATATAAAGGTGTTTTAAAAGATATACTTACAGCATTCAAGCAGCTTACATTATCATAAAAATATATTACCTAAAACATTTGCTTTCTATGGTGCGTAGAAAGTCATAGTTATGACTATATATACTATCTATCAGTAGATTAGGATATCTACTGCTCAAACATACCTGTCCCTTCATCATTCCTCCATAATCATAATTACACTTATTAATTAAACAACATTGTGCTTTCAGAAGCCAGCCTAAAAAGGTCTTTGCCCTCTTTAGTGCGTACGCAGCCTAAAGATCGGATCCCTTTAAAGCTTGTTACATGAAGCCGTTGTTCCTTTCAAGGCCAATGCCAATTCGATACTGTGTCAACTAAAACATTTCTTTCTGCTTGTTTTGTATTTCTTTTGTTTTTTTGTTAGTAGTTGTTCCATTTTAGGTACCCACTAGTTCCGGATCGGTAGATCTGTTTTTATGATTTCTCTTTGTTCATAAATCTATCCAAATTGAAGCTATAGCTAGTCATCAAGGTATATTTCAAAATTCATTTCTGTATTCGCAATAAAATCGCATTTCACGAGTACGGTTTATCGACGAACGTGTAAATTATATCATGCAGTTGGAGTACCGGAAAGACATTAAAGCAGGATTATAGGTATTATTCTGTAATTACCTACCTATTAAGCTAACTATGAAATGTTATATAATATTCGAGAAACGTACGATATAGCAGACTGCAAGTTCCTCTGATATGTAAAATTATAAAGGTCTCAGGTCTAATTTTCCAGTGACCGGATAACTCTATAACAGTCTGATTTTTTTTTTTTTTTTTTTTTTTTTCTAAATGACTACGATGATGGCCAGGACGGCCTTGTCATCATCACCGGACTGTTGGGGGAGCGGAAGGCTCTCACCCCTAGGTAAGCTAAGCAGCACAGCTAAGGGCGCCCCCTGGTGGGGCTCGGGCCTCGGCTTAGGGCGCTGCTGGGAGGGTCCCTACGGACGATATTTTGAGGAGAGGGGCGACCGGTTGCGGGCCGGTTTCGCGGGCGGGACGCGGAAGCTAAGGGACGACGCGGCGCAGGACCCCGCCGGCGGGGTCGGAACGACGGGCGTGATGTGTTAGAATGTGTCGCGAGCTGTTCGGCGGCGGCCAGCATGGCGAGGGTGATAGGATCGTCATCGTCCAGGAGGACGTGACGGGGGCGACGTTTCCTACTATGGGGGGCTTCGGGAGGGACGTAGTCAGCGGCGGAAACCACTAACGGGTTGGGGTGATGCGGAGCAGAGTCAAAATATTTAGTGGAGCATCGCTTAAGGTACTGCGCGATAGTCGGCAGTTCTAAGTCGATGTGAAGGTTTTCGTTCCTAAGGAACCAGGGGGCGCCTGTTGCCTTACGCAAGAAGCGGTTCTGAACGACTTGGAGTCGTTTGATATGTGACGGAGCGGCGTGTGCGAAGACAACGCTCGCGTACGTCATGATAGGGCGGATGCAAGTCGTGTAAAGTCGAACCTTATTTCTAAGGGACAGTTTACTACGCTTGTTCAGAAGGCAATGTAGGCGGCCGAGCGTAAAAGACGCTCGGTCGCGGACTGTCTTGATGTGATGTCGCAAGGTCAGTCCATTGTCCAGGTACACACCCAGGTAACGGACAACTCGTTCCCAAGGGATCGATTTGCCGAACATCGAAATCGGAAGGCTCCGCGGGAGTACCGCGTTCCTCCGGAACATGATGGCAGAGCTCTTGGCGGGATTGACTTCGATCCTCCATTTAGTGAACCAAGCGCCGAGGGAATCGGCGGCGTTCTGGAGGGTTCGGATGATGGGAGCCTCAGTGCGAGACGTACAGTATATAGCTGTATCGTCAGCAAAGAGGGCCACGTGAGCCTGGAGAGGCTTGGGAACGTCGAAGGTGGGGATGTCGCTGGTGTACAGCGTGAACAAAATGGGGGAGAGCACGGAGCCCTGGGGGACCCCGGCTCTGATGGGGTGGGGGGGGGGAAAGTACCCCCTCGACTTTGTAGCGGAAAGTACGGTTCGACAAAAAGTCCTGTAAGATGTGCACAAGACGGTCTGGCACATCGAGTGTGTAGAGCTTATAAATTAAGCCCTGGTGCCAGACTTTGTCGAACGCTTTCGCTACGTCGAAGAATATCGCCCCCGTCCTGCGAGGGCGGGGGCGATTGAAATTGAGGAGGATGTGCTCAACAATGCGATGCACTTGTTGTACGCACGAATGTCTGGCTCGGAAGCCGAACTGCTCATCGGGAATGAGCCTATGGTCGTGGGCGAAGTCTCTAAGGCGATTATAAATAATGCGCTCATAGATCTTGCCAATGGTACAGAGAAGGCTGATAGGCCTGTAGCTGGAGGGCTCAGTTTTCGGTTTCCCGGGCTTCGGGATACCTATGACTGTGGCCTCCTTCCACGACTGTGGGAAGATGCAATTACTCAGAGCCGCGTTGAAAATAGCGGTGAGTAAGAGAAGTAGGCGTTGGGGAAAGCGTCTAAGCACTTTGTTGGTAATCCCGTCGCAACCTGGCGCTTTGCGCGGGTGGAGTCCCCTCACGATGGACTGAACCTCGTCTATCGTCACCGGCTCAAGCGGTGGGGAGGTTGCCGGAAGGGCAGATCTACGTTCGACCTCCGCCTCGACTGTGGCGAGGTGGTCTGGGTCTACTGGTAGGGTACTGGGGGAGCATTGGGCCTCGAGACTCTCGGCCAAACATTCCGACTTTTCCTCGTCATCAAAGGCGGGGGGTTGGTCGGGACGGTGGAGGGGGGGCGTCGAAGCGCAACTATCGGTCTTAAGCTTACGGGCCAAGTGCCAGAAAGCGAATTGGTCGGGGTTGAGATTACCCACGAACGTGTGCCACTGATCGTTCCGAAGTGCCGCAATACGCTGCTTTACAGATCTCTGTAGAGCCCGCATGCGGACGCGGTTCGGTTCAGTGGGATAAGAGTCGTACGCTCTGACAGCCGCGTTCTTCTCGGTCAACAGGGCCCGCACATCCGCAGGCAGGTTCCAGCGACGGTGGGCCGTCACCGGAACCCGCCGCGAACAGTCGCGAACGACGTTCTGCACGTGCCCTGTGAGCGAGTCGATTGCAACTAGCGTGTCTTGGACAGAGACGATATCGTCTGGAATAGTGTCTAAGAGCGGAGATGTTACCGACTTTAGGCTCTCGCCGAGTCGGTCCCAGTCCACCTTGACTTTGGTGGGGGGTGACAGGCCCTCAGTGGGGAGACCTAACCTGGGGATAAGCTCTATAACTACGGGCCTGTGGTCTGAATCTAGCTCGTGCATCACTTCTATAGAGCGCAAACGTAAGTTCACATTCTTTAGGAGTACGACGTCTAGGATATCCGGGCGACATTCCACATTGTGCGGAAAGTGCGTAGGGGACATGGGAGCCACTATGTCAAAGTGGAGAGACTCGGAAAGAGACTCGAGAAGGCGACCGCGAGGATTAGTTGTATGACAACACCAAGCGGTATTTTTGGCGTTTAGGTCGCCCCCGATAATTACGGAGGCGCCTAGCCCTAATAAGGCCTCTAGATCTTCGCTAAGGAGTGATCTAGGATTGGCCGATGAGTTTGGCGGTGGGAGGTACGCGGATACTAGTACGATAGGCTGATGGCCAGTCATACCTATCCGGCATACAGAGGCCTCAATGTGGGTGAGGCGGGGAGTGTCCACAGGGGAACAATAGAGTGAGCTTTTGTAATAAAGCAGGGTGCCACCAAGGGCAGACGTGGTGCGATCGTTGCGAACTAACTTGTAGTTCGCGATCTTGGGGTCCCGGGTGCCGGGTTTGAGAAAGGTCTCTTGGACCAGAAGGACGTCAAGTTGGTGGTCTGAGAGAAAAGCGGCTACTTCGGCCCTCTGGGACAAGAGCCCGTTGGCATTGAAGTAGCCCACTTTGAGGCTGTTCGGTTTGACTCTGCTCCTAGGGGGAAGTAATTCCATTATGGAGATACTTTAAACGAGGCGAGAGACGCCCGGAGGGGTTCGGCCATAAGGGCCACCTGTAGCATGGCGGAAGGATTACCTTCCGCCCTCCTCAGGGACTCGGCCACGCGTGTCACCTGGACAAAGTCGATCTCCTCGAAAAAGCGGGAGATCAGTGCGTGGTCGGCCCATAGGGACGCCTGGGAGGGAGCCACAGGCGGGGGGTTGCGCTGCTGCGGCGCTGGGGCCGCAGGGGTGCGCGGAGGTTGGGGGGGGGGCACCCTTAGGGGGTGCTTGTGCGGGCTTGGTGACCCACGGGGCGGGCCACTGTGGGGCCAAACGCGGCGGCGAAGAGGTTGCCTGTACAGCAACTTTCGCCGGGGTAGGGGGGGCCTGAGGGGCCGGGGGGGTAGGTGCCTTAGAGGCAGGGCGAGGTGCGGGACGCGCCAAAACCGCCTTAGAGGCGGCCGCTGCCCTTTGTGCAACCTTTCGGTTGGTACGCGGAGCACGCGGGCACCCGCGATAGTTCGCGGGGTGTCCCACCTCCCCGCAGAGCACGCAGCTAGGCGGCTCTGCGCAAAGCGCCCTGTCTTTCGGGCGGGTACAATCGGTGGTGCCGTGATCACCGAGGCACTTGACGCACCTCGGCTTGGCGAAGCAGTTGCGGGCAGAGTGCCCGTAGAGCTGGCAGCGGTGACACTGCCCTGGAGGCCCCTTCTTATGGGGAGTCTCAACCGTTATGCCAGATAACTGGCATATGGTTTTGACGTTGAAAATGCCCTTGCCGGCCTCCGTGCGTTCAAGCACAATGAGTACCAGGTCGAAGGGCTGGGGGTTGGGCGATTTGCCCTTGTGCAGCCTGTGCACCTCGATGACGGGGAAAGCCTGCGCTTTGAGATCCTCGAGGATCTCAGCGCTGGAGAGTTCCTTGGGAACTCCCCTGGCGATCACCCGGAGCTGGCGCTCTTCGGGCAGGGCATAGGTGTGAAATCCTATGCCCATTGCCTTGAGCATCATCGTGAAGCGACGATGCTCGGTGGAGGTCTGGACCTGCACCTTTATACCCTGCTGGGTGGCGCGGGCGGATAAGTAGTTGATGCCAAGAGTTTGGCATCGTTTCGTAACGTCCAGCCACTTGTCCTTTTCCTGGACGTAAAGTGGCGGCGGAGAGGGCTCCTTGCGGGGGGCCGTGGCGGAAGAGGGCGAGTTCCCCGGCTTGGGGACCCTCTTCGCCCGGGGGGCGGGGGGGGCTGCTGCCGATTTGGCAGGCTTCGGGCGGCGGGCGCGCTTGCGCTTCGAGCCCTCGACGAGCGTAAACTCGTCCGAGGACTCGGCCGATTGCTCCTCCTCCGAGTTGGTGGAGGAGCTGGAGGAGGGGATGGACTCCGCGTCCATTTGCTCATCGAGCAAAGGCACGGAGGCCGAGGCGGCCTTGTCGGCCAGGACGGCCTGCACTGACGGCGGAGGCCGCAGTGGGGCGGGGGCGGGGGGCGCTGAGGGCGCGGGGGGCGCCGGAGTGGCGGCAGGGGCCGAGGACGGAAGGTCCTCAGATAATAGAGCCTCGAACTCAGGGACCTCCGAGAGGAGGAACGCCTGGAGTTGCGGCGACTTAGCCAAAGCTCTAAGGAGCTTGGCGAGAAGGGGGTCGACCATGGCGGTCGGCCCAACAGCTACTGTAGCGAACGGTAAACTACACTGCTTCGTTCGCGTCGCGTTCCGTGGGAAGAAGCAGCAAGAAACCACACGGCAGTCGCGCCTAACTGGCCTACGTTCGCCCCGGGCTGGAACGGCCCAGGGGTGTGTTGCTAGTTTGACCTCCCCGCCGGGATAGGCGGGAAGGGTGTTCCTATGGTGAGCCCTAAGCTTGTATTCCCCCTGCCAATCTCAATGTGCAGAGGGTTCCTAGCTGCCCCGGGTGCAGAGGGTAGCTTCGGGTCGAAACCCTAGGCGCCCAAACAACAACCGAGGAATGGGAAGAAGGAAGGGTAAGGTCGGGAGGGAGATGGCTAGCTTCGGCTAGGAGACCCCCCAAGGCCGGTGGAGCTAGCCCCAGCCGAGTGATTGCTTTGCCCTGAGGGGGCGCAGCGAGTGCCTCGGGTCAGCACCCCGTTTGGCTTCGTTGGCACCGTTAGGTATCCACCAAACGACCACTAAACCGTGGATTTGAAACTACAAGGCGCGAAGAATATCCTTACGGGAAAGGATATTCTCGTTGTCTATATGAAATAGGATAACAGCGATTTGCTCTGAAAAGTGCAGATCGGTGCGTGAGTCGTAGCGACGTCCGGCGAGCACGGCGGCAGAAAGCAGAATCTCATCTACTTTTCTACTGACTACTATAACAGTCTGATAAAAAGTAGTTCTGAATATATCATGACTTTTGTAATCAATAGCAGAGCAACCTTTTTTCGGTCTTTATACCTACCTTGGTTGAAAAATCAGCTCTTCAGTTATGTAAAGCTTACCTCAAAGCCACTTTGTTCAAATATCATAAGAAATTATAATATTCGTCTTTAATGTTTGTCTTTATATTCATCATAATTTATTTGGCCATCTATTTGCTTATCAACATTATATCGGTCTTAATAATATGATTTAATCTTAAAGGTAATTTATTATTCAAGATTACTGGAGGTTTAAGGTAGAGAGATGCTTCTGAATAATCAAAATGGCTGAGTGCTGTTGAAACTAAATTAGGGGTTAAAATAGGTACATAGGTGAGTTTCGAGTCTTCACATTAATTTACAATAAACTTTTAAAGGTTAATTCGAATTATGTAAAGGTATAGTATCTACATTTTTCTTTCCAAATTGAGTTAAAATTATACCACCCTTATATAAATTATACACAAAATACTTTTCATCAATTAACCAATTGGGAGAAGATTCAGACTTTTTAGATTGAAATAACTTTAAATTAAGAAAATTATAAATCCAACGAGCACTTAACAAGTAGGTAATTTTGTTTGACGTCATTTCTTGTTAACCGGTAAATTTTGTTATGATGTAAGGAACTTTGATCTGAATACATACGAGTATGTGACTCAACTCAAACTTAAGTGATGTCGCGGCATTTGACTTACTTGTAGTAGACATAGTAATATGATCTGTCGCATTGGCCGTCTGTAGCTAAGAGTAAAAAAAGATATTCTGATAAAATAAGTTAGATACTTTTTTTGTTCATCATTATCATAATCACCTGAAAGTGGAAGTGTTTTAATATAACTGCTTATCAACATTAGGTCCAAATTTATCTAGCATTGAGTATTCAGACTGCATGTTGGTAAATTATGGTTTGGTTCATACATTATTCTTAGAATGTTAAAAATTGCCGAGTTCTTAATTTTCCTGTTGAATTGGCTGGTGTCAAGGATAATGGAATAGACCACTCATAAAATGGCAATGTTTCGTTCAATGTTGTCTACATACAGAAAACAGTACCTACTTACTGATTTAATACAGTACCATAGAAAACTTTTTAAGTAAGCATCGATCAAAGATGAAAAGGTTATGAAAGCGAACCCTGATGCCAGTAAAAAAAAAGAAAGCTTCTTGTATCGTTCAGCAGTCAGTCTTGCACCTGATCTCTATCCGGTTTATTGCATTTTCTTCACGTAGATCTTATAAAAACCAACATTTTGTTATTTATGATCTAAGGTAGGCTTATAGTAACGAACGCGAGTAACATGGTAGCGTTTTCTTCCTACTTGTTTTATAAACGCGATATTTTCAAATCTTATATAAAAATTATGTAAATCAGTTAAGAAGTTCTGGATTAGAATACGTCAATCGACGTCTATATAAGGGAGCGACCTATCATCACCTTTTCGCTCCAAGCCACAACAAACGAGGCTCTGGCAAACCGACTGGTGGCAGTTTAACCATCACTATTGAAGGCGTAGCTTAATACCACAGGCTGATGACGGGCAGCAGCGTCGCCGGAGCATGAAGCTACGTCCTGTGATCGCCAACCCGCCTGCCCAGCGTGGCGATTATAGGCATATCCTCCAGATGTTTGCCCTGAGTGGCGAGCGACTGGAGAGGCCTAGGTCCAGCAGTGGACTGCGATAGGCTGGTGATGATGATGATGATGATGATGATGAATCGACGTCTACCGTAACGAGCACCGAACCACGTAAGATAAGTATGTTAGGTACACCAAGATGTCAAGATGAGAACCATCTAATAATATGTGACCAAATATCATAATAATTGGACTGTTGCGACAACCACGTACGATCACGTCATAAATACAAAATGATTTGGCGTGTTTACTGGTCAAAGTGCGAAACGAAAGGGCCCTTGTGCCTTATTGACGAAGGCCTGAACCTATAAACCCTAACAAGATATCCCGTAAAAAATAACAAGCAATACTATTACACTGATATTTATGTGCTATTATGGACCCCTCGTTTGGAATATACTGTACCGAAGACCAATAAAGCAAGTTAAGTGACAGCCCATATTTAAATGACTTTTTTACCTAAGCTTGATGTTACTGAAGGTAAATTATCATCGGGGGAGCCGCGGTAGAGTCTCTTCCTGAGGATCCAGACTCTCCTGGGCTTGGTGGCGATGGTGGGTCACCGTGGGGTTTAGTGGGATAACTTGACACCGCACATCGGTGTCTCCATCCCCGTTGCAGACACCGAAGGTCCGAAGGGATTCCCCACGTAAAAAAGGTAAATTATCATTTCTATGGAATAAAACATAAAATTAAAAACAAGATTTTAAATAAATAAAATAGATATAACATCATTAAAATTGACCAGATCTGATGAAAACGGAAAATAACTCCTTTAAAAGTGTGTACATTTATAGTGACTTGGCTTTGATTTTGCCTTTACCTTGGCTGTAGGGGACTTGAAATATTCTGTTCAGATACGCAAAAAGTACCAGGATCGCTTTTTTATTTAAATACTAGAGATGGATACATCGCACCCATGGTAATATAATGCAACATGTACCCATACGTCAAAAGTACTTTTATTACGTAAATAGTCTTAAAAAGATGCGTTTTATATTATACGAAAAGAATTTTATTTTTATCTTTTTTAGTTTTGGAAATAATTTAGTCGGAAAATGACGTAAGTCATTCGTGATCGTAAAATAATGTTACAAATGCACATGCTTCGTTGTTGTACGACGCTGGTCCGGGCGCGGGGCTGCGCACGCGGCGCCGTAATGTTAGTCGCGTCAGTGTTACCGGATAACGAGTGTGTGTTGTATATTGGATTAAAATTGACAAATATAGGTGCGGGAAATAAAAACCCCAAAGCTGAGTAATTTTAAACATTATTAGGACATGTTTGTATAAAATAATTGTATGTGCACTAACTGCCATAAAATAACCTGTTGCATGATCATATGCGATATTTTTTATTGACTTTTGGTATTTCAATGAAAATGTTTATAAAAACTAATTAAGCATATGATATGCTATAAATTATAATTATTTCGCATGTTTTTTAGGGTTGGTCTCATGTTTACTTGCGTTATTGTTGTCTGAACTCTTCATAGCCGCTTGTGAAGATGTTGCGTTATATCATGCATCTTTTGGAATCGCATGTGCACTTGAAGCGTTATATTAGGTCATAGTCTAAGATGCGTCGTTATAAAAAACTTTAACTGCCTAAAAAAGACATGTTTATTGGACAAATATTACAGATCTTTAGTTATTTATTTTATAGCATACCTAAGCAATTTTATTAACAAATTTTGAACCTAATTTGTGTAACTTTTCCTTTTTACACAGTGCGAATTTTGAGTAAAAAAATATATTGTGTACTTAGCGAAGGCTATTTAATATGCCATTTTCAGTTTGGAAAACAGTTCTGGAGGTTAGGGGCATGTGGCCTCATGAGGAAATCTTTGATAAAGTCAATTTGAAGAATATACCGCGTATCCCTAGTCGAGACCATCATCATCATCAGCCTTTCGCAGTCTACTGCTAGACATAGGCCTCTCCATTTGTTCGCCACTTTCATCAAACATCTGGAAGCTGTAATGACGAATTTTGTACTAAAATGATCAGCATAAGAGTTTTCACACGAAACCACTTTGTCACAAATGTGCTGCCTTTAATAAAATTGCCTTTGATTAAATTAATTACAATAAAATATATGTAAAACGCCGCCAGAATAATTTGGAGTCTGAGGGGGAGTCTTTAACATCCAATCCCCCACGCTAACCTTACCTGCAAGTGGTGACTCTGCTGATAAACAGACAAGTCTCAGGCAACTAACATCTCATTATAATTATCCCAGGCCAATCCCCGTAACAACCTATGTCGATACTGCATGCGATATAACAGGGTAATGTGATAAACCTGTAGGGCGCTAGTCAGGATCTATGTAATTACACTGTCACTGCATCTCCAAGTTACCACCAGTCGTATAAGGAAACTGGTCTACCGAATCCTGATGGCTTTAGAGGAGAGAGTGGGCTTTCATCATAGCAACTGTTTGTAAACTTGAAATAAATTTAAGCGCAGATGAACCTTGCAAGAGTCTATAATTACGATTTTCAATGGAATTCTATTGAATTACAAGGTTCGCCGTCGACAGATACGTCGTGGAGATCATCATCATCATAATTCCGCCAGATATAGCAGCTACATTTGTTACTCCAATGCCTTTCACGGCCCTATTTCTCCTCTCAGGCTTGTTTCGTTTGTACCGTCGGTAGTGCTATTTTCATAGTCGGGTTGGTCGCTATCATTCATAACAGCATGAACAGACCACGTCTTGATCATTTTTACCACCCGAGGGAAGCATAGGAGTGTTATTTTCGTTGCCTTTTGAAGGAATTGGCGTAACAGATGTAGCTGCTGAAGGTGTATCTGGTAGCGGAATTAAATGTTGATGGGCCTGAGCAAATATCCTCGTAACGTTTTACTAACGTAGTTTCGTTTTATATTTTATTAGAGGCAATAAGTTTTTGAGACAGAGATGTTGTGTTTTAAAACTCATATGCTGATCATGTTTAGCACAAAGTTAGCCATTACAAAAATCTCCACAACTGAAATGCTCAGAGTGTGCTTGGGTACATTAACTTCGTCTTGAAAAATGTTAAGAATTGACGTCGATGGTGAGTTTTCAAATCTGGGATGTAATTTTATATTGAAAAGAGAGTACATAATGAAATTGTGATTTAGTTCAAAAGTGCTGTGCTTCAAGGGCTGTTATCTGCATCTGTGATAGCATTATATTGTACTTAATGAAGATTTCAATGTATGAGCAAGATAAAAAATTGTATTTATTGGTTTTTACACATGCAGGTATATAAATTAGGAAGATTATAATGCAGAAAATATTATATTCTCAGATATTGTATTTTTTATTTTATTTTAGACGTGCTTTGTTAGGCAGGATTAGGTTATAATGTTAGTCTTGAAAGTTATTAGACCAGAGATGTGTAAATTAACTAAGAAATTTCCTGATTAATGGACATACGACCTAATACTGTTGACTTTTTTTCTGTAGAAAAATGACATATAGTTACATGTACCATGGGGTACTTCATAAAATAATGATACATGTGCACATACGTTAGCTAGGTCTTGGTAAAACAATGCCGCATGTGCACATCCGACATACTATTTTCAAAAATAATGTATTAAATAAGAAGCAATACACCACATTTAATTAGTTTCATTCACTTCCATATACATGCGAAATTGTATGAAGTTTCCATTAAACGCTACAAAGTTATGCTCAAAAATACACTGCCCCAAACTTTAAACCTCTCTCCTGTAAAGTTGACTTTTTGCAGATGTGGCGTTATATTACCAAGGGTACGACATATTTTCTTTAAATACTAGAGATGGATACTGGGATAAATCCACGAATAAATCCGAATTCAACACAAACTTTTTCGTGTTTTAATAGCTGAAAAAAAATTAAGCTGTCAAAAAATTAAAAGAACGCACGCCGATGTCGTGATGAATTGTAAATAAATAAGAGGTTTTTAGAGATCTGAAATTACCCTCTGAAATACCTGTTTTTCTTAAAGATTTCAGTTTTGAACTAAGTTTTATTGTAAACTCTAACTTAGAATAACAACCATGACCTCACACGGTGCGTTGAAAAGGCGTCAACTACCCAAGCTAATGGCCTGTATGACAAAAACAAGTTTGGAAAACATGAGGAACAAAGCATTATTCAGTCTGGACATGTTGGACGCGAAGGGAATAAGAAGGTAATTTGAATTTGGTAATTACCTACTTGCGCACATTGATTAACAATTCACCACATAATTAATCTATTCGATGCAACAAACAAAATATTGACTTGGTTTTATTTTGCGTAGTGAAATAATTTCTAAGATAGGGAGGTACCTAGTCTACAATGTTCTAGCTTTTTTTCAACCTACATGCTTATCTACTCCTGTGTTTTCAGGAGAAAAATTGAATAAAACGTTTAATAATATCAGCAAAATCTGAAATGCTGCCTCATACTGGGTCTATTTGTTGGGATATAAGGGAGCAGCCTATCATCATTTCGCTCCAAGCCAACCTCACCTGCCCGTGGTGCATCCGAATAACAAACGAGGCGGTTATACTGCCACCAGTCGGTTGTCAGAACCGACTGGTGGCGGTATAACCACCACAATTTAAAGCTAAATACCACAGGCCGATGACGGGCAGCAGTGTCACCGAAGCGAAAAGCTACGCCCTGCGATCGCTAACCCGCCTGCCCAGCGTGGCGTATATTCTCCAGACGTTTGCACTAAGTGGCGAACAACTGGAGAGGCCTATGTCCAGCAGTGGACTGCAATCTTACTTCTGCCAAACCATTAGGCTGAGGAACTGGAACTGGGTTTATTTTATCATCAGCTTCTCGCATTGCTTGACTACTAGAACTCGTTAATCCCATTGCTTATTGCTCACCTTTATTTAATTAAAAAGTATGTAGTAAATTATATTTGTTTACTAAATGAAAATGTTGCCTAACAAGGACCTATTTGTAAATATTATTCGCTATTCCCCTTTAGGTACTCCATTAGGAGCGCAAAATTGCACTTGCACGTTTTGTTGCATACAACATTTACGGCATCTTTTGAAAGCTCGCATTTCGTATTGTATTACTAAACCGACACAGTAAAATATTGTACGTACCTACAGGTTTCAATGGCTGTTATACAATACTCCATCTAGACTGAGCGATATAGGCTCTTGATGCAATTTATTTTATGGCGGTTAAGGTTTTATGGTGCTCTTAATTATTTAGAAATCGGTTCTGTGATTTAACAATAGGGTAGACGTTCGTGTTTGATTTCGCATGTTATTTGATGGCTACTAGAAAGACTCACCTACCCGAGGTGGATCAGGATCCAGGATTAGTAATTCATCAGGATGAATTAATAAAGACGCTCTGGCAACCGACTGGTGGCGGTATAACTATCATGATGGAAGGCGTAGCTAAATGTAACAGGCCGATGACGGGCAGCAGCGTCATCGGTGCGGGAAGCTACGCCTTGCGATAGCCAATTCGTCTACCCAGAGTGACGATTATGGGTAAAGCCAGATATTTGGCCAAAGTGACAAACATCTAGGGGCCTATGTCCAGCAGTGGATTAATCGCAGTCTACTGCTGGACATACGCCATAGGTCTATCTAGTCTATTGAGACTGATGATGATTTCCAGTGTGAAATTAATTAAAAAGAATTGTTCTATTTAAGCTACATTATTTAACACACTTTAGTATGAAACCATTAATGGAATATTGAATTTAGCCATCGAACTAACTTCTTCCATGAGGCATACCTACAGAACACCGCACGAAATCTATGTGTACATCTCGCAGTTTGTACGAAGAGTATTTGAGCGAATTCGTATTTCTGTTCTGATTTTGTAATTGTGATATCTCGAAGACCTAAGTATCCTGCTAACGTAGTATATTTTTACAAAGGAGAAAACAGATTTGAACTATTAAACGTAAAGTGTCTGAAGCAATGTCCATTAGCGCCTCAACATGATCTTGTTTCACAGAGCAAATTGATTCGTCTCTACCAAGACTAACTTTCTACAATTCCTATTCAAGCCAGGAAAGACGGTGGCAACCTCGAGAAACTTATTGTAACTGGAAATATAGGTGGGAAAGGCCTCGTGGTCGCAGTCCAATACGTTGTTCCTACCAGATCCACACCGCACTCGACTCTTCTGTTTACGACCCTCTCCGCGCCGCTAAAGACAAAAGCCGGTAAAAAAAGACCATACGAGAAGGTGTTTCGCAGGGGAGATCACGAACCCTCATTAATGAGGATTACAACGCAAGGAGGGAGGAGGATTAACTAATTGTAAAAGTGTCTACTTACTTTAATTTCGCTTTAATTTCAGGAGGAAATTTCCATTACACGAATGTCTAATATTAGAATTGAGGGAAGCTGGTTTCACGGAGTCTTCTGACTACCTTCAAGACCTCATTTACGATAACATTCAACTCGTCGCCGAGGATGAGATCGGGATCGTAGTGGACCTTCGAAAGAGAGTAGACTATTTGGAGCATATTTGTGACGGACTTGTGAAGGCTGAAAAAGAAAGGGATAAGGGTAGGTACCTAATATTATAAATGTATTTTTTCTGTCGTACTTACGTATGTGTACAGTATTGGTTCATACCTAGATGTTATTAATGTTAGGCAATCCTAATAATAATGATATCGATATATCGTATTTCGACATAGCTTGAATGTATTGATTCATTATCTTAGCAATATAAATAGGTACAATATAATCATTCTAAATGATTGTGCATACTTGACCTTTAATGAAGTTTCCAAAAAGTTATGTCAAAAAAAAGAGATAGAAATGTTATTGCATAAAACGTGTATCAATTTATTGTAGTATAATTTTAGATTACGAGTAGATCTTAAACTTGCTAATAGTTATGATTGAAATTTATGTAAAAATTTCAAATAATATCTAAATTTAAATAAATCCCATGAACATTTAGAATTAATTTGTTTATTTACATTTAAATGTCATCATTCATCACTGCATTATTGTTTTGAACATCAATCAATTGTCCTTAAACTAAGGATCTTCACTTGTTGATTTTATGTAAATATTAAGTATGTGATGACAACTGAACGGAAATGTACCAGAATATAACCTGATGTGAGGCTGTAAAATTGGTTTCCTAAATTGACTAGACCCAGAATCAAAAACAATGCTTTCATTCATTGGAGCAATACTAAAATATTTTTGACAAAATTGAAAAAATGGCTTATTAAAAAGTGCTACTATAATTTATGTGAATATTTTAACAATAAAATATAGATACATACTTAATGACATTTTTATAATTATATATAGATAGATTTATTATTATTATTAAAATATAAATGAGAAAATATTAACAAAATGACTAATGTTTGTGTAATTGACAAAATGATTAAATTAAAGAATTAACAAAAGTAATATTAATGTAATTGACTAAGTATATAACGTACCTACAATAAAATGTAATATCAATTTCACGTTCATAGGCTATGCCCAATTGGGCAACATGATGTACTGGACTAATTGTAATTCACACCTTGTAAACATTCATGAAAGGCAATAAACGATTTGATTTGACATTATTTAGATGAATTCTCTACAATAGACCTACCGGATTTGGGTATAATTAGCCCAATAGTTCTAATAACCTTTTATTTCATAGCAATCTTCGCTAAAGATTTAGAGTGACCAAAGAACTATATATACTTATTATAGCCTATTTATCTTCCAGTTTTTGTGAAATGTTTCTGTATTCTCGAGGGTCAAATCTTACAAGAACTATACTGGATATCCCGCTGGCATTGTTCGCTTTGACTTTTTGTTTGTTTCGCATTGTGGTTTTCGCTCGTAACTATTCTTCCAAAGGACCATTCATTCCTAGACTATGAATCTATTTTTGCGTAACCGTTACGTTTTAAATTTTAAATATACCTATTGTACTAATATTGAAAATATTTATCCGAATCATAGCGAACTTAAGAAATTTCTTACAGACGTAAGAAACTTGAGTATCGAATATTATTTTAATTTCTCGATTACAAATATTTTTTTCTGTGTTATATTTTAGGTAACACAAAGAAAGAGTGTCTGGGCTTACTTGAATTGGCCACGCATTATGCGGAGCAGGGTAAAGGCATTCTCTGGTTGGCAGAGAAGTTCTACTTGGCAGCCATTGCGGTGTCCAGTCAGTACCTGATAGACGGCGGGAGGCAGAAGGCATGTTGCAAGTACCATTACGCAAAATTCCTGCTGGATAAATGTAAGGTTTTTTATGTACTTATGGGGTAGCCCTTACCTTTTGTAACTGACTATGTAGGTAGGTATGACCTATGGCGTTATTATTTAAGCGGCCAATTTAATTAATACTTTGTAAAGAAACTTACTGATATAGGCTGGTGATAATGATGATGATGAAAGAAACCTATGTTACTGGTAAACCTTATTATAGGTAATATCGGAACTGACATGATGTTTCATAAATTAGTGATATTGTGAGACATTGCATACATGGAATCTATGTGGGTAAAGACCCACATAGATCTGAAACCTTGTGTGAATTAGCCTACCGTTCACACAAGGTTTCAGATTTTTGTTAAATTTTCCGTATTAATCTACTAAATTGTATTGAACGTGTGACTCAATCAGCATAAAAAGAACAATTCTAATTTTCTTTACTTTTCTTGATGAAGAACACCATATTTATTAGTATTTATGTATGGTTGGCGACCGGCCGCGAACTCAAAAAATTAAGCCAACTTTACCCAAACACCTTTATACCCAAGTAAACTTGCTTTTTAGAAATAAAAACTTTATTTCCTTATTGTCGTTTTATAGTTAGTCTATTTTGATACGTGCCAATTCTTGACTTGTCCAAACTAACCATTGGCAGCTTACCATTGTTTTTGACAGAACCATCCAATAGTCCACTGGATTCGGGCTTACACTCGCATGTAATTTATGGAACGATATTTCGACCCTGACTAGACTGAAGAGGCAGGACTGATAGCCTAATGTGCACGTAGGAATATCACGGAGGTATTATCACTGTGAACTTTTTGACTCCTGAACTGCTTCCGACTCATTTCTTCACGGGGAAACCCAGTTACATTTTTGACTCGAATGGAGACCCTAAGTAGGTTCTTGATTCCCTCTGCGACTACTTAAATCAACGCGACAGACCTTCTAGTGATGAAAATTAAACGAAATTTGTATTACTTCACCCACTATCACACAAGTTTAGTAACGTATCTACTACATAAATATGTATCAAAATCAAGCTAGCACAGACATAGTATTGATATAATTCTTACCTAGATAGCATACCGGAAAGGTCAAAGTTATTATTTACATGTTTGTTTCAAACTAGGTTATGCCCAAGGATTTACTTACGCCTTATTTATTTTTGACACAAGTTTTAATACATACTTACGTTTATACAACTTGAAAATGATTTTATCTAGTCTTCACAAGTCTCTGAATAATCGCACAGTTTTTAACGCGAGTTCTCACAAGCCTAATCCATAAAAATGTGCATGTAATGTTATAAAATATCCTTTTTTATTTTTAGAAGAAGTTTTAAAATATACTTTCTATTATGCAAATTGTAAAGCTTGAAAATTTATTGATTAGACAGAGATCCCATGAGTTATATGACGTCACATTACTTCTACTGTCACACCGATTTTGTGTTTCACGGACGGGCGGGATATATTAGAACCGCTAAAAACTGGCTTCTGACCGTTTTTCAGCCAATTTTGGCTTAGTTTTAACTATTCATAGTATATTTTACGGTAAATTATATTTTGGTAATACCAAAAAAGAATTAACAATTTTAAATGCTCATGTTGAGTTGATAAATTAGGAATCAGGTATATTTGACTTTGTTATATGTAGAGAAATAGAAACAGCGCAGTATCATTTACAAATAGGAAGCTATGTAGTATCCTTCAGTATAAGGAAATTCTTACCATCAATCTAGATCAAATTAGTAGACGTACTTAGATTATAATTGGTAGTGAATTACTAGGAATACAGTGTATGGTTATGGATTGATGTACGCTGTTAGGTATTAATACCATTTATACGACTTGTTATTCTCAGACTAAAATATTGGTAGGTACGTAAGTAGGTATTGTTGCGTAAAGTGACTTCGGTCGCTTTTCGGGATTAGTCGTTGTTTGTAAGAAATGGCAACTGACAAGAGATTGATAAGGTTATTTGTCCGTTTGACTTGAACCTGTCTTTCAATTTACATCAGGGGACTATACTACGAGTAGAATCCTCGGAAAACTAAAAGGCTTATTATTTTACGTTCAATATCAGACTGATCAAGCCTGGATTAAGAATTTTGGAGTTAATAGTTTAGCTAGTCGTAGTATCGTATTATGTATGGATAATGAGGTAATTTATACATTTTTGGAATCGACTGTTCAAGCAAAATTAACATGACAATCACTGACAGTGCAAAAATGAGCTTAAAATTGAAACGTCAACGGATTATTTAGTTAATAAGTAAATAAATAACTGGGATAACCAGACTTATGATCATAGATAACAAACTATTAATGTATTTTTTTTTAGATTTTACTTGCCTTCGTACGAAGGAGGTCCGTTCTTACCTTATTGATTAATACAGATGTGACCAAGGTAAAGGTATAAGTACCTCTGCAGGTATTATATAATCTGTACTAATCAATAAAATAAGGAAGGGCCCTCCACTAAGGAAAAATTAATATTTTCAATAGATTTTATATCTAACATTTAGCAATTTTGACCCTTTTATGTGACATTTTCCACAACTTTTGAATATAAACAAGACTTATATTTATGTATCGCATGGCCTGTGTTCATTACAATAAAAACGCATTATCATTGCGGTCGTTTGTTCTTGTGCGTTCCCTTGACCACAGCTGAGGTGAGGCATCACCACCCTGACCCTAGTACGAGTATTATGCGTAAATAAACTTAAGGATATGTAGGCAGGCAACCTAAGAAATTTCGCAATGTTAAAATAGTTATGTTACCTACTGACTGCGACTGTTTAACACATTGTCTGCCCGTAAAGTAGACATAGGTAATAGACAAACTGGCTCGGTGACTCATTGGCATTGGTTTGGTGACTCCTGCCTTCTGAACCAAGGGTCGCAGTTTGATCCCCAAGACAAGCATTTGTTTTTGTCCCGTGTGTGGGTGTTTATAATTTTGTATTTAAGGATATATTTGTGGTACCTTCGTTGTTCTGATACCCATAACACAAGTGCATGCTACTTACTTTGGGATCGGCGCAATGTATGTGATGTTGTCTGATATTTGATAAACTATGTGTTACGGGACTGGCCAACCTCTTTTTATTACTTTTTTCTTTTCTATAGTTTCCATTGTATTTTGTTTCCTTGAAAATTCCCGTCGTTCTTTTTCAATCTCGTTTGCGTGCCTGTCTTGTTTTTGTATTGTTTTATTTTTTACTTTTTTATTATATTTTAATTTTCTTGCCTCCCTTTTTCTTTCTCACTTTTCCCTTTTTATTCTCATCACTATGTTTATAACAACTCAAGTAAGTAGCTTCAAAGAACTTATGTCATAGTAATCAAAGCCTTAACCACACCACCGATGCGCCTAATAATTTCATCAACTCTACCATAATTTTACAGTCCCTGGTGCCGACCCCGACGAGCCATCGCAAATACTGACGGAGGTCAGGGACAACGCTATAGGAAAGGTAATTTATTATTATTATTTGTTACACATGCTTAATAAACAAATATTATTTACAGGAAAAATAGAAGGAATATATGCTTCGTCATCATCAGCCTCTTGCAGTCCGCTACTGGACATAGGCCTCTCTTCTCTTTTTTTATACCACAGAGGTGGGTATACAAGCCTACGGCCCGCCTGATGTTAAGCGGTTACCGCAACCTATGGACGCGCTAGGTTTTGGAGACCAAGACTAAATTTGGGTCACTGAGCTGGCGGACTTAATTGGATTAATTGTTCGTCTCACATTTGGAAACGCGATTCTTTTCATCCGAAATCAGTAGTAAATTATTCGTACCAAACCAAAAAATCAGAACCTGGGAACTTGTATAAGTCCTTACGGAGACTATTTATTTATTGTATTCTTCAGGACTGGCCGTTATACGAAGCAACAGACGACGAAGAGGTACCATCTGATACAGTGTTTGCCATGACAGCGGTACAGCTTCACAGAGTTCTGTTAGCCAAAGCCAGAGCTGTGAGGAAAAGTGATCCGGCGAAAGCTGAAAGACTCTCCCGATTGGCCGAGAGGAGGGCTAAAGATGGTATTCAAATTAAAATCACTCAAATGTTTCCAACAGATTTTCGATATAGGTAGATCTTATTTTTACACCGTACATTAGTTTATTTTTGGTAATTTAGTTACTTATATAACATTTGAAAACCTCGCTTCCTCTAAAATGTGTAAGATCACATGGCAAGCTAGATTACGAGGTCAGGTCAAATTAGGAGACGATCTTAGGTATTTTAGTCTTTTTATATTGTAAGTAAGTATTTGTACAGTATTGTATTTGTACAGCATGTGGTACTTACCTATAATTGTTTGTTACGCTAAGCAGGATCTTTATGTTTTTATTATCTAAGTGTAAAAGTGTAAGGCGTTGGTAATTTAATAAATCTTTTCTAGATTTACTCAGGTCTAGGTGGATTCACATAGTCATATTTACTAATAAAGAGAGTAGTCTTTATCTGATGCATGTAGTTGCTTATTAATTTTATGTCTATTTTCAGCAAATGACATTGACAAAACCGCAGAAGCCATAATTGAAATAGGCATCTGTCAACTAATGATGAATAATTTAAACAACGCTCAAAAGACTTTGGAGAGAGCGTTCAATATACACACGGCCAGTCAGAATATCGAAGGTCTCTGCGAAACTAGAATGCACCTGGCTGCTGTTATGCAAAGGTAGGAGGTCATACAATTAATTTAATACATCTACATCAAGTTACCGAAATTTAGTTCATAAAAAGTTTGTTTATTTTTCATGAAACATCCTTATAGGCTGGAAATTTTTTAATAATAATTTCAAGGCTCTTGTACGAAGGTTGGGAAACTCTGCCTTGTACAAACATTTTTGAGCGC
The DNA here is from genome assembly GCA_031163375.1 of Conogethes punctiferalis. Taxonomy (NCBI): domain Eukaryota; kingdom Metazoa; phylum Arthropoda; class Insecta; order Lepidoptera; family Crambidae; genus Conogethes; species Conogethes punctiferalis. The sequence goes on along the minus strand of CM062085.1, from coordinate 14,926,465 downwards.
AAGAACATTTCTGTTTGTGTTGAGGCTGGGACTCTGGGTGCTTGCTATGTATAATATGTATTAATTTATAAAAAAAAAAGTATCTAAATATGTGTTCATTACCATAGCTTGGGCTCAGTTAAGTAAAGGATTAGGTGGCGCTAACTGACCAAGCGTAGCATGTCTCGGGTATTTTTTTTATTTATTTAAGTCTTGACCAGGCGCATAGTGTCAAAATGAATGCCGACTTAATACGTCTATTTGTATTTTCTGTTTTGTCGGTTTCATAAATTATAATTATGCATATTTTTTTATTACACGTAGTACTTACACGTTATGATTAACCTTACATCCGCACCGAGTATTAAAATACAATAAGCCAATCTTATTAACACATATTTATGCAAACACCTCATACGCATCAAGTAGTTCATTTATTATTCATTAATTATATATTAATTTATTAATAAGAATTAGACTTTCTAATAGCAATAACAAATGTAGGTAATTTCCTTAACATGGTGGTGTGATTGAGCGATATTAATGTAATTTAACATTAAGTGTTTTATCTAACCTTTTTTTAATAAAAATCATTTTGTATATTCTAAGTTTCTGAAAAAGGGACCCATTAAAATTATGTAGTTTATATAAGTGCGATATTACTAGGTAATAGGTACATTTAAGAGGCAGAATTACAATATTAGACGAGTGTGGACGATGTAATCTTTTCAAACATGCATTAGGTTGGGGGATCATGAGATGGCAGCCAAGTTGCTAACAGAGATGGGAGCCTTAGCCATGGAACATGGTCTACGCAGGCAGCTAGGCCGCGCATTGCATCTGTTGGGTGAACTGCATCTCAGGAGGGAACGACCCGAACTGGGTACCCAGCATCTGTCTGAAGCATTTACTTGCTTCATGGGAACAACTTATCAAAAAGTAAGTATACGGGGGATGTATGGGAGCGACCTATCATCTTTTCGCTCCAAGCCACTCTCACCTGCCCGTAGTGCATCCTGCTGAATAACGAACGAGGCTCTGGCAACCGACTGGTGGCGGTATAACCATCACATCATCAAATACCACAGGCCGATAACGGGCAGCACCGTCACCGGAGTGAGCTACGCCCTGCGATTGCCAACCCGTCAGCCCAGCGTGGCGCTTATGGGTATAACCTCCAGATGTTTGCCCAAAGTGGCGAATACCTGGAGAGGCCTATGTCCATCAGTGGACTGCGATAGGCTGATGATGATGATGATGAAGTATACGAAAAATTAATAATACAGCCTGTTAGCCTCGGGCACGCTGCTGCCCGTTTGTGGTATTTAGCTACGCCTTCAATCGTATTGGTTACACCGCCAGTCAGTTGCCAGGCCTCGTTTGTTCTCCAGCACGATGCACCAAGGGCAGTTGGCTTGGAGCGAAAAGATGATAGGTCGCTCCCTTACATCCCGTTTAAAAATATACTAAAATATAGTAATGGGATACCTGCTTAAATATACATTTTCAGCCAACTATGTCTCAATTTGAAATCGGAGGCGAGAAAGAAGATGAAGGATTCATATTTAAAGCGCATCAGCGGGAAATTTATGAGGAAGAAGCTGAACAATCCAGGCTTATGATGGCTATATCTGCAGGTAGCAATATCGTTTATATTGAAAGAAGATTGAAACATTTTTTTTTTATAGTAGCACGACATAATGGCTTTCCAATGCCTGATGGAAAGCGAAAGGGGAGCCCTAATCGCTGCGGACGAGTAACCGGTCAGTCAGTTGCCATCGCCATGCCGGCACAACCCTAAACCCCGTCTGCCGATGCAGCGCTCTCCCCACGAGCTCCGGAAACCCTACTCACCGGCAGAAACACGACCTGGAGGTCATTTAGCTGCGGTATTTTGTAGGGTGGAGGTCCTTCCCCGGACGGGGGGCTCTGTTCGAGCAAAGATTCGCTATGCCCTACCTCTCTTATTTTAATTTCTCTCCACTTTAATTACTTATTCAATAAAATCATTGATAAAATTTTAACAGAATTTGTGTTATTTAGGTCAAGAATTAATGGCGACGTATTTCAACCTTTTACGGGAGGCGGGTTCATGTGCTGTGGCACAGGTGAAGACTATAGAATGGAAACTGTCTAACGCGGGCTGGTGGGTTAAGAAGAAAAGGCACGACTACGTGCCTTGTATGTGCTCTAAGCACAATAGAACTCCACTCGATATTTTGTGGTAAGCATTTGTATTTATTTATGTGTAGGCCTATTATGTCATGGACGTACCCCATGCCCCATGGCATCATCCCAAGGGGCTAGACAGCGAGGCTAAAGTTTTTAGTGGGTATTTACTGAGGGCCGGCGGCGTGAGGCCCACATACCCCGCCAATCACCTGGCTAGCAGAGATGCGTAAAAGCATTTTCTCAAGGGAAGAGCTAAGTATGATAGCAATATAGATATTTTTATTGCATACCATACCTACAGTTTACTTCAAAGTAAAACTACATACGTATAATCGACATTTGCAATATGGCTGATGTGTTTACTCCCAGAACAAAGTTCTCCCACTGCACCACACTCCGTCTCAACACGTAGATTAAATCTGCGCACGACAGATTTTCCCAAACCTAATGCAATTTTTTGTTGTAATAGTAGGTACTTATTGTATCGATATGCTGAAATTTAGATTTCAGAGAAGGTACGGTCTCCATTACCAATGTTATTAATAAAAATGAAATTTTTATTAGGATGCAATTAGAGAAGAAGCCATCAATGCTTGACACGGATATATCAGAAGGCGACGCCCTTTTGGGAAGAACTGACACCGTGGAAGACATAACGAAACTTCGGAGCAGCTACCGCGATCGGATCGTGTCCAATGCAGTTTCATAGGCATATATCAAGTTTAGGGATGGTTGTGATTTCTTTGCTTTTTCTATGAATATATTAATCCAATGCAGAAATCTCTAATGTGTTTCTTTCTTCAGCTGTTATCGCTTCGTATACCTATGTCACGTGAAATTGTAAATACCGTTGGATTATAATCCATCTTACGAGATTGTAAACTGCCGAAAGATTGTGAACTGTAATGTTTACATTTACCTATTTATAAAAAGGTGACATTTACTTTTATATTTATGTTTCATTATAGACAATAGACATGTCATACATACGGCATGTTTATAAATATAGCCGGGTATGTGTATTTTTTGTAGGCAATCATTTGATTTTTATTATTTAATAAAACCCATAAATATTAATCCAATTATTTTTATTTTAAAACCAAAATAATCGTAAATCACAAAACTTAAATAACTAGCTATTTACATTCAGTTACTCGTAATTGAGCACAAGTTAAATTAAGTGAAAAGCTTTACTGTCACCTGTTTATCTACCACCATTGATGCAATCTTCTTTTTTCCTTCGTTCTAAAGGCATATCAATCAGAATATTAGAATTTCAATTTATCTAATAACTGAGCATAATAGCATAATAATCATCTCAAATTAGTTCTATCAAATTGTCTAAAAAATTTAAAACAAATTCACGTAAAAGAATTTTCTGATGGAGGTTAAACTCTTTGGGCTTGTATCTTACAAAAATCTAGCACACTTAATGAAAATATTATGTTTCACGTGGAAAAGTATTGCAGCTTACTATCCAACTGTAATAACATGTTTCTTGGAAAAGCTTTGTTTCGACACAATTCCATACATCAATGCCATATCATTAACTAATTCATGTTGAATAATTAAAAATACCTTTCATCATGCATATAAATACCTAAGTCATTTGGAACGCTTAAATAAATTTAAAATGGTCTAAACATTCATTCATTGACAATGACAAACATCTACAACCCTATTTTGAGTCTATACGAAACCTCAAAGCCGTTGTTTTAAAACAGTAACAGAATCGAATGCACTAGTTTACGAGTTTAGAGCAAATAAAATGTTGACCAATCACGTAACATAAAAAAGATGATCTTTATATTTTCTTACATTATACTGATTCATCTGATGGAAATATTTAATCCGTGCATGTTTTCGTATAAACAAAAAAATAATTTGTATATCACTCCTTATTAGGTACTAATTATATCAGTAGTAACTTTTTAATTTCTAACTTAATTTAATAGTATTATTAAGCTTTAGCTGCCCTCTTTCTAGGCTCTAGACGCACTTTGAAACCTTCCGCTCGTTTCAAAATGATATCAGCTTGCAGGTTAAAATCGGACTCTTTCAGATCCGAGTGGATTCTGAAGTTCCTCAAAATGGTGGACAAGATAATCTTCAGTTTCAACATGGCGTATTTGCGACCTGTTGGAGAAATAAATATCATTAGTTTATCACAATAAACATGCCTGCTTTGAAATCACACCATTAGGTGTAGTACGAAACGTCTAATTTCCATTAAGTACTGGTTAGTTGCAATTCCAGTTATGTTAATGTGGACAACTTATGTAAATAAAATAAAATTAACTCAATCTAGGTATATGCTTCTTCATCCCTATTAAAAGATAAATTTATCGTACATTAACTATGGCATAATTTAATTACTACCAACTTAACTTTACTAGAAATGCGCAAAATTCGATAGTCAAGGATTTCGGAGACCATCAGATGCATACTGATGAAAACAAAAACGTTGCTTCCTAACATTACAACTACCTATCGTTGTGAAGTGGTGTCTTTGTTGATTTAAGGCCATGCCCCATTACACCCACCCTGCATTGCCTCGTCGTTCGGCATTCACTCGATGTCAATAGGTGGTCCACGGGCATTCGGTCCTTTGACAGGCTCGATGGCTCATTTGGTAGTGCCTTCTGCCTTCTGAGACAAGGTTTGTGGGTTCGATCCCCGCACAGTACAAACATTTGTGTGCATGAACATGTCTGTTTGTATTGGTCTGGGTTTTTTCTATGTATAATATGTATTTATTTACAAAAAAAATATCTATGCAAGTTTGTCAGTTGTCTAGTCTACCCATAGTACAAGCTTCGGCTTAGTTTGGGGCTAGGTGGCGATGTGTGGCCCAGCGTGGCATGTCTTGGGTTATTATTATAGTTTGGTCCACGAATTTCACAACTTTTGATCTTTATCAAATCCGTCAAGAATGTTTACCTACCAGTAGTATTTTTATATCGCTATAAAATCAAACGAAAGGTATTTGTATAATGTACTCACCAACACAACTCCTGGGTCCCGCAGAGAAGGGTACGAAGGCATAATAGTGGCGGTTGGCGGACCTCTCCGGGAGGAAGTTGTCGGGGTCGAATTTATCGGGGTTGGGGTACACGTCATGCCGACGGTGAAGCTTGTATGTGGCGATGATAATCGTCGTGCCAGCTGGTACTTGCTTGCCGCAGGATGCTGTAAAATATGTACTTGGTCAGCAATAGGCTAGTTGACTATTTTTTATGGTCGATATTGATGCAGCTCCTAATTTATATCCTCCTAATTGATTTTTTTTGTAGTAGCTCGACATAGTGGCTTCCCTACGCCTGATAGAAAGAGAAGCCCAAGTGGCAAGTAACTGGTCAGTTACCTGTCAGCCGGCCCAAACCTAACCCCCCAAGAGCTCCGGAAACCCTAGTCAACCGCAGAAACACGTCCATTTGGCTGCGGTATTTTATAGGGTGGAGGTCCTTCCCCGGACGGGCGGCCCAATTCGAGCGTAGATTCGCTATACCATACCCCTCTTCCTAACAACAAATAGTTTAGCTTAAAGTATGGTATTTATAATAATCCTTTTGAGTGTTGTCATTCAAAGTTTTCGCAATCATTTTGCAACATTTTATTGTTCTGAGTCAACGTATGCGTTTACTTTTAATCATTCTATGTGGTAGCCCTCAAATAAAACATAAGACACTACCCTATTATCACACTTTGCGCATTATGTAGGTAGTTTATGTTGATGTCCTTTTAATGGAGCCATATCACTGGCCCATTTCCTAAGTCATCTATACCCCGACGTTGTTCCGGTTACGCAATTAGCATTTACTCGAGGTCCGCTACAACTGTAGGCGTATTGACGAGCTTTTGAAATCGAATCAACACACCCCGGCAAGAATACGACCTATAATGATAATTGTTGTTTATCCATGGTTATACACAATGTGAAGGTTTCCCCAAGAAAGTTTTCGTGCAAAGCTTTTATTGATAAGCCGAGATCAATTCTCTAGAAAGAAATTGTCTAAGGAGTTTAAGCAAAATTACGGAAAATGCTAGTTTTATTACCATTGAAACGAGACATTAACAACAAAAAGCTTAATGTTTTTAATACCAACTTTTTAAAAGTGTCTTCCCTATTTCATTCCGTGGGTGTCATAGAAGACAAGTAAGGGAATATCAGGAAACGAGCAGCAGTGTTTACCTAGGTTCAAATTAAACCTATTGCGGTCACCAATCCGCTTGCCACGCGTGGTGAATAAAGCAAATCCCCCAAATGACAATTATCATTGCGGAAGACCTATGTCTAGCTGTGGACATTCACAGGCTGACTAACTTAAAAAACTTAATTAGTATCCATCATCATCATCAGCCTATTACAGTCCACTGCTAGACATCATCATCATCATCAACAGATGCTAGACATAGGCCTCTCCAGTTGTTCGCCACTTAGGACAAGCGCCTGGAGGATATACCCATAATCGCCACGCTGGGCAGGCGGGTTGGCGATCGCAGGGCATAGCTTCTCGCTCCAGTGACGCTGCTGCCCGTCATCGGTCTATGGTATATAGCTACGCCTTCAATTGGGATGGTTATACCGCCACCAGTCGGATGCCAGTGCCTCATTTGTTATTCGGCAGTTAAGTTTTAATTAGTACTTAGATATATTATAATTTATTACTTACGTAAGGTAACGTCCTGATTGAGATGACGAGCAATAATTGGTACTGGCGGGTACAATCTCAAGGTTTCCATTAGACACCGCTCCAAATACTTCATCTCAAGAGTGTCCTGGAAAGTGGCTGGGCGGTCTGAGTCCCCGAATATCTGGTCAAGTTCTTCAATGACTTTGTCTTGAATGTTTTGGTGGATTCCCATCATTGATAGGAAGAAACTGCTGCCGGCCGCTGTTGTGTCGTGACCCTGTAAAGATAAGAAGATTAGTCTTTCGAGCTCGAAATTTAAGTAATTTGCTCCGGGCAATACGAGTATTCCTTTTAATTCTACTGCAGAACGTTTTTTTCCTACTAGTTCTACGATCTAACGCCAGAAATACCAGAATACAACAGATTACAGAAACAATTTAACATGAATAGTGGGACTCCTTGAAAAATACGGGACAGTACTTTTAACTAGGCAGCAGTTGAGTCAAGCGCTACCCATTTATCTATAAAAACCTTATCAAATAAAAATAGTCTAAGTAGGTATTTAGTGACAGTAAATCCTAAAGCTCACCTCAAACATGATAGTGTCAACTTGTTCTTTGATTTCTTCATCGGAAATGACCACACCACTCTGGGAGCTTTCTAACAGTAAGTCCAGGAAAGCTAGACGTTTCTTCTGCCCCACGTCATTGTCATCGACATCCAAGTCGTCTTTGAGTCCTGCTGACTGACCGAAAGATAGGCCTTCGACTGTAGTAGTCTTCGCAGAGGGAATTTCGGTAGTTGCCGACGGTTCAGTGTTCTCAGACACGGGAGATGGTTTCTTGCCTGTCTGGAATTCAGCCTTCTTCCTCTTGATAACCTTTTTTAAAACAAAAACAAAAATATTTTCATTGTCTTTTTCTAGCTAAAATCTTAACAAATTGCCATAGATTACGTTACGGCAGCAACTTTTTTCTTTTTTCGTATTAAAGTATCATTTTATTTTTATTTTTGTAATATTAGTAAAGGAAGCAAGGATTATTACACGCCATCTGATCACCTCTACAATAACATTGTACGTGCATTCTAAAATGCACGAATCATCTATTTAAGTGGACCACTGTGTGTAATTTACACATGTACATAAGTAAATGTAATTTACGAGTAGGTAGTAATGTTTACGAATTACTAACTTAGATACCAATTGTTTTTCTAAATGCCATTTCTGTGACAATATTTTCTGCTTTATGTGTCTAGCCAAACGTATGTAGACCAGTGCATAAAAACGAACCTATCCTAACGCACAAAACTTGATGAACAGGTTTTTTATAGTTACCTTCTTCGTCAATCCGTGTATGACATCAAGGAGCTTCGTCTGGTTCTTCGCGTACTGGGTTAAGTTGAACAGAATTTCCGGTCTCAACCAAATCTTCGTATGCCTCAAGTGGAGAATGTCGCACATTTTCATCACCGCCATAGCGTATTCGAACCCGCTCTGATCTTGCGTGCTTTTGCTCACACCCATTGCAGTTTCTATAACAAAACATACATTTTTATAGTAACATGGCATAATGGCTTCGCCTGATGAAAAGCGAAAGAGAAAGAGTTTATATGTTTCCAAATGAAAGGACAAAGAAAATACATGTACTCGCAATGAGTTCCACATTATAAAGACGCGGCAATGATAAGAATTGCCAACCTTTTTTCTAGGTATGCGAAATTATGTTTTTTACCTAGAGTGAAGTTGGGACGAGGGAACTCATCATTGTACAGGCAGTAAAACAAAACTCAAGGACGCAACATATCTTCGCAATTTAACATAATTGAAATACCTTTTCCAAATCAATCGTAAGTATATAAAAAGAAAGAGCAATTAACCTTCATAGTATTGAAAGCTATTGAGTAACAGGCATCGTGACAGGGTCTCATAATATTCATGCCCTTTGATGGCGAGTATTGGCCATTATCTGCCGACGTGTGCCGTGGGGGGTCGCCCGACTCATAGTAGACGTGTCGTCAACAAATGACTCAATGCCAAGAATCTATTCCTCGTTAATTAAGTTACTATGCTAATACTGGCGAACTATTTCAAGTACACAACATAATTACTTCCATAAACATTAGGTGCAAGGGACAGGGCAATTCAGTTGACTGTAAAAATTAAGTGTATATAACTAGGTATAATTACGTATAGGTATTATTGTAGTATGCAAGTTGCGTTAAGTAATTTTGACTGCAGAGCTATTGAGCAATATTTTGATAATCTGAATAATTACTGGAATCTTTGCAATTGCACCAATCGCAATAAACTCTTAAGTATATCTCAGTAATAGTTCTTCTTGTAGAGTGAACAGCAAAACTATTAGAAAACTAGTTAAAGGTATACCTTAATATTTAAGTTCCGAGATGTAGTTTTGCAAATTGATGCAAATATCAAAACTGCTCAATATTGTGTATGATTTATGTAGATTTTTAGCACTTAACTGGACGTGGGTTTCGAATGTGCAGTTTCGCAAGTGTTTAAGTGTTTCCTAAAGAACATGCTGTGTAGTCGTAGTAGTGGCCAGCCCGTGACTTGTGTTGTCACTCGCCTACCTACGTGACTTAAGTTAAAAATTGCTCATTATCTTATATTATGTTCGCCTGGACCACTTGAGATTTGGGCCGATTTTTAATACGCAATTTATGCTTATTAGATTTTTTCGCTAACCCGACACTTCCGGTGAAACTAGTGAATATTTCGCAATGTTAAAGTTTCATACATACCTACTTAATATCAATCTGCTGATAATATACTTTTGACATGTCAACGTATCTTGATGCAATTTGATTTGATATGATATTATAATAGATACGTAATAAGTATACCTACGTGACAAAACAATGCCGTAATTACACATTTCCAATAATAAGAGTGTTAGTTATAGGAAATAAAAAGTGTTTTAGACTGAATATTAATAGATCCATGCGCAATCAAAAAACGATTAATATTGATTTAAATGGAATGTTTTCTTTATCTTATAAGATTTATTTAATTGGATTTTCTATAATAGTGATAAAGGGACACTCGAAGAATAATTTGGTACACAAATTTTATGCCGGAATAGTCTTAATACCCAAACGATTATTATCTAAATATTTCAAAATTAAGCACGCTAACCAAAATCAGCTGTTCATAAAGTCAGTTTTACTGGTCATTGAGCTTTTTTGCATAATGTATACTTAATCAAAATAAGGATGAATTGCTTCACAATTACGTTAAGTAAGTATTATAATTTAAACTCATTAGGGATTAAATAGAGAATTGTGACCGAGAATTTGATCAAATAGCACATGATGCGAATATTTTAATATCGACGGTATGGTTATAACCAACAAATAATTTTTAAGTATTTTGCAAGATGGATAATAAGTAGTTTACCGACTAATATTTTTCACAATAGTTCCCGATCGAGTAATGTGTATCGAAGTTCATTGGAATTAGCTATTAAGTGTACCATCCGTATTTTCTATCGCAAAAGCGAACGTGATATGAAAAGTTAGTATGTTGGGTAAGGCACCAAGGCCGCTGTAAAGTTTTTTAGTATACATAGAGGATAGATACATGACTTGTTTAAATACATAAATTAAAAGACTTGGTAGTCCCTGATAACCACGAAAAAAAACTAACGTAGTTTTCAGTTCAGTTTTGGCTTCTTGGTCCGAATATTGTTATAGTGCCTATCATAAGAATGTCTTTCTCTCGCCATTTGGTGCTACCAAAAAGCCAATTCTACCCTTACCCTTAAGTTGCTTCTTCAGGCCTTGTTTTAGACCTTGACTGCCAAGAAACTAGACACTATAAAGAAACTATTGTTTGTTGGTCATCGGTAACTGCTCAAAAAGATCCCGGTAGGGAACATTTAAGCGTGTGTCCATCCAAAAGGTATGCATAGTAAGACGCTCCGCACCCGGTTGGGTTATGTTATACTCTTATAAGAAATGTAACGAATTAAAGGAAGCCTACGTTCCCCTGTGGACTAGACCAAGGCAGTCGATTGATTTCTTGTTCTCGAAGGAATGGCTTTCAAACAGTTGAACTATGACAATGGAAGTGTGGCTCTGTTGTGTCTCAAACTAAACTTACCAAGCAAGATTTCAACGGTGCACTCGCTCATGTAGTCATGGCAGTCAAATGCTCCGCTCTCTTTCTTCAATTTGTCGACCACAGCGCGGGAGTTGGCGTTGAACAGATCAATAAAGCTCTTCAGTACGTTCAAGTGGAAAGTTGGTGCGATCAGCTTACGGTGAGAACGCCATTTTTGACCTGAAACAAGAAGGTTAGTTTGTAACCTGCATCGTAGAATACCATATTTGGTCAGCGTAGTTAATTAAGGCGTCATCACCCTCGTTTGCTTCTGTGCTATTGGTGACCCTGCAAGTTGCTGGCGAAACAGGTAGGTTTAGTGGCCATAGCCACATACACATACATAAGGGCATACTCTTCCATTCTGCAAGGTGTAAGTCCGACAGCCCACGTAGATTCCCATTGGAGACATGTTAAGGTGCCTAATGCAATCCTTTCTAGAAAAAAAGGTCCTAATGACCCTAGTTTAGGGTAGATGAGGATTTACGGCATCAAACTGTATACCTACTTATCTATATTTGATAAATGAGAACAAGAGAAACATATTTATAAGTATTTCGATTATTTGCATAAATGAAGTTTAAATAAAATGATTTCGAGAATGTAGTCTAAATTGAATGCATAGATAACATCTAAGTCTAAGAATTAGAAACTTAAGGCCACATGAAGTAAACTCTGTAATGTTCATAGATAGGTCTTATAATATAGTCACTTCCTATAACCGTCATGTATCCTATTAACTTAGAGCCAACAGGAAAATCTTTTTACAACCTTGTATTTAGAGAAGTAAACATTGAATTTAGTTTGGTGGTTGACATTTTTCCTTTTAAGATCTTTGCTCGTGTTATATTTAGGATTGGACGACTGTTTGTACTAGATCGAAAAAGTTTAAAATGGTCCAAATGCATTAACTTAAACTAATCATGATAGCGTTAGAGCAATAAATAAATATCAGACAACATCACATACATTGCTCCGATCCCAAAGTAAGTAGCTTGCACTTGTGTTATGGGTATCAGAACAACGAAGGTACCACAAATAATTACCTCAATACAAATATAAACACCCAGACACTTTTACAAACACCATTGTTCATCACACGAATGTTTGTCCCGGGTGGAAATCGAACCCACGATCCTTGGTTCAGAAGGCAGGGGTCACTACCAATTGAGCCACCGAGCCAGGCAATAGTTGAGAGTTTTAACTAGCGACCTGCCCTCACTACGCTTCGGGTATCACTCTATCTATTAAAAAAAAACGCATCAAAATCCGTTGCGTAGTTTTAAAGAGTGAGAGAGAGATAATTTGTAAATGAGGAATCCTCATTTTGAGACAAGTCGGTTCGCATTTAATTTTTATAATGTACTTACCAGTACTGATGAGAAGGCCGTTTCCCAGCCAGGGCTTGAAGAATCTATACTCGTCAGCCTTGTCAATGTAGACGTGGCTGCTGAGGATGAGCTCCACATCCCGAGGGTCGTACAGGAACACCAGCAGCCTAGGACCAATCCAAATCTTCACCACGCCTTCCTTGTCATAAGGCACACTCTTATGAACGAGGTTCTTGAAGATATCTGTCAACAATAATAGGTATATGGTTATAAACAGACTGAGAAATTGATATCATTACCTATCTGAGTGAAAATTGCTACCTAGCTACATAGCAATTTTCACTACGTGTGCGGGAATATAGCCTTGAACGCAAGGTATACAATCCTACTAATAATATAAATGCGAAAGTTTGTTTGGATGGCTGGATGTTTGTTCCTCTTTCACGCATTAATTACTGAACGAATTTTAATGAAACTTTACAGTGATATAGCTTATACGTTCGATTAACACATAGGCTATGTTTTATACAAATAATCACGCGGGCAGAAGCTAGTAGGTATAGTTATAAAATCATTTTGATATTTTTCATCTTCTACAATATATTTCGTATACGACCACACGTCACCAGTGTGGCCAATGGCAGGTCCAGTTTAAATTTCAAGATTTATGAAAAATTTGGTAACTTGCGGTGTAGCTATATTATTATGTACAAAATATGGTGCAAAGTATGAAATGGAATGTAATAATCTATGTAACAAAGATTATCTGTAAAATGTCAATTCTTACCATGTGATCCCCCAGTAAACTCCAAAGCATTTCCTATGAGCGGCAATCCAGGGGGTCCGTCAATTTTAGAAGCCAATTCCAACATGTGTCTTCTAGATATTTTCCAGTAGGCGTACCATAGTATCACGGCTGGTACCAGTAGCATATAGAACATACTGGTAGCACCCCAGGTGCTACTTTGCACCACATTCTCTGCTGAGTAACTCATCTTGGAAATGAACACCAGCCTGTGAACAATGCAATGAAACTTTAGCTTTAATAAAATTAAACGTTCAGCAGTCTTTCTGCGGCTTCGGATTGCTAACATAAAATTCGAAACTGCTGAATTCAAAATATAGAACATGAAGCAATACTATATGTCAGCATTTTAACTAGGTACTTTGAACGTAAAATGTTTGACGTGAACTCTAATGAAATCACTGACATCGTCTAACACATAACTGCAAGTATGTGTAAAATAAAAATGTATAGGTAAAATTGTGTAAAAGATAGATAGATAGATATATTTTTTATTGAACAACATACAATAGACTTAAAACTAGACAACCTTTGGAAAAGAAGATAAGTGAAAGATATTTAGATAGTATTTATCAATCGACTCCTGATTTATATGAATGTAAAATTAACGAAACGAAATGTAGCCATAACTTTATATCCAATTTAATGAACTTAATGCAATATTGAGGAACAGTAGGTACTAGTACTTGAAATGTATTAAAGTATGTTAATTAGTTTTCTACCTAGAAAACTTGTAAATGATTGTTTACACATAAGGCCGCCACCTTGACTCTACAAGTCCTATATACATAAGAATCTATTCAATTGTTAGATTTGTCCAGTTTATGCTTCCGTATTACAATTTCCTATAAACGTTATGATGAGAAGTAGTAACTTTTATAGGAAATTGGACATCTATATAGACATCGTTGGAATCGTTGATGTTGGAATTTGAAATGCCATCATAATAATTACCCAAGATCGTATTCGTTTTTTAAGCATTTAATCTTACTCCATTTTATTTTTGTCAATAAAGCAACTATTTCATTATTCGGTCATTATTATTTCAATTATACCAGCATAATCTTAGTAAATCTTAAATAAAATAACTAATAAAATAATAATTAATAAAATTGTTACGTCTTTTGGTGTAAATATGAATAAAATATTAAATTTTGGCTACGCGACGCGAAAAATTATATAAACAAACTTTATGTTTTCATCTGTTGAAATTATAGTAATGCAATGCAATATCTTGCACCAGGAAATATTTTTGTTTTATGATAGAAACATTAACTTTCACTCTGTGGTTGCAACTGCAATGCTGGTACGTACAACACATTTTCTAGTAACGTTTAGGATCAGAACATCAAAATGTGGTAGATAAAAATGACATGAAAATTAATTAACTAATTAAATATTTACTTCACAATAGAGTACAAATGGCGGACTTAATTCAATATGGCATTGTCCAGCCATAGGGCTCTTCCAAATTAAAATTGTAACTGTTACAATTTTTATAGGCACAGACTCGTATATTTTAGAAAATACTATAAGCTACTAATATTGCACATCTTGTATTCGTATGTACTTTTGTATGACCTTTTTAAAGTTTCCCATTATTGAAAGACAAAGTATAAAAGAAAAGAGGTATTAAAATATTTTGTTACAATTTTAGATAGATAAGTTAATTATAAAAAAAACCGGCCAAGTGCGAGTCGGGCTCGCGCACAAAGGGTTCCGTAGCAGCAAATATAATAAACTTAACCAAAATTACAGTTAAATCAACCTATCTCAAAAACTATAAGAGATACTTTGATCAAACCAAAAATCGTTGAAAGAGTTAATTAGCATGCATCACCTCTATTTTTTTTAGAATTTTATACCCCGTAGTTATAAAAATAGAGGGGGGGGGACATACTTTTTACGACTTTGAGAGCTGATATCTCAAAAACCGTTCACTTTAAGAAAAATGTTTTTTAGAAAACTTTATATCATTTTAAAAGACCTTTCCATTGATACCCCACACGGGTATGTACATCGAAAAAAAAATTTTCATCCCTCAGTTACATGTATGGGGGGCCCCACCCCCAATTCTTTTTTTTACTATTTAGTGTCATAATTTTGTAGCGGTTCATACAACACATATTCCCATCAAATTTCATCACTGTAGTACTTATAGTTTCCGAGTAAATCGGCTGTGACAGACGGACAGACGGACAGACGGACAGACGGACAGACGGACATGACGAAACTATAAGGGTTCCGTTTTTGCCATTTTGGCTACGGAACCCTAAAAAAATGTGGTACTCTACAATAGCATACAAGGGAAAAATATATTAGGTTAACTTAATATAAAATTATATTTTGCAAGTAAATTGCAAAATAAATTTAAATTCATATCTACAGAAAAATATTTAATTAGAATATTTTTATTAAGTATATTAAACGTTAGTATTGGCTAATTAAAATATGAAATATTAAATTTTATTAAATCTTATAATTAAATTCAAAGTATATAGATTATAGAAATTAAAAAATAAATATAATTAATTTATTAAATATTAACAGATTAAATTAATAAATAACTTCCCTACCTTTAGTTCCAAACACGAGCGTCACACTATACAAATTGTGCTTATCCCAAAAGAACTTGAAGCGTGTCGTGGTGGCGACTATTGAATAGACTCCGGCGCAAGCGCCTATATACACGGAGCCTACGTCATCATAGTTCCACACGCCGTCATACGCTACGCAGTTCTGGTGTTCTCGATGCGTTTTGCACTAAGGGTGATGGAAGCTTTTGTGACTTCCACTTTTTTTTCTCCTTCTTCCCTGCACATGTTGGTTACACCAGATAGTTAACATACATTTAGATATGATTGTCTTCACTATCACTATACGCGATTTCTTCTGCACAACCTTTGCGTTATAAAAAGTAGGGATAAGATGGCGCCATTTAACCCATTTTCAATTGTTTAAGTAGCACCATCTCACCCCTACTTTTTATTCATTGCAAAGAATCAGATATGAATTTTATAGATAGGTACCTACGTTACCTATGAAAAGGACTTTTAATTAAATTTTTAAACACAGAAATAACTAAAGTAGAGAGACACTTTCTCTCGTTTAACTTAATATTATTATATTATATATTCCTTCGAAGCGTTGCATTTATGGGTTGTGAAGGGGTAGGTATTCTCAGTTACTGTATTCATTGAGTACTTGCATTGTTTTGGCGCGAGAAAGTAGCATTAGCGTAAACAGTAGGTATGTTTACAAGTGTTCAAATATTATTATTCTACACAAGTATTGCATATATTTTGGATGAGAATATCATAACTTAAATGCATGTGCAAATAACTTTTAGGATTTAGTAACCCTAAATGTTGGTAAGCAAATAGAGTTTTAAGTCTCATAAAAAAATAGTTATACTTTAATGATGACGTTCAAAAACTGAGGTTTCCTAGTGCTGCACTAGGAAACCATTAGGACATTAAAATTTGTCCTTGATCGCTTGCAAAAACTAATACTGAGGATGATAGATATTTATCTTTATTCATATACCTACTTTGAATAAGTAAATTTACGCAATTAATAATTACTTTGCATCAGTATTAATTTAAAAAAGATTCCGTCTGGAAGAGCCAGCAAATAGCTCTTGTTCGAATAGGGAATATGCATGAAAAATAGTTTCATGTATTTACTAATTTATCGTAAAATAAAGAAATTATACTACGAACAGTGAAAACAAAAAAAATTAAACCGACTTCAAAAAAAACACAAACGACCAAAACTAAAAAGCGATAAATAACGTAAGTAATTCTATCCTTAATACATAATTATTTAAATATTACAATTATCACTTATTTTTGAAGTCGGTGCCAGCCTCTCGGTACCTAACGTAGACTGTTGTTGTATGACGCGCGCGACCGGCAAATCCACACGACAATATACATTTATTTGTTTGGCTGTCACCGACTTCAAAAATAAGTGATAATTGTAATATTTAAATAATTATGTATTAAGGATAGAATTACTTACGTTATTTATCGCTTTTTAGTTTTGGTCGTTTGTGTTTTTTTTGAAGTCGGTTAAATTTTTTTTTAAAAATAATTTTATTTCTCTATTTTTAGTTGCGTTAATGTCCTTAAGAGTTTTACTTAGGAATGAAAAATTTTGCTTTAAGTCAAGTGAAGACTTTGCGATCTAGAATCAAGCATATCACTTACCAAATCACCTGCCCTATTAGCCCTGCATAAGTACATACTACTACCTAGTTTAATATCGACCAATGTCAGTACTGTCCCCTAACTCCTAACCGTTAAGGAGTTCTGTGGCTTCATCATCAGCACCAGATGTTGACGCCCGGAAGCATATACCTGAGTAAAATATGATTACGTAACAAAAACACCATATGAGCATACCTACAATTTTCGGTTGTTGCCCTCAATTTCTCCAGGATCCCATCATCAGATCCTGACTTGGTGATAATGGGACCACCTCGGAAGTGTCCTCTGTCGAACTGTCGAAAAATTTTTGAAATCCATCCATAATTGACGGAAATATCGGTGAACATACATAAAAAAAAAAAAAATATTATACATACAGACGAATTGAGAACCTCCTCCTTTTTTCGAAGTCGGTTAAAAATCAAAATTGGCTGAAAATGGGCGAGATACAGTCGTTGAAAGTAAATATATCCGTCTCTCTCACGAAAACAGATTTTTCTATGGAGTTTGTATGGCGCGCACGGTACGTGACGTCATCCGCCACGTCGGATCTCTCTGTCTAAGCAATAAAAGTCATGCATATTCCCTACTAGCTGTGCCGGCGGCGTCGCACGCGTGGATATCGGGTTTCAAAAATAACGGATTTCCAAAAAATGGTAGCTAAATTTTAAGTTAGACCTCAAGCAATACATTGGTGAAAACCGCATTCAATAGGGAATATGCATGAAAAATAGTTTCAGGTATTTACAAATTTATCGTAAAATAGATCAAAATCTACTACGAACAGTGAAAACAAAATCAAAATTGGTTGAAAAATGGGCGAGATACAGTCATTGAAAGTGAATATATCCGTCTCTCTCTCGCGAAACAGATTTTTCTATGGAGTTAGTACGGCGCTTACGGTACGTGACGTCAACTACCGCATCGGATCTCTCTGTCTAATCAATAACTTTAACGCTTTATAACTCGCTTAATAGAAAAGATAGTTTAAAAATTCTTCGATATTTATGTATCTGGAAGACAAAAGATCTCAATAAATCCATAAAAAAAAGTCATGCATATTCCCTATTCCATGTAGTAGTTTTTGCGTGATGCGCGTTCAAACATACAGATAAAAATTTCTCCCGTTTTCCCAACATTTCCCTTCACTGCTTTGCTCCTATTGATCGTAGCGTGATGAGGAAGCCAGGAGCGTGCTCAGGAGTATGGGGAATAATTGTGCCAAGTTTCGTTAAAATCCGTTCAGTAGTTTTTGTTTCTATAACGAACAGACAGACAGACAGACGGACAGACAGACATACAGACAAAAATTTTACTGATTGCATTTTTGGCATCAGTTTCGATCACTAATCATCCCCTGATAGTTCTTTTAAAAATATTTAATGTACAGAATTGACCTCTCTACAGATTTAAGTATAGAAGATTAGCTTGATCCGAATTGTTAAGGTCAAATTAAAATAGTTTTTTTTTTCAATCGTTAATGTTACAATTTCAAAATCGATATAATATGAAATAAAGGTCTGACTGTGAAATAGTAGGACCCCAATTTTTTATTTCTAAGTTTTTTTTTTAATAATTTAACCCTTCGTCAGGCTATCTCACTAAAATCATAACAAAGGCAAAAGTTTGTGAGTGTGTATGTTTGTTACTTCTTCACGTCTGGACGGATTTGAATGAAATTTGATAGGATAAATAAATAACCCAAGACATGCCACGCTGGGCCACACAGAGCCATCTAGCCCCAAACTAAGCCGAAGCTTGTACTATGGGTACTAGACAATAACTGATAAACATACTTAGATACATTTTTTTTGTAAATAAATACATATTATACATAGAAAACACCCAGACCAATACAAACAGTCATGTTCATGCACACAAATGTTTGTAATGTGTGGGTATCGAACCTACGACCCTTGGCTCAGAAGGCAGAGGTCACTAGTTGAGTCACCAATTGAGCCACCGAGCCAGCCAGGATGTTAGTGTATGGTCCGGAATAACACATAGGCTACTATTTTTCCAAAATTCCCACGGGAACGTGAAACCGCGCGTAGCACCGCGGGGCGCAGCTAGTTGTTATAAATTGTAAGGCTGCTCAATAATAATATTCTTGTATCCTGATAAATAATTTTTACACTTTAACTAACGAATTAACTACATTATTTTATTTCTAAACTGCGGTTTATTACAATTGTCAGATTGTCAAATTTACACACATACCTACGTATACCTACGCAGTTAAAATGCTATAAATATGTTGATTTTCTTAACCGTTCTGTTAGTGAATCCCGTTTGATTTTCACAAACCGTTCATTTTTGAATCCCGTGGCTTAAAACGTGACTTATACGCCGTGATTGGTCCTTTACCGCAAAATATAGATTGTTTACTGTTGTTGACGTAGAGGTCTTTAGGAACTCTCACTATAGGTACTGGTAGAAAACAAGAGCGCGAGACTGATTATAAGGAAGTGAGGTTGATTTTAATATAATTATTATAGATAGGTAGGTAAGTACATCTAAAAATCATTGAAGGCAAGTGCAAAATTGGTACTGGATTTAAACCCTAAATGATTGACATTGAAAGAGGTTTTTTAAATTTACTGATTAGTTATTTGAATTTCTACGTGAACGAATCCTAAAGTACTAACCTTGGAATTTTAGGCAAAATTAATAACTTAAAGATACTAATCTTCAAAACTAAATTTTTAGACGCGGCGGCGCCTCAACGCACACTTATAAGTATAGGTACTTACTTATGTTACGTAATGAAATTCATACATAGGTACTAATAGGTAGTTTAAGTAGGAATATCATGAAAATTCAGATACAGTCCCAAAAGTACCTTTAAAGTTCTTTATCATCCAAACAACCTTTGTACAAGGAGGACTTGAGATGTAAGTAAATGGAAATTGTGTAGAGGGTCGCGGAAAGCTATTGGCTTTTGAAGATTAGTTAGATAATAGATTAGGTTTGTATACCTACTAGTGTAAAAAGATTAAATGTTGGTGAGCTAATAAATATTTTTCATTTAATTAAGTTGTAGGAAAATACACTATACCGATAGTAATGCTTTATTAATACTTCCACGTAAATCTAACTCGTAACACACACGCACGCACGCACATGCACACAAATAGGTAAACACACACACTTCTTTCCCTTTTTTTAATACCTACATTTCAAATACAATATTAATTGTATTATTCAGCGGCCGAATTCGGCCGGATTGGCAATTCATTAATTATCTTTGGAGAAGCTGAAAAGTTTGTATAAATCTAATAAACCCTGGTGAAATGGTAACTGAACAAGATAAGGCTTGACTTTTTAATATTTATTGTGCCACATAGTGGTATATGCTCTATGTTTGTATAATAAGGCAATCTACCAGTTGGCATATTGAAAGCAGTCAAATGGATGGGTGGAAATTGAAAAATAAATTACTCATGCGCGCCTCATATTGAGAGTGGGTGTTAAATGAACCTTAAAGAAATCCTATCCGAGGACTAAGGCTTCTATTAAGAAGACGCGGGGCGTCACCCGTCGCGTATTACAAAGGCTTGTTAATTCATACACGAGATGAACTTTTGTTTTTTTTTTTTTTAATAGTAACACGAGAGAGGAATGGAAAGAGAAACCCAAGTCGCTGTCGGTTGCCACCGCCATGCCGGTCTAACCCCAACCCCTGGCTGCTGATCCAGTACTCACCCCTTGAGCTCTGAAGACCCTACTCACCGGCAGAAACACGACTCGAAGGTCATTTGGCTGCGGTATTCTATAGGTAGGAGGTCCTTCCTCGGACGGGCGGCTCAATTCGAACAAAGATTCGCTATGCCCTTTTTCTCTTCGTCTGTGTAGAAACTATTTAAGAGCGTGTACAAAATAGCGGGTTCCACCCGCAAAAACGCTTTCAATCCGTTACTCCTGTTCACACTATCCGGCGCACCGCGTCTTCTTAAACGAGCTCTAATGATTTGGCTATGACGCGTCTTTAAGGGTTACCTACTGCTTCAGATCTTTGAAAAGATGTCACAGTACATTTATCAACACGGAAAGGGATTACCGTATCGCCTCTCTCGGCCTTTTGTCTCGAAGCAAATCATAACGTCAATGAGAGTTTTCCGAAAAAAAAATCCACCAAATGGCACCACATAAAAGGCAGGTCCAACTGTTACGTGATTGGTTCATTTTGACATGGTACATAGCAACTGACCAATCACACGATAGCTGGATGTGCCTTGTATGTGGTGACATCTCGTGGATTTTTTTCAGAAAACCCTCATTCCGAATGGTGTACATGCTTTTCAGTAGGGGGTACAGATAGGTACAGAGATATAATATACGGCTCGGTTACGATCCGTTTCGTGGATGATACCCGAAGACATGCTGAATATGCTGATAGTCAAGGTTCTCAAAGTGATGTGCAAGGTACTTAAGGTACCTATACTTCAATGGGTAGGTGTTTGTTTGTTGTATGTTCTAAACTGAGCTACCGTAGGTAACGTACCTACTTAATGAACTAAATACCTGGTTTACCTACTCATAAATGTCCAGCTGATGATACACATTCGTAATGTCTGTCAGTGGAATTGTAAACATCAACTCAGTGTAGGTATTTTTATGTTGTCACTAGCTACTGCTCGCGGCTCTGCCCGCGTGAATATTCGTATAAAACATAGCCTATGTGTTAATCTGATGTACAAACTATATTCCTGTAAAGTTTCATTAAAATCCGTTCAGTAGTTTTTGCGTGAAAGTGGAACAAACATCCATCCATCTAAACAAACAAACTTTCGCGTTTATAATATTAGTAGGATTACTCCTAATTACGTACTTTTATAGGCATAACATAATACCTACTTACCAGCTTCTCGTCGCCTTGCTCATGGTGAGCGAAAAAAATACCTTTAAGTCACCACTTTCTTTAACTTAGTTCCATATTTAATTGTCGTCACCAAATATTTTTATACCTTAACAACAATAATAAATCTGACACTGAAATACATGTAGGTACTGTTTTTCGATAGTCTAGATAATTTCATCATCATCATCAGCCCGTGTCAGTCTAGATAATTTGATTTAGCATAAATATCGACATAGTAAAAAGGCTTTTTATACAAAAAAGCATTGAATATGGAAGCATTGCTATGTAAAATGGTTTTTCTATAACCAGGTTAAACCGTATTCAAAACATATTTCATTAAATTTCATGTATCCTATGTATGGGTTTTAATTCCGCTGTGAAATAAAGTTCAAATAAATCATTGGCTTGGCTTTTTAAAACTCGATTTTGTCGCGCAGAACCTCTACCCTACCTATCAAAAGGCCTAAAATAACGTCTTTAAAGGCTTGAATTTTTAATTGGTAACTTGACGCATTCCTCAGAAAAAATGGTTTAAAAAACGGTCAAAAAATAATCTTATAAAGGTTTTCGTTTTTATTATTGAGGTAGGGAATCCTACAAAAATGGATGTTTTTTTTTTTGATGACGTTGATGCATAAATCAAATAAACCGGTCGTTTTACGTAGACGCTCGGACGTGGAGCATTTACGTACCGCGTGAAGACAAGCCATCAGACCTGGGCCCCTACCACCAAAATCGGAAACGATCGTTCGTTGAACGGATCGCGTACTTTTGCAAAATAAATCCCTCCCATTTGTCCTTCCCGTGTTCATTTATATGAATTAAAATAATTAAAATCGACTTTGACGAATTTTAGGTCGTACCTATATTCGAACACGGGAGGGACAAATGGGAGGGATTTATGATACAAAAGTACGCGATCCGTTCAACGAACGATCGTTTTCGATTTTGGTGGTAGGGGCCCAGATCACTGTATTTCGCATTATATAGGTAGGTATGTTCTTATGGAAATTGGAAGATTGTGTTAATGTTGGTGTATAACCACATTATACATAGTAATATCCTCATTTAGGACGTAGACCTTTCTCTAAACTACTCTAAAGGTTAGAAGAAATTTTTCAATATTTTTTTTTCATATTTTTTTACTCTCTTTTAGTGCTAATTTTTTTTTTCATAAACTTTCATAACTGAAGATCGTGATCGATGAACTCGTTGAACATCAACAAAAGTTTTAGGCTAATGTCTAGCCATAATATAGTCTTTTTCTGTCAATATTTCATTAGGACTGAGTCAGCAAGTTAACAATGATACTCTGAAAACACGTTATGTAATCTGATTCAAATGAAAATACCTATTCATTGATGTTGATCACACACTTGTGCACTTATTGCAGTTCAGATTTACCTTGACTTTCTTTAGTAACTTCCATTACCTTGTAAACATTCCGCTCTGACCGACTCTGCTGCTATTATTAGCAATGTCCAAAAATACTTACCGGCTATTTTTAAAAGCTTAATTTGATATAAACATTTCGAGAAATAAAGTCGTTTACAACCTGTTACGGATGTGACGTCAATTGATTCATTCTCGAACTTGGATTTAGTGTCCGTAAACACGAACTTAACTAACGGTAGATTAAATAAATGGAATGTTTTCGACGATGAAAAATATTTTGCGCTAAACTACTTCCATGGAAAATTACTGACTATAAATTATCTAAGTAGTCATTCGCGTAAAGGTTCTGGTCCGATATGAATTTGCAACTTAAACGTAAACATGTATCGGTGACTTACTCCGTAATGTGTGACCGAAGTTTCGGGCAACTTCGAAAGTAGTATACAGATGACCTCATATACATACAAAGATCCATAAAAAACCTTACGACGAATGAAGTGTTGCATTAGATATAAAGCGTTGCATCCGCCAAGTTAATTTTATTACTATAAAATCATTATAAATATATATTCGTTTCTTATCCAGGTGTGAAATGTGAGTATCATCATCATCATCATCATAAGCCTATTGCAGTTCACTACTGGACAAAGGCCTTTCCAGTTGTTAGCCACTTAGGGCAAACTTCTGGAGGATAGGTATACCCATAATCGCCATGCTGCGCAGGCGGGTTGGCCATCGCAGAGTGTAGCTTCTCGTTCCGGTGACGCTGCTGCCCGTCATCAGTCTGTGGTATTTAGCTACGCCACCAGTCGATTGCCAGCGCCTAGTTTGTTATTCGGCAGGATGCATCACGGGCAGGTGAGGTTGGCTAAGAGCGAAATGATGATAGGCCGCTCCCTTACATTCCCCATTAATGTGACTGCTAAGTTAACATTTATCGCTTATTATTTAAAAAAAAAATTAAACCGACTTCAAAAAAAACACAAACGACCAAAACTAAAAAGCGATAAATAACGTAAGTAATTCTATCCCTAATACATATTATATGTATAACTATAATTATTTAAATATTACAATTATCACTTATTTTTGGAGTCGGTGCCAAATGTGAAATCCATCCATTATTGACGGAAATATCGGTGAACATACATTAAAAAAAATATATTATACATACAGACGAATTGAGAACCTCCTCCTTTTTTCGAAGTCGGTTAAAAATGGATTTATGGATGAGAACAGCCTTTTTGTCTAGTCTCAGAAACATACACGGATGTTTGTTACTACTTACGAAAAGTACTGAACGGATTTGAATGAAACGATACTGATAAATTACTTATAGCTGATACTTCAGATTAACACATATGCTATATATGCTGTATAATTTATAAGGATATTACTATTCATAAGGAAAATTTCTATAACGGCATAAAGAATCTGCTAATTCAGTCTGTTTGATATCTGACCTACCTATTGAATAACTTAACCAATAGAAAAAACCGTTCTCTATAAATAGTTTGGCAGTCTGCGTACCAGTTATTAAAATGCTATTTTTGGGAGGATGTTTCCATGCGTATGTGAATTTTGTAGCCCTTTTGGTGTCAATAACACACCTAATATAGGTACTAATTAAAATGACTAGCAAAGGAAGTTACCAAACTTAAATTTGATGGAAGTAACTGAACACGAAAGTCATTGTACAACCTACTAATATTATAAATGCGAAAGTTTGTTTGGATCAGATTTATTTTCATCCAACGGATTGGTGGATGTTTGTTATTCTTTCACGCAAAATCTACTGAACAGATTGAAATTTACATTAATATCTTATATAGGTACCAAATTAGCACATAGGTTTTCTCAAGAATATTTATCATTAGCAGGCAAAACCACCGGCTGCAGCTCCTATTTTTCTAAATTTATTCATAAAAATAATACATGGCTCATTTCAATATAATTTATATATAATTTCAACTAAGCATGTACATCATCATAATTATGTAACTAAATTAAACCGACTTCAAAAAAAACACAAACGACCAAAACTAAAAAGCGATAAATAACGTAAGTAATTCTATCCTTAATACATAATTATTTAAATATTACAATTATCACTTATTTTTGAAGTCGGTGCCAGCCTCTCGGTACCTAACGTAGACTGTTGTTGTATGACGCGCGCGGCCGGCAAATCCACACGACAATATACATTTATTTGGCTGGCACCGACTTCAAAAATAAGTGATAATTGTAATATTTAAATAATTATGTATTAAGGATAGAATTACTTACGTTATTTATCGCTTTTTAGTTTCGGTCGTTTGTTTTTTTTGAAGTCGGTTTAATTTTTTTAAAAAAATAACTTTATTTCACTATTTTTAGTTGCATTTATGTGCTGTGACCTTGAATAAAGGCTAATTAATGTCCTTAAGACTTTTACTTAGGAATGAAAAATTTTGCTTTAAGTCGAGTGTAGACTTTGCGATCTAGAATCAAGCATATCACTTACCAAATCACCTGCCCTATTAGCCCTGCATAAGTACATACTACTATCTAGCTTAATATCGACCAATGTCAGTACTGTCCCCTAACTCCTAACCGTTAAGGAGTTCTGTGGCTTCATCATCAGCACCAGATGTTGACGCCCGGAAGCATATACCTGAGTAAAATATGAATACGTAACAAAAACACCATATGGGCATACAATTTTTGGTTGTTGCCCTCAATTTCTCCAGGATCCCATCATCAGATCCTGACTTGGTGATAATGGGACCACCTCGGAAGTGTCCTCTGTCGAACTGTCGAAAAATTTTTGAAATCCATCCATAATTGACGGAAATATCGGTGAACATACATAAAAAAAAATAAAAATATTATACATACAGACGAATTGAGAACCTCCTCCTTTTTTCGAAGTCGGTTAAAAATGTGCACTAACTTTATAACTACTGGACAATATGTTGGAATACCATGATTTTAATAACACTTTTTTATGTGTCTTTTTATATTTTTTGTTTAAAAAAGAACATGGTTTTTAAGAGATATAGTTTAAAACTTATCCAAATATTATATCAAATTGCGATGGTTGTATTTTTTCCTCACTTTTTACACTATCTTTTCCTATTAACGGATCTAAATTTATTAGGTAAGAATCATTTAATAGGTTTTAAACGACAAAGTCGATGAATCTCAATATCTTGGTTAACCATATCTATCATGAAGGTATTATATTGTTACTTATTTATATATTTTTTGTATGGAATTTTAATAGTGACATTAGTACTAGGTAAATAAACAAATACATATTATAATGGAACTCTGAACTTCCGGCTTAGTTGTCTACTCAGGTTAGTGTTGGGTACCTACTTTTTTATTAATTATACCTAAACAAAGCCGGCAAGTGTTAACTTATTTTCCTCTTAAATTTATGTAATATTATTCGTTTTACGTAATATGTTAAAAAATGGGTGTGGCGAATGTTGTCATCGAAGAAGCCTAAAGTCTGTAGTAGTCCTACTCCGAAGGGTCCTATTAAAGTTTCGGCTGTCACGAAGCTATCCAGATAAATACCTACCACACGTACACGAGGTTTAATACCTATCAGGCTAGTACCGGATCATATACAGACGGAGCCCCATACAAAAGTTAACGATTAACGAAGTACAGCATTAGGTAGGTAAAAGGTGTTACATTTAATAACTAAATTAAACCCAGAAACTTCGACAATATACTTCGAAATAGGACCTCCGGTTTTAGAATTGAATATAATTTATTAATTAGAGATTAAACAGTGTGATTATTACAAGTAGGCAGGTATATGACGTAAAATTCATCAATTATATTTTGTGTATTAGGTATTATAATGTATCTGCCATTGTTTTATAACGTGTTTCTGCTTATTAATAAGTAGTGTGACTGTATCATATCGGACGTTAGGTTATTCGAAAATCAGTGTTATTTCAGTGCACATTGTTGTGGGAAGATGATCTACCCGCGAAATTCATGTGTCGCGTTTGCAAGAAGACTTTTTACAATGCCAACGCACTGCAGAATCACATGAATATGCAACACGATGGAAGCGACGCGAAAGCCGAAGAGCCAACCACTAGGCGGTACGGTACATTGATCAGGCAAGTGGCATACGATATACCTATGGCTTGCGATTTCATTCGCTAAAAGCTATGAGTCTATCTAGAGCTAAAGCACAGATTAATAAATAGTTACTTACGTAAGCTAAAGTCATGTCAAAAATCGTACGTCGTTAATTCAAAGTTCCTGAATCCGAGCGGTAACAGGCATATGGCATATGGCAGGATGATGGAGGATTTACCCACGCTGGGCAGGCGGGTTGACAATCGTAGGGCGTAGCTCCTCGCTCTGGTGACGCTGCTGCCTGGTGCCCGAGCCTCGTCTGTTATTCAGCCTCGGGCAGGTGAGGGTGGCTTGGAGCGAAAAGATGATGGGTTGCTACCTTACATCCCCTTTCTTACAATATTTATCATACTATGTATTCGCTTTGTGCGAAGTGGGTGGTGGGGAACGGCAAATCGATCGAAACGCACGATGTGGCAGAAATGTGAATTACTTCTGGGATGTCATGTGTCAAATTGCTTTATTTTCATAGATTACTTTGTATTTTTATGTAAAAACGTAAAAATTTTCGATATGGGTCACAGTACATGCTGTGTCGTAAATTGTAAAAACAATGGGAAAAACAGTTCGTTCAAGTTTTATGCATTTCCATTTGAAAAGAATAAAGTAAGAAACTATAACTAACTTTCTATAACTTGATTATGTAGGTACTCACATTTAATGATGTTTTGTAGGGAGTTTGTGTCACAGACGTTTGTCTTATGATCAGAGCTCTTATTAAGAAGCTTTCCCCGTTCGTTCTAAGCTCTTCCACTTCTCTCACATGCTAATACCAATTTCTTCCCTTTTTGCACAGGTTGAGGTTGGAAATGTTTCATGTTTAATTGAAGCAAATTCCGTACGTATTATACCTAATGTTTAAATTTTTGGCAAGGAAGAAAATCACTAGGTATAATATACACACTCACTTTTTACAATAATCTTTTAATTTCGCTAAAAAACTAGTCTAAAATCGTTATCAAAACATCTAGTTGATATGATTTGATAGATGTCATTTCCCGAAGAGTTGAGGCCACTAGCGGCGCTGTCATCGCGCAACTACATTTAACTGTTATGTTTTCCCTGTACGTTTTTAAATAGAAGTGTAATAATAGTTTTTAAAACATATAACAAATAATAAGGTCCATAAAATGTTATTTGGTTGTATTGATAAACAAATTGGTTTATAAAGTACCTAAATAAATAATAACAAACAGACATGTTCATGAACACAAATGTTTGTACTGTGCGGGAATCGAACCCACGGCCCTTGGCTCAGAGGGCAGAGGTCACTATCAAATGAGCCATCGAGCCAGTCAAGTTGAACAAACTAGATTTTTTAGTAACGTTTACGTAGGTCCGGTCAGTAATTCTTACTGACCCTACCGTACCATGACTGCTGTATGTTTTAGCTATTCGTGCGTCATTATGTTTAACTATAACTGACCCGGCGTATTAGTATAGCCGTGTTTTTTAACAAAATTATTTTTTGTACACAAACCTTGTCCTAACAATAACGAATATTTTTCTTCTTAAAGATGATTGTGTACTGTAAATATTTGTGACAGAATCTTTGTGTAGGTATACCGCCAGGTGCATGAAGATATTCAAAGGATAATTGTATTCATATTTATTTTGTATATAACTTTTTGAATGTTCATATATTATGTACACAGAAATTACTTTTATTACTTTATATTTAAAATGCGATTAGGTATTGCCTTAAATCACACTATGATCTGAGGGTATTACTTACATCATTTTTTTTATACTTGAAGGTTGTCTGTAAGAGATCACGTAGTCGCGATAAGACCACCTAGATTGTACCACAAGATGTCTGTAGTACCTTTTTCTGTAAATTGCTTGTATTTTGTGCAATAAATAATGTATTATTATCTATCTATCATAACTACAGTGTATCGGAATCGGTGAATTTAGCTATGTTAGAAAAGTTTTATATACATATATTTAGGCATGTAAAGGAGCGACCCATCATCTTTTCGCTCCAATCCACCTTTACCTGCCCGCGGTGCATTCTGCCGAACAACAAACAAGGCTCTGGCAACCGACTGGTGGCGGTAAAACCATCAAGTTACATTTAAAGGCTTAGTAGCGTCACCGAAGCTAAGAAGCAACGCCCTGCGATAGCCAACCCGCCTGCCCAGCGTGGCGATTATGGGTTTATCCTCCAGATGTTGGACCAAAACGGCGAACAAGTGGAGAGGCCTACCTATGTCCAATAGTGGCTGATGTTAAGCTAATTTATTACAGTAGTTTGATAGCTGGTTGTACATGCATGGTGGGTACATGCATTAAAAAAGGGTGCTTAAATATCGAACGACATCGCATACTGACTGTAGGTGAATTCCTGTATCAAATTCGATATCGCATTCATTATCATTTTCAGTACCTATCATTGTATTAGCATTTGCCACAACATGTTTACGTTTTAGTACGAGTACAATATGATTGTTAGCATAATATGATACCAGTTATAAAGATGGATCAGATACTTTAATGGTAAATCACATGCCTCGCTATGGATTGGTTGCGAAATTGTGTGTAAGTTAAAAATAATAATAAATAAATATTACAAAACATCACATTTATGTAAATTGCACCATATAAATTGACCATATACCAAAGTAGATTTAGCTGAAATCTGATTCAATGAAGATGCAAATGTTAGTTATCCCAAAAATAATTCTAATAAGTAGATATATAATATTGAGATCTAAACACGGTACAAACACAAGTATTCATCACCTGAACGTTTGCACCATAACCGAATCCATCGACACCTGCTCATTTAAATATTTGTTTGTTTTTTTTCTCGTCATACAATGACGTCAATAATAATAATGTGAATCATGTTTGCATTAGGCAGGAGTTTTGATAACTAGCCCGTATTCACTATACGAGTAATTCAGGGGAATTCGAATTGCAAGCGAATGTTAATTTATACGAGTATATCGGCATGCTATAAAGAGGGCAAACTTCTAACTGACACGTGCAATACCTACTCATGCGTACGCTTCAGTCGTATACGCGCATTGATATCTATGCAAATACATTATAGCTAATATGTAAGGATGTAAGGGAGCGGCCTATCATCTTTTTGGTCCAAGCCAACCTCAGGCCCGTGGTGCATCCTGCCGAATAACAAACGAGGCGCTGGCAACCGACTGGTGGCGGTATAACCACCACAATTAAAGACGTAGCTAAATACCAAAAACCGGTGACGGGCAGCAGCGTCACTGGAGCGAGAACCTACGCCCTGCGATCTCCAAACCGCCTGCCCAGCGTGGCGATTATGGGTATATCCTCCAGATGGTTGCCCAAGTGGCAAACAACTGGAGAGGCCTATGTCCAACAGTGGACTGCGAAAGGCTGATGATAATGAAGTATTTTAAAGATAATGACGTATTTGTTTTAGGCAACTTCGGAAGCTACTGGCCAAAATTATGGCTTGTTGTGTGACAACTTTCTCTAACGGTGAAGGAAAAAATCGTGAGAAAATTCTAAGGTTGTGTGAAGTCGATCATCCGCACTTAGCTAGTGTGGATAACTAAGGTTTTTATATTTTTGAGAAACATTAATTTGCATACATAACTAAATGTAACGTCAGTGATCTGAAAGATGTTATCGTTCTTAAGCAATCCAGAATATCATCTTCTAACCTATATGTATAGTTTGACAGTAACATGATATCGAAATCGAATACGTGAACGTAGATTCACGTTCTATTTTATAACATGTAGCGTCGCACGGATTCTTAAGCCCATTACTATAAAAATCGCCGTCGCTAACAATTAACCTAATATAAATAATTAAAATTAAAACAAATACCTTTTATCTACGTTATCGCTTCACACAGAATTCCTAAGTTGATGATTCCGATCGAGTTCATTCACTTAGATGCTCACTAAATGAATGCTAAATCACGAAAACTACTTGATGTATGCAGAAATTGTACATTTATTATTATTTTTCGTAACATGACATCTACAATGTGTTTCGTTATACCTAGTTGGTGGGATTTTCCAACACAACAGTTAAACCATTTCGGATACAGCAAGGAGATATTGGTGTTAGGACTTAAAAGGTCACAAAAAATAAACGATAATAAAACATAAATCATCTTATTTATACCTAGCATGTAGGTACTTGCTTCAACTAGCGCACCAGTAATGTACCTATGGAGATTTAAATATATTATAAGGATCTAATATATTAATATCATCCATATTACGTCTGATTTTATTTCACACTTCTACCTGTGTGTGTGTGTGAGATAATATTATTATTATTATTAACTCATTTATTTAAGTCAACAAGGACCAATTACAATAAAATTCATACAATTAATTAAAAATTAAATATAAATATTTCACAATAATCAATAATCAAAACATAGTATCATTAAATTAAAATAATAAAATTTAAAATAAATAAAAATTAAAATAAAATCACAGCATTAGCCTGCACATGCACCATGTTGCAATGGTACATGTACAGGCAGTCATGGCGCCTGGTATAATATGACATGTACCTATTGTCCAAGTCTCCAAGTACAGCAAACATAATACACTTAATATTATTTCGTCGACTTGCAATAACATAATTCCCCTGTTAAATATTTATCGTCTGTTTATAATATGTAGGATATCATGAAGGTTCAGAATGTCATGAAAGGTAAACATTCCTACTGAGCTACCTAATATTTAAGCTATTACCTACTAATTAGCTCACCCGGCGTAATTAGTATCGCCATGTTTTTCATATTTTAATCACCTTTCGAACCTTCTTTGGGCTTCCACCATATTAACCAAATCGGTACAGTCATTTTCTAGTATGTATTCTGAAGTATGAACCAAATTTCTGTAAGGTTTAATACAATCAGCTCAGTACTATTCGCGTGAAGAAGTAACAAACATCCTTCTATCCATCCATATAAACTTTCGCATGAGAAGTTTGATCAAAAGAAACTCCATGCAAATAAAACTTTTTTACCATTGGTGTTTGTAAAAAATAATGCCATATGCCAATAACGTCATAACTACCAAACGACAAAATTAAGTGTGGAATTTTATTATCCAGTATAAATTATGAATCACAAGCAAAAAGTTAGCAAACCGAAGTCACCAACGTACAGAAAGGGTCGACCGATCCCTGGGGCATTGAATTTTCTGCC
Organism: Conogethes punctiferalis; assembly: GCA_031163375.1. Classification (NCBI taxonomy): domain Eukaryota; kingdom Metazoa; phylum Arthropoda; class Insecta; order Lepidoptera; family Crambidae; genus Conogethes; species Conogethes punctiferalis. The sequence goes on along the minus strand of CM062085.1, from coordinate 14,893,632 downwards.
ACAAATCGAAAAATCCAACGCGAGTTTGGATCTGCAGCCGGTGAAGGAGGAAACGAAAGCAGATCTAGCCGAGGACAGCCAGGAGTTCTACGAGCCAAATGAGGCCTTCAAATCTGAAGTGGAACGTTTCATCGAGATTTCAAAGTATTTTACGAGCCCTCTTCGAAAAACGGCGTCGTACATATGCGAAAATAGGCTCATATCATATCCGAATCCTTATAGAATCGAATACAAGCGTGGCGGCGTTACGACACAGCATATAAAATTTTGCAACTTGACCCTGGAGCCCGTGTATATCAAGCTTTACAAACTGATACCTGATTTGGAACAGCTTAAGTACATAAATCTGTCTTTGTCGAGGTGTAAGAGGGTACCTCCGGGGCTGTCGTTCAATTTAGGATTCGTTTACGACGATATGAATGAGAAACCATCTTGTAATGCTAAAATGATATTTGTTGCATCACGTAAGACGTCCACACCATGTTACCAGATATGCGAGATAGAATTGCAAATTGACGCGCAAAAGGTTAAGCTGGTTACTGTTTAATTAGCAAAATTTATTTTAAAGAGACAAATAAACTTTGTTTATAAATGCTCAATGTAAATTTTATTTGACTGGCTCTACCTTTGGTTTAAGGTTTTGAACTAATGCTTAAATTAAGTACTTTCCTTAGAATCTATACAATACCAAGATATTTAGGTACTATTCATCTTCATCAGCCTGCAAGACGTCCACTCCTGCGTTGTGCAGTCGTATAAAAAATAACCTTACTATGAGATGACGTGCTTTCTCTGACGTATTGTTTAATAGTCATCATCATCAGCCTATCGCAGTCCACGGCTGGACATAGCCGGAGGTGTTTGCAAAGTGGCGAACGTCTGGAGAGGCCTATGTTTTTATATAGCGCAATATGGTTCAATTTTCCATTTGGGACCGAAGCAAGAACCGAAACTCGAGATGCTATGGAAATGATCACATTTGAACTTGATACATTCGTTTTTTAGGCAATGTAACTGGCACGGCGGCTGAGTTGGTCCACCCCTGACTTCTGGACCAAGGGTCGTGGGTTCGATCTCCGCCCGGGACAAACATTTGTGTGATGAACATTTGTTTTTGCTTCCGTGTCTGGGTATTAAGTATAACATTATTACTTATATGATATTTGTAATTAAGTATAACATTTGTGGTACCTTCTTTGATCTGATACCCATAACACAAGTGCCTAGGATCTGAGCAATGTATGTATGTGATGTTGTCTGATATAAGTATAATTTATTTTAATTTAATTAGGTCCACTTTTAAATAGAACTGACCATCTACTTTGTGTAAGTGCAACACAGTAGTTACTTGGATGGGAGTGCAAGGAAAACCGGTAGTCGTACTCGTCGGAACATTTCAATGAAATAATCTTGACGGTTCTGGAAAACTACGCATAATGATGATTAGCGGTAATCATATAGTACTAGCTAGTTAGCGTTACGTTGATATGGGGAGAGATGTAATTTACTTATTATGTCGTTCTGTGCGTAACACGAGTTCGCAATGAAAAATACATACCTACGTACTATTTTAAATATGATTAATTTGTTGACACCTAGATAATAACTTAACATAATTTAAGTAGGTGTTGTTATGGATTAGCGATACGCTTTGGTTTTTTATTAGGTAAATTGCAAATACCTACATGAAATATTTGCAATTTAACCTAATAATCGAGATTATGGCCCTCACTCTTGAATAAACAACAACACAGATGCATACTAGCGCTCTCTATGGAGCGCGCTCTACACTTACTTGTCTACATAGGTATTTGTGCTCGTAGCAAAGTGTACACAGTTTACGCTAAAAAACCCTCTACGCTTGCGGTGTTGTAATGTTACTCTGAGTACAAAGATGGCGCTGACCAATACTCTTAAATAATTTTGTTATTTTTTTACAAATTTCTTCGATAGGTACCTAGTTGTCATCAATCAATGTATACTTTATTCGTTCGATGAGTTTGGATTTAATAAATATAATTTTAATAAAAACGTCATTTATCAGCAACTAGTATTTATAATAATTACTAATGTCTACTAAAAATAGTACGTTTTAGTTGCCTTCTGATAAAATGCACTTATAAAAAATAGTTTTATGCAAAATGTTGCCAAGTTCATTAATTTTTAGGCTCGCATTGTCCAAAATCATATCTCATACGGAGCTTACTAAGCTTCTGACTCTACACGCATAAACTTTACAGTCTACACATTAGTCAAGTAGTAAGTCGTTTGGCCGTTTTATTTCTGCAGGAACTACGAGTACTGTTTAACAGAAAAAAGTAAAACAATAACAATAACAACAATAACAAAAAGTTTATTTGCTTAAAATACATAGGTGATACAAATAGGTGGAATTAAAGTGGTAACCAGTAGGTAGTATTAGCCTGCTGGCAGGCGTGCAAATATCATAAATAGGTATTACATCAGTATGCTATAATTATATTGTGGCAAAAGCAATGAATAGTCAGTAATGAATAGTCAGTATTTATTTCGTTAATTTTGGTCAATTTACAGTTTTGCTCGACTTAACCCAATAAGTATCTAATATTAATTTACTCTACCTGAAGGTTGTCTGAAATAAATCATTACAAGAAATAAAACTATACGCCTTAATACTCTTAACTGTCGAGTACCTAAATCGTTTTTATTTTTAAAACACAAGATAGAATATCTATCGGTATGTAAATCAAATTTTGTTTCTACTATTGATACATGAAAATTACGTGGTATGTTAATATTATAATAAATTCTTGTACCATTTTGTGGGCTTATAAAATTTATTAAGACAGGATGTACATTTATCTAGAGAACATCAAATGAAAATCGTCAAGTGCATCTGATACTTTTATTTCCAGGATTGACAATATAATAGTATAACTTTTACTTTACACAAATAAGTGTAGATGCCTACTGTATCTTAAATATTATTTCATCTTAAATCTAGATACCTACCTACTTATCTCGGTCTATATACCCATATGCAATTCTACGAGTATAGGTCTTTCTGGTATCAAGGATTCATGTTAGTTATGGAATCAGGACAAAGCCGGTATTTCTGTTCACCGAGCTTTAAATATTCCTGAGAATTGGAAAACAATCAAATCAAATATGCAAGATATATTGATTGTATTTCTTGGCCTATTGTAAGTATTGTGAGCCAGTACGGTGACTGCAGTACTGATGTCCTAATTAATAAAATTAATGACATTAATCTTCATTTACTGTTGACTCTATGTTTCAAAGGTGTTAAAGAAGCGAGAGAATAATCTAGCAGTAGAATCCATGTGCTATCCCCAACTTCAATATCTTAGGAATTAAATTATTACAGTACTAGCTGTGCCGGCGGCGTCGCACGCGTGGATATCGGGTTTAAAAAATAACGGACTTCCATAAAATGGTGCCTAAATTTTAAGTTAGACCTCTACCAATACATTGGCGAAAACCGCATTCAAATCCATGCAGTAGTTTTAGCATGATGCACGTTCTAACAAACAGATAAAAAAATTTCCCGTTTTCCCCCAACTTGCCTTCACTGCTTTGTTCCTATTGGTTGTAGCGTGATCGATGTCTAATCGTATAACTAAAATCGTATACTATGACCTGCCCAGGAGTCTAACGAATAATTGTACCAAGTTTCGTTAAAACCCGTTGAGTAGTTTTTGTTTCTATAACGAACATACAGACAGACAGACAAAAATTGATTGCATTTTTGGCGTCAGTATCTATCACTAATCACCCCTTGATAGTTATTTTGAAAATATATTTTATGTACAGAATTGACCTCTCTACAGATTTATTATAAGTATAGAATAGATAGAAGAAGATAGTAATTCTTCTTCTACTCGAGTCAATGGTACTCTACCTCAAATAAAACCAGCCCATAACCTGGCTAATTGGATGCCACTGTCGTTCGCCTTGCAAAGATCGCCTACCGTGCACTTAGTGGGATACAGCTGGCAGGTGAGGAAATGTGCCATGGTCTGCAGTGGTGCACCACAGTCGCAGCCAGCATGCGCATTCCCGCTTAGCCCCCACTTAACTAGATTGGATTATACTTAGTATAATACCTAAATGCTTTAGACAGCATGCATAAATACGTACCTACTCTCCAACTAAGAGTTTTTCTTATTATTAGTAGGTCCTAGGTCTTCTAGATAATGACTGAATATGAAGTAGAAAAAATAAATGCTCTAAATTTTTAAGTTGTCGTCACATTGATAAGCTCAGCATTTATTATGACAAGTTTTATAAGTAGGTACTCCTTATTTCATCTCTACCTGTCTGATTGTTAGTTAAAACAAAACAATACCACTTATTATATTATACAATCAATATGGTAATACAACAGAGTTTGTATGTCCAATGTCTGTTACAACGTAACAAAGTAATTAGCAAAATAGTAGTGTGTGTGTAGGTTAGTGTTTTGACCACAAAGTGGCACAGTATAGATCTATACATTTCTGCATTTAAAAATACATTTAGACAATTATTAGACAACTATAGAAATACAATAAACAGTTTCGGTAGTAATCTCATACTCGTAGTATTTTTCTAACAGTGATGGGGTGACCAATCTCTATTAGAAGGTGATTTCTTATAATAAGGTATATTATTATTTTCATGAAATTTCTTAAAATGTTAAGATTAATTAAAATGAGTAAACTCCATTAGTTATAAACATAATACAAAAATGTTCTTTAAATTTGTTTTAGGTATCATGTTTACTGCATAGGTACCAACATAAAGTTTTATTTTATTATTTAGATAATAAATTTAGACAAAAAATGTTTTTAATACAAACAGAAATTCGACTTATGTCTACGAGGGAAGCCTGTACTGTTTTATAGTAAAAGGTAATTTCCATTTCATATACATACAATACAAAAATCTTAGCATGGACATACCTCACTGTTATTTACTCCACTACACTGAGCCAGGACTTGGGGTCCCGTTACCTCGAAGTGGGCCAAGCGACTCAATGCCATTGGTGCGAAAGTATTGCGTGGACATTGCTCATTCAGATGATTCTAATCTAAGGATTAGCATTTTGTTTTAACAATGCATGTAGGTGTGGGGGTTTTTCCACTCGCAGCGGTTATTGGGTTACTTACTGAACTTCAAAATAAAGTAGTAAGTGTTATTGGAGTAGAGTACCTACCTTTATACTTACTTACTCGTAAATTGTTTCAGCTTGTATGAATCCTCAGGCTCAGGAATCTGTTTGAATAAAGTTAGCTATCTAACTTATAGCTAGCATCAAACCAAAAATCAATCATGTTACATTGGTGATTCGTAAAATTTTCCATACGATGACGGAAAATAATGCAAATCACTGCCTCATTTCATTCCGTCGGTGGAAGTGGTCGAAACAGTCGACTGAGAGACTTCTTAAGATTTCAGCTTCTCAGTCGACATTTATATGCGAGCCCATTATCATCATCAGCCTATCACAGTCCACTGCTGGCATAGGCCTCTCCAGCTGTTCGCCAATTTGGTTAAACATCTGTAGGATTTACCTATAATCGCCACGCTGGACAAGCAGGTTGGTGATCGCAGGGGGTGGGCGGTGCCCGTCATCGGCCTGTGGTACCTATTTAGCTACGACTTCAACTGTGATGGTTATACCGCCACCAATCGGTTGCCAGAGCCTCCTTGTTATTCGGCAGGATGCACCACGGGCAGGTGAGGGTGGCTTGAAGCAAAAAGATGATGGGTCGCTCAAAACTCAAAAAACTCAATCATTTATTGCATCTATAATGTAGTTACATAAATATTACAAGATGTTCAGGTAAGTTGGATCATTATAGACCCTGAAAGGGTGCCGCAATTGAAGAGAGGACGCTCATAAGCTTTACTACTCCAATGAATGTGTAAAATTTTTGTATTAATATTAGTACATAATATATGCATATATAGTTACCCAGGTATATTATTTCTTTTCTTAAGATTTCAAGCTCCCTTGCATCTCAGCGAGCCTATGTACTAATTTCACGTAAAAATTGTTTTTACTATGATGTGGATACAGTTAAGAAAACTTTATTTAGGTACTCGTGTAGGCAGCCTTATGAACTGAATAAAAATAATGTAACACATACAAATAAGAGCCAACGGTATCTATTTAAAAAAACTGGTATCAAAGCGTGTATGTCAATTACAAAAAAATACCTACACAACAGTATTTTTTCTCACGGGAAAAACCATAGCGTTCGAAATGGTTTTTTTTTGTTTTATGGTTAGGTATAACTACACACGTTTGCCGCAAAGTTCGTTTCGTTTCGTTGAGGTCACGTTGCGTGAGGTTAGTAATAAAGTAACCATCGTCCTTGAGCCAGTGGACAGTACAGCTATGTTCGATGTTATTGTTTTGACGTGTAGGTGTTGTTTATATCCAATAATGTCCTGTTTTGTGTCCGATTGACATTTGTGTGAGTTCTCCTTAATCGCTTGTTAACCGACTTCAAAAACGAGGAGGTTCTCAATTCGACTCGTATGTTTTTTTGTATGTAGGTTACTCGATTTCTCCGCCAATTATGAATGCATTTTAGTGATTCTTATTTTGTTTGGTAGGCCATCATTCAGAGGTGGTTCCATATAAATTTTATCAAAATTGACTCAGTGGTTTTTGAAAAAAAAACAACAAATACCAAAAAAATATGGTATATATTGTGGCTGTAGTCTAGAAGTCGGTTTTAATTTTTTTTTAAATTATCAGGTTATGTACAGTAGAATTATCTATAAGCTCGCTATTTCATAAGTACCTATCTATGCTTTATACAAAATTGTCGTATCTATTTTATATCACTAGATACTTACGTTTGGTTCGTTTAAGGATGGTTTTGAAGTAAATTCAAATTGAAAGTTAGACGCAAAATTTCATCATCATCAGCATGCAGACGTCCACTGCTGGCCTCCCTCATTGACAACTGATAGTCATTTGGGGGGATTTCCCTTAGTCACCGCGCTTAGCAGGCGGGTTGGTGACCGCAGTAGGTTTTATTTGTACCCAGGTAAACGTTGTTGCCTATTCCCTGACATTTCCTTAGTCCTCTTCTATGATAACTACGGAATGAAATGGATGGATTTGTCCCTTGGCCTTTGGTCGACTCATATTAAGTACACTACGGGAATAAAAAATAACTTATCAATGTAAGCGATCTCATCCAGACAACCCTTCGGTAGAGTAATAAAATCTTATGGGCCGGCATAACAGTGGCAACTGGCAGGTGACTGATCAGCTTAATCAGGCGTAGGGAAGCCATTATGCCGTGCTACTTTAAAAAAAAAACAGGTATTTGTTATTGTCATTTCTTAATAAATTCTAAATTCCGATGAAAAATCCACAATCGACCACAAACGAATTATTTAGCTGATTTAACTGCTACAATTGTTACGCAACACTGATTAATGAATGGACAGTTAGCACTGCATTTGGATGGAGGGCGCTCGAGCTGGGTGCCGTCCTTGAAGATGCCGCAACACAGCACAGTTATAATGACACAGCGTGCGTCGTGTCGCAGGGCGCTCGTTACGTCGTCGTTGACACAACTCAACAGATCACCGTGACGAAGCTGCATACAAGTGTTCAAATGAGGCTAAGTATAATATACCTATCTGTTCCTATCGACAAGACGTTTCTCGTCAACCGCTGACGAGGATTCTGCACTCCGCTTTTTAGGGTTTTATAGGTCACCTGTCATAAGCCCAGCGTGGCGATTATGGGTGAATCCTCCAGCGTTTGTCCAATGTGGCGAACAACTGGAGAGATCTGTGTCCAGCAGTGGAGTACGATAGGCTAGTGATGAGCTGTCGAACTCTTAGAAATTATTAATTAGGTATGTTTATCTCTTTCTTGGGCTTGCTTTCCAAACAGATAGGAAGATGTAGGTAACTTTGCGCCGATATGCGTACCAAGTCGACAAATCCTATACTATATTATAAATGTAAATATAAGTATGTTATATTTTGTAAGGATATTATCTCTTCACATATCACCGATATTCACAAGGCCTAGGCCACAAGGTTACCTAGTGCTAAGATAAAATCACTAAAACTTTATACTTTGAGATCAGGTCAATGCTAATCTAAAAGGCAAAATAAAAACATAATATTATGTTAATTGCTTTTACGTTAAAATTTTTAAAATACTTATTAGATCAGTAATAATCTCTTGAGCCTTTATCTTTTTACTCATTCCATTTAAAAAGCTCTAATCATGTATATTTTTGAGATTTAATGTAACTGGTATGTATATTACTCGTCTTTTAATTATTTATATCATCAGGCAATCATTTATATAATTTTTATACTGTTCCAACCGTACAAGCGTCATTGTCTGGGCACTGCCGTGGAACGACACGGATGTGACTAACTACTCACATTCAAATGGCAGCCATTCAAATAAAAATGGATAGTGTTATGACAATGATATTCGCAAATAGAGGTTAAACACAGAGGGGTAGAACTGAATAGACATGATACAACTACAATTTGGTAATAAACCCATAATAAGTAGCGTCTGTTCTATCAGATGCAGACCGTTTTTTTAGTTAGAGGAAATGCTTTTACGCAAATCCGTCTGGGGGGGGGGGGGGAGGTATGCGGGACTCACACCGCCCTCATCTGCCCGTGGTGCATCCTGCTGAATAACAAACGAGGCTCTGGCAACCGACTGTTGGCGGTATAACCATTACGATAGAAGGCGTAGCTAAATACCACTGGCCGATAACGGGCAGCAGCGTCAGCGGAGCGAGAATCTACGCCCTGCGATCGCCAACCCGCTTGCCCAGGGTGGCGATTATGGGTATCCTTCAGATGTTTGTCCTAAGTGGCGAACAACTGGAGAGGCCTAGGCAGGCAGTGGACTGCAATAGGCTGATGATGATGATGATGACGAAATTTGAGCAAGATTTCAAATCATGACTTCTTTTAAAAGCCAGTGGCCACTATCATTCCTACCATAAATAAGTCAACGTGATAACCATGATTTGGCGCAAATAGAAAATGAAAACAAAAATAGTCATGCGATATTCAGTCCTAGTCATTTACTGTCCGTATCAAATCAATTTTCTTCAATTAGCTGTCCATTCTAGTCGCCTGCTGCGCTTGTTTATGTGGATGAATTTATCAATGAGTTAATCGAAAATTGTAGATAAAAGGCACCTACGCCGTGCTTGTGTATGCAGCCTTGGAGACTGGGCTATTTCAGCTTACTTTGTATGTATTACGCGTATTTTTGTTAATAAACAAATTATTACTTTTCTAAAAAATTACGAATAGAATTGCTTTTTATCTTCTAAATCCTAAGGCCTTTCTAAGTTTTTCCAGACTTAATAGCTTAGTAATAGGATTTTGATTTTAAAAGGACTTTCAGAAAGTTAAGTTTCGACCCAAGAGTGGTTAATAATAAATATTATTATCCATGGGATAGAAATACTCTATTGAAAGATAAACTACAAAAGTTTTACATAGTTAAATTCACATTTCGACAATTTGTAAAAGTCTTTTAATAACTCGTAAAAATTAAATAAAAACCGGCTCAAATTATGGAAAACTCAGTTCATTATAAACCGTACAAATAACAAAAACAAACCATTAAAGAGCAAAACAAAACGACCATTTCTGGTCCGTTCTCTAATATTGAATACACTTCAATGACTGATGATGACCATTCCTAAAAGGATTTTTTGCTTTACAAATGGACAGAGACTTATTACATACATAAGTTTAAGCAGGTCCGAAAATTCTGATGGACGTATTATGGTCAAAGCTATACGTCACTATGCAAATTAGTGTCAATAGTTTCTGCTTAGAGGTAACAATAATTAGCATAACATAATATCAGTAGTTAAGTCGAGTGACCGTTGGTTAATAAATTAATGTTGTCCGAGCCAATAGACATACATACTATACTTATAATAAATCTGTAGAGGTCAATTTTGTATACAAAATATAACTAGGTATCAGTGGATAAGATGAGTGATCGATACTGAAGCCAAAATTTTTTGTCTGTCTGTATGTTCATTATAGAAACAAAAAGTACTTGACGGATTGTAACGAAACTTAGTACAATTATTCTTCAGACTCCAGTGCAGGTTATAGAATACTTTTCATCACGCGACAATTAATAGCAGCAGAGCAGTGTTGGGAAAACGGTAGAATTTTTATCTGTATGTTTGATCGCGCATCACGCGAAAACTACTGTATAGAATTGAATGCGGTTTTCACCAATGTATTGCTAGAGGTCTAACTTAAAATTCAGGCACCATTTATGGAAGTCCGTTATTGTTGAAACCCGATATCCAAGCGAGGACGCCGCTGGCACAGCTAGTAGCAAATAAATGAAGCAAATGAAGGGTTCAACTTAAGTTACTGTAAAGTTATAACAATAATTGCCAACAAAACAATAATTGCTATCTAAGCATAGGTTTTAGCAGTGTCGTCCTTTGATATACGAGTAAATGGTTGGTTTCGATTTCAACAATTATGTACATAGGTAGTTAAAGATAGGTATAATTGTACCTGCTTTGTACAACTATACCTATCTTTAACTATGTACGTACATCTTTTTAGCATTTTTTTTCTCATTGGAGGAACGAAACAAAATAATTGCGTCATGTAAATTAATGTCATGACATCGCGAGTCAGTTGAGCATCGCGTTTGTTCTCATACAAAGTGGTCGCATCATGATGGCACCGCTGCCGCTTAACGGGAGCTTTCCATCTCGGTCCGGCAGGGTAACGGGATCACTCCCTCCGATTTCAGTTTCGAACGCCTTTCGATTTCGAGTGTTGTGTCGCCCGACCTCCGCTTTGCGTCACCTCGCTGTAATCGGGTTTTAGAAAATGAAATTCAGTACGTTCGTGCACTTCTTTATATGGACGTGCTATGATCTTTTGATCCCCGTTTGCGGTCGCACTTGTGACACCATTAGTCTGTGATGCCCTAACTATCGCGAGCTCAGTTGGTTTTAAAGCTTGCTACCACGGTGGAGAGATGGCGAAGCGAAAACCATCTGAGACAAAACGCTCGCGTAGGACCGTCATTGCCATGCCACACTATCGTCTATCTAGCACTGTAGTTCCTACATTAATTATCGCCATCGGATTTAGTACTGCATCCTGTTGAATAACGAACCGATTGGTGTCGGTGTAACCATCGATATTGAAGGCGTAAATAAATATACCACAAGCCGATGGCGGGCAGTAGCGTCACCGGAGCGAGGAGCTACGCCCTGCCATCGCCAACCCGCCTGCCCAGCGTTGTGATTATGGGTAAAGGCCTATGTCCCACAGTGGGCTGCGATAGGCTGATGATGATCGGATCTAGAAGCCATTAAGAATTGGTGCATTATTGCTTGCACATATTTTTCTATATTTCGTTTGGCTGGGTTTTACTGTTGTCGCAAAACTTCGGCCAAGACAAATTATATTGTTCAAACATATCTATAACAAATCCATGTATATCCACACATATAACACATATAGCACCACATGTAAAATCTATTCTATATACGAGTATATAAAAGAACATGTCCAGACTGAACGAGCAACGCAGACCCGAAACCGCTGAAGCGAATGCAACCAAATTTTGCATGTAGGACGTAGGCGCCCGCTAAGCAGGGATTTTTCGAAATTCACCCGCTAAAGGGGTAAAATTGGGGTTAAACGCGGACGAAGCCGCAGGGGCACAGCTAGTATACGATAAGATGATTTTTAAGTACCCCTACATAGATACATCGTGTTAAATAAGACTTGACTCGTGTTAAGAAATGACTTTGTTCAGAGAGAGTGGAGAGTAGAATCTAATCACTAATTCAAAGCTAATTCGTAAATATGCCGCCAAAATTATTTTTGTAGTTTAAGTTATGGTCACATATCACATAGTACACAAAAAATTCGTCCACAATTAAGTAACCACCTATCTAATTGATTTTCGAATGAAATTAACAGATCGGCCATATTGCGATAAAGATTCGAATATTTTGAGAAACATTGACCCCGTCCGTAGAGACCGGATGAATGTCGTCAATAGTTTTAATTATTTATGACTATCGAATGCGTTTGCTCAGCGAGCAAGCTGACAGTTTTTAGAGGTCATTGTTCAGTTAGAAACAAAAAAATATTTTCCGAAACCGCAATAAATATTTAGACCTGCAAGTGCAATCATTTAAAAACCTAACAATTGTGCCAATTATTTTCAAAATTATGCTTTAAGAAAAGAGGAAGTCATTAGATAGCTTAATAACAGAAAAGTCAAATTCAAATCTAAAGCCAAAGCCCACCAATTCCTTGAATAACCATCTAGTTATTCAAGGAATTGGTGGGTGGCGATATCGCCACACCATCTTTTCTCGAGCCTTCCCCTTCGGCGATAGCCGTAGAGTAGACCATGCTAAACGTCTAAAATAAAGCCTAATGTATACTACAAATTGTTACCTACAAGCTACAAGTATCCATCTTGTTAATACAGAAAATTAGAAGAAAAATCTAGGGCTAGGGCACATATTTATACAAGTCATAAGACGTAAATATTATGTAGTATGGTACATATAATATTTAAGATGCATTTTTGAAGCAGCGTTCGCTTTGCTTGCTTTTCAGCATCGTTTGGGATCCAAACATTTTTAGTATACCTACTTGAAATATGAATTTTGCTTTTCAGTTTTTCTAGTATATACTGGGAACTTCATAAATTTCTTATTATCGTTCAATAGTTCTATGAAATTCCAAAACTCTTACATTTCCTAGGCTGCGGATCACTTTTTTTTACGAAAGTTCAAACTTTGTCTAATAAATTCGTATTTAAATTAAATGTCCGACATTCTCACAAGCGCTGAATAATGCAAATCTTCTGTTTCCCTGTTTCTTAGTCTATACTTTTTCTATAATAAAGTATGATAATGATGCGATTAAATCATTTAGGTAGTTCAAGATTTCAATAATTCTTATTATTTTTTCCTTTCAGTCTATAGATTCACTCAATGCTTTCCCACATTAAGTGGTTATGTTTGGAATGATTATATACCTAACTAGCTTTCCGCCCGCGACTTCGTCCGCGTAAAGTTTTTTTTTCCAAAATAAAATTGTGCCTATGTTACTCGTGGATAATGTAGCTTTCGAATGGTGAAAGAATTTTTAAAAACGGTCCAGTAGTTTTTGAGCCTATTCATTACAACCAAACAAACAAAGTTTTCCTCTTTATAATATTAGTGTAGATATACGGTAAACGGTAAATAAACGGTTTCTATTCTATTCTATTCTAATATTTACGATTTTTGCATAAACCTTCTGTATAAAAACCTCCACAATACGAGTAGGTATTACCCATATGTTTATGGTGCATTATAATAATTATTTAATATATTCGTTTATTTTTATATATTAGGTAGGTAATATCATCTTCCACTGTGTTTCTCTTGAAACACTCACCACACATAAATCTTCTCTCTGCATGACCTAAAGATGTAGGTACTTAAGAGAATGCTCCTAGCATTAAGTTCGCCTTTTGTACCTTTTTTTGTAATAAATACCTAAATATATGGTAAGTAGGTAGTACAAAAGTGTCGGATAATCTAATTTAACAAAAAATATGTAGTATGAACCCGGATATTCAACGCGTAGAACGTAACTTTTTTTGACAAAAATTAACATTTAACAAAAAGGTTTATTTGACAATTCAGCCGCTCAGTAAGATGACATGCTACATTTACGGACGTAAACACACGGTGCCATTTAGTGTTAGCTAAACACCATTACAAACCGAGTACACTTATGTATGTATAAAAACACGTAGTTAGCTCTTTTGAATATGAACATTTTTAACAAGTCAAAGCTAACATTTTAGTAGCTCTCCTTTTAAAATAGTTCCTAAAACTTTAAGCAAATTCAGTACGAATTTGCTTTGTCAGTACTTGTTGAAATGAAATAATATTGCGCTACAAAATATGTTTCAAAATGCAAAAAAAACTAAAAATAAGTCTATAGCAATAAATCTTAACTCATCAACAGCCACACAACAATAATAAATAATTAATCGGCCACATTTGAAGTGCTACATAAAAATTTTAAATGACCAAAACTGCTAGATGACAACGCAAATCTTGGAATAATGATGAAATACACACTGACTTATGGCGGTATGACCATCACGATTGAAGTTGTAGCTAAATACCACAGGCCGATGACAGGCAGCCGCGTCACCGGAGCGAGAAGCTACGCCCTGTGATTGCCAACCCGCCTGCACAGCGTGGCGATTATGGGTATAGATAGATATATAGATAGCCAGGATTATTTTTGCCCAAAGTGGTGAACAACTGGAGAGGCCTATCTCCAGCAATGGACTGTAATAGTCTGGTGATGATGTACACACCAATAACTTTTAAATTTCAAATAATTGTAATAAAGTGCTCCAGATAATTCACTCCAACCACTAGTCTCAAACTAATGTTTTCCTTTGTACTATGACTGCCAGGTGATGACAGGAGTCTTCTCCCGTCTCATCCAGACCCAAGAAAATTTCGAAAACTCCATAGCTTCATCTGACTCGCCCGAAAATTTCAAACAAAACCTTCATATTGTCGCGCCAAGGGCGAGAATGCGCCACTGAATAGTGTAAGGGAAATGCAGTCTGTTAGGAAACAATTGAAAATTGCTCTTCTTCTGTAGATATTATGAGGGTTTATTCAAAACAAGAACCCCGAAAAAGAATCACCCAATTTCCTTCGATTTTCAAAAGGTATATACAATTTTTATACCAACGATTGCGCCGTAGCCTGCGCCATTTTCTGAACGCATGCGAAAATATTCCGGGAGTGAGTGGGACAGAGCACGTAGTTGTCTAGGTGTGAGGGAGACGGCACGACAACGCTGTTGCGGTAGAGGTCAGGGAACCACAAGTGGGTCGGCTCCATCCTTCGTTGAGAGTAGGCCCCAGTTGAGTGACCTTGGACGTAGTCATACAACTTAGACAAAAGTGTGCGAATATTAAATATTAAAAAATATGAGTCCGCATATTACACCATATCTTCTAATATTTCTTCCTATTGCGTACTAAGTAATGTGATATGAACATAGTAATACACAAAATCCTAGCCAGATTTAATCCAAACGTTTTATTTTTGCTTGATTTTTACTGCTTTGGTATCTTTCCCGCCAAGGATCGCTAATAGTGCAAGGGTCTTTTACTTCGAGACATAGGAGGCGGTAGTAGGTACCTACTCCCCCTATTACGGATTTTCCTACACGCTATGCCTAGTAGATAGTACTTTGATATCGGACAGTAATAAACCTACCTGCAATATCAGTGACGAAGCATGTAAGTAGGTTCGACTATAATCAAGATCAAGTCTACGTTTTCCATTAATATTTATATTAATACCTACCTTTAATATAGTAATAACTTCAGTGAGAAAATTGCAACAATTAAAGTTTGATGACTTTAATAATTTTTTAGCATAGGTTCTTTTTAGCAACCTTTAGCAAATAAAAAAAAATCTATTCTATTCATTGATTCTTATAGCAGAAACTATCGTACCTATATGTATTTACTAAATTTTACGACTTTCTACAACAAAAAGATTATAAGTCAGAAAAAAAAATACGATTAGGTACGAATATTTAAAAATATAATTATGTATTCTGAATACGCAATTGCGTCAAGGAAAGCACTACGAATCCCACCAGCACCATCTTTGCCTTCTCCAAAGGTTAAATTTGAAAAAAAAAGAAATGAAATCATTTCCGAATTCAGCCAATAGATGACGTTCCAAGTCAAGTTTTGGGTCAAGACTGTTGCGTGTCCAGTCCGCGCGGCTGGGTGGTTGAACTTGGGCAACGAAACACGGTTTTCGAATATAGAACGTCAACGTTCTGTCGAAGCGAACTAATGAGATGCGCAAACGCTGACTTGTCGCATTGCGCGTTTGGGTGTTTTGACATCTAAATGTTTCTAGATTTGTCTGTTGTGACAGAAATGTTTCCTTTTTGATCTTAAGAAAGTTTTAGATACAGTCTCGCGTCTAATACTGGTATTAATTTCAAGGAAAAAGAGTTCCCAGATACCTATCTGGGAACTCTTTTTCCTTAAATAAGTAACCTTACTTATTTTATATTTTGCAAATTTTGAGCTTAAGTAAAGGCATAATTACAAATCAGAAGAAATCGTAAGTATCAAGAAATTAATGGTGGTAGAGTTGATTAAGTACGCTGATTTTAGAACATTTCAGACGTTTTGATGAAAATCTAACACTGAAGTTAGAGTAACCTGACTTATTAATTACGTACAGGTAACATAATAAATATTTGAATAATAAAAGTTCGTGTAAATGCCACCGGATAAGTATTAAATATGGCATTGTAACAATTTAACAGGATAATAAATAGGACCATTAAATTGTTCAGCATAATAAGGAAATTTTAATTTATTAGGACTAGGGTATATACTTATATTTCCTATTCTACACTTATACACGAGTAACTTAGCCCTATATCTTGGATCATCATCATCATCAGCCTATTACAGTCCACTGCTGGACATAGGCCTCTCCAGTTACTCGCCACTTAGAGCAAACATCTGGAGGATATACCCATAATCGCCACGCTGGGCAGGCGGATTGGCGATCTCAGGGCGTAGTTTCTTGCTCTGGTGACGCTGCTGCCCATCACCGGTCTAGTATTTAGCTACGCCTTCAATTGTGATGGTTATATCGCCACCAGTCGGTTGCCAGCGCCTCGTTTGTTATTCGGCAGGATGCACCACGAGCAGATGAGGTTGGCTTGGAGCTAAAAGATGATAGGCCGCTCCCTTACATCCCTATCCCATCCCTTGGATCAGTGTATGATGATAATATTGTATATGTGTATAGTATTTTTTTAAACAGATAGTTTTATTGATAAACCTCAATTTTCAAAGATTAGTTGAGTTAATACCAAATCGAAGTGCATCTTTTTATCTTCATAGGAGTTACATAGAACAATGCAGTACAGTGCAGTGTACTGCACTGTAATATTATATATGAGTATGTACAAGGTTGCTGACTAGTAGGAATTAGTAGGTATCGCCATGTTTTTAACTATATTATTTTTGTAATTTTATATTAGTTAAAGCTTGTTCTAACAATAACAAATACATAAAACCTAGAATCATCCAATTTGTGCAGTCGTTTTCGATTTCGAAGATTAATTTTTATTTATATAGATTAGGGGATGTTATACCTAACAGATAGAGATTTCTATTTCTGTTCATATAACCCCTAAAGTTTCATTGGACTAGATTTAGTTTTAGCGCCTCCGCGTCTCCACCGGGCAAAACCTTCAAATTGGTGCGTCGAACGAATGACGCAACCGCCAAAATGGTCAGCAGCGGTCATTTCACTTTGGCCAACTTACGTCTCGTACAGTCACTTATCCCTTTCTACGTGCTCTCAGCATTATAAGAGAGAAAGAAACGTAAGTATGTTAAGACTGTCTTCCGTGTGTTAATCTCTCGAAGCCTTCAGCGGGCCTCTTAAAACCCGAAACATTCTCGCTGTTTTAAAGAAAGCCCACGTGTAATGCACATGTGATATTACGTAAAATGATAAACTTACTGTTAAACTAAACCCCCTAAATAATTAAAAAAAGTTTTCTCATTCAATTGTATTTGAGAATAAGGCCTATTTTTTTTTATCTCCGGATAAACTTTAACAGACCGAAAAAGGTAGATGGTATGCTACAAAAGTCATAACTTATTTAGTAACAATTTAGGATAATAAGGCGAAATTCTTGAGTAACAAATAAATAATACTTAATGACGTCCTATTTCTGGTACTTCGTCCAGGTTATCAGAAACCTTATATCAGAATGTTCTGAAGAATCAGACCTAAGGAAACTATTTGTGCAAAATATTTGACGATGCTTCTTGAAAAAGATTTTAGTAATGTTTTGAACAATGGAACGTTCGGTTGTGGTTCTTCCTTTAGCGTTAATGGTCGCAAAATTTTGTTACTACTAGTAACAAGTAAGTATTGTATTAAATTTTATTAGTTTTACTCGTCTTCCAATATGGTGCTTGCACAGACATTGCCTAATAAGCCCTTGGTAATTTGAACAACTATTAATTGTCAGTTAAAATGTTACACTTTCTATGGAATCCTTTTCAATTCTACACAAATAACTATTCTGAGTGAACGGAACATAATTTTGTGTTTGTAACAATACAGTTAAGGGCGGGCCAATAAATAATATTGCCTTAGAAACAGAAAGTAGAGTTAAAGCGAAAGTTTCTTTTTGTCTTTTCTTTGTTTTGAGCCTAAAAAGGACTATAGCATGAAACCAAAAGGCCTTCTGTATTACAAAACCCAATTTTACGCAATAAAACCGTACGTAGGCACCCCAGTTAGTTACCATTCGGTGAAACGTGAATTGTTAACGTTAAAATACTTTCGCTTTGTTTATACATACGATTGGGAATTTCCGTTTACAAGGTCATGCAATGTTAGTAAGTATTAGTAGATTTAAGTTAACAATTTCAAGCTTGATGTACCGTACGACAAACTAAACTTGGATATTTATTTATTCTGTGAAATATCTTCAAAGTTAACCCATGGGTTAACTTAAATTAAATTGTCATGACAATTTTAAAACCATAATTACCTATTTGCATTTAACTTTTCTAAACAATTGCATTATTTGTTGTATTGACCAATAAACCTTTTATTTTATTTAGTTTCTCGTACAATGAATGAAAAGTGCCTACCATAAATTAATGTATAGGTAGCCTACCTATGTTAATTGTATGATATTTTTCATACATTGGAGCAAGATTGTGTACTGCACGCAAGGCTCATCTCATAATCAACCTTTCGCAGTCCATTGCTGGACATGTTTGCTCGAACCTGGATAGCAGTTGCCAACCATCTTCTGTAAATCGTCACTCCAATATCCACCTCCTCCTTACCCATAGAACCTTTATCTTAGTTTGGTACAAGGTGGCGCTATGTGGCCCAGGGTGGCACGTTTTTTTTTATTTAGTTCTAAGAAAGCTCTTGACCACATTCACTCCTGATGTTAAGTGATGATGTGGTCTAGGATAGAGCGTGTTTACTTAGATAAAGCCTATTCACTCTAGCTTTAAAATCCTCCAAGTTGTAATAGTCAGGAAAGACGTCAGTTGGCAAAGAATTCCATATCCATATTCCGTTCACGGCAGGAAGGAGTTTGCAAATATTTTTGTACGTATGGGAGGTACGTCAACTACGTCGTGGGTTGTTTAAAATTCCTACACAAAACAATTACGATAATTATTTTTCAAAGGATAAAAGAGGCCAGGTCGAGTCACGTGGCCGACCTCCCCGGCTGGACGCTGCGGCCTGCTCCGTGTCACGTTGATGCGCGCGCGCCGCGCTAACGCCTCGATGCATGCGGATTACGCCTCAGGGGTGTGAAGAGCTGAAAGGACTTATGTGCTGGGTATCATGCTAATATCAAGGTCATTGCGAAGATTTATATGTTTAGAGAGACTTTTTGTTGCTGTTACGGACTGGCCGCATGGCGGCCAACCTCCTTCGAGGTTATACTTTTTTATATTTTCGTTTATCGTTTGTTTTACTGAAAATTCTAGTGTGTGCTTTTCCAATCCCTTGTGCGTGGTGCGTGTTATTTTTATTTTCTGTTTTATTTTACTTTTATATTATATTTAATTTTCTTTGAGCCCAGTTTTCTTCCCTTTCCCTTTTTCCCTTCTATTCGTAACAGTTGCATTGCCTCATGATTATATTAAATGTATGGGCAGGTAGCTCATTTGATTGGGTACACATTTATGTGGTGAACATTTGTGTTTGTTCTGTATTTGGGTGTTAATACTGTATTTGATTGGTCGATGTTTTTAACGCATCGTGCTATCTACTTACGTTGTGACCGGGTCAATTCCACTGACGATCTATCAATGTTGTCTCAATTTTTATTTAATTTTGCGGTTTTAAATACAAGAGCACACTATGCGGATAGCATAAAAGTTAAGCTCACCGGTCGTTATAATTCCTGGATAATGTCTCATGATGATGATGATGATGAATGTCTCATGTTTCAGCAGATGCAAATATCAGTTACATAGAAAGAAAGCAATCTTTAATAGGTGCATATTTTGTCAAAATCATATCAGACATAATTAATACAAATACAAGCAACAAACACCCAGACAAGGAACAATCACATATGTTCGTTACACTAATGTTTGTCCCGGGTAGGGATCGACCACGACCCTTGGTTCAGAAGGCAAGAGTCACTACCAAATACCAATCGAGCCACCCGGCCAGTCGATAAAATAATGAATTATAGCATAGTCATCAACTTTATTATTTATTAGGTTTTCTTTGTAATAACCCTGATGCAAAATCCCTGTGCTGGTTTGGAAAATGCCGTAATCCAAATTCATATATTCCGTCTTCAGCTTTCAGAGCGAGGGCTCTGACGCCTGCTGATGGTAATGTATAGCATTGAGCATATACTTAAAATTAAAATGTGTACTATAACTTATAAAATTAAATATTGATCAACCATGGCATTAAAATTTGTAAATAGTTTGAGCACCTGTGTTATTCGAAACTAGATAGCGTATCAAGAAAGCTCAAATTTGTTCTTTCTTAATGTTTTTATTTGTGCATTTCTCATTCGTAACTTATATTTATTAATTTTCTAGAACTTTGCGTTCAATCAGAACTTAGCTCGCGTTTTTTTATTATTGACTAGCTGTGCCAGCGGCGTCGCACACGTGGATATCGGGTTTAAAAAATAACTAACTTCCATGGCGCCTAAGTTTTATGTTAGAACCGTATGTGAAAACCGCATTCAATTTCATGCAGTAGTTTTCGCGTGATGCGTGATCAAACATACAGATAAATATTTCTCGCGTTTTCCCAACACTTCCCATCATTGCTCTGCTCCTATTGATTGTAGCGTGATAAAAATCTTCTAATCTCCTAGTTAAAGACATTATACCTATTAAGACGGTTAAAAAGATGGTATATATTGCAGTCATAATATAAAGACAATACATTCGAGAAAATGGCAAGTCAAGGTTATATAGAAAAACATGCAAAATGTATGTATTGGACCTGCATGGATAAGAGCGTCTTATTTTTAGTTTTGAAAAACTGCAATGTAGGTATAATTTAAAACGTTAATTTGGTGTTGAAGATAAATAAGACAAAATTGCCTACATTACACTGACAGGATTAGTCCTTATAAACGAAATTAGTCTTCTAACAAAGTCTAGAATTAATTAGGAATACATAAATTTGATCTGCCCGTACTATTGTCATATTTTATGACAGGCTCCGTGATTCTTTTGGTAATGACACCTTCGATACCCACCGAGCTTAAATACGTCATACGTTGAGGTGGGAGTGATATGTTATGGTATCTTCTTGCCTCTACTTATAGTAAACCTATGTATTTATTATATCTGTATTTTACTTACGTATTCATTTATTTATTATTATGTATTCATATTTTCACTAAATCTGTTTCATCAGTCATTGTTCACCTCACCCCTTCTGTTTAATCTATCCTCTACCTGAAGGTTGTCTGGAAGAGAACGCTTAGTAGCGATAAGACCGCCTAAATTGTACTACTAGTTGTTATACCTTGTCTATAAATGTTTGTATTTTGGTGCAATAAAGAATATCTAATCTAATCTAAACTAGCTGACCCATGCCCACTTCGTTGGGCATAATTATATAACCTATGACACTTACCAATAATGTAGCTATCTATTGGTGAAAGAATTTTAAAAATCGGTTTAGTATATCCCAAGATTACCCCTTACAATTTAACAAATATACAAACAAACAAACTTTACTTCTTCATAATATTAGTATAGACTAGCTGTGCCAGCGGCGTCGCGCGCGTGCATATCGGGTTTCAAAAATAACGGACTTCCATAAATTGGTACCTATATTTTAAGTTAGACTTCTAGTAATACATTGGTGAAAACCGCATATAGTTCCGTCCAGTAGTTTACACGTGATGCGCGATCAAACATAGGTACAGATAAAATTTCTCCCGTTTTCCCAACACTGCTCTGCTCCTATTGATTGTAGCGTGATGAAAAGTATACTATAACCTGCCCAGAAGTATGAAGAATAATTGTACCAAGTTTCGTTAAAATCCGTCGAGTAGTTTTTGTTTCTATAAGGAACATACAGACAGACAGACAGACAGACAGACAAAAATTTTACTGATTGCATTTTTGGCATCAGTATCGATCACTAATCACCCCCTGATAGTTATTTTGAAAATATATTTCATGTACAGAATTGACCTCTCTACAGATTTATTATAAGTATATAGATTATGAACCTTTAATGTGTATTTATTGCAATAATTGCCATATAGGTACTTAAATAGTTACCGTCAAACAATAATTTTCCTGTTTTCTCAGCAGTTTTAAGGCGTAGTGGCCCGCTGCGTTATTTTAAAACGCAGTTGATTGTAAACATTATAATAAAAATAGGTCATCACGAAAGCCTTCTTTTGTTATTTAAATGGATCTAGTCCAGAGACATGTGATACGTTTGGGATAGAAAACCGATGCCCGATCAAATTATACATACATTGCCGGTACATTACCTCATCGGTTCTCACGAACGTCGGCCAATCGGCATTCTGAGCACGTGGCGCCACCGAATGCCAGACAATACCGAAATGACAAGTAACTGTTCTTGATTCTCGACGCCAAATATCGATCGGCACGTCTCGAACGCCGGGAAGGACAGAACGACCGGTGGACTCCTTCACTGTTGAAGGTTGAGGGCACCAGAAGGTTGTTAGCGACACGTTTTGATTTAACGAGGAAAACGTTTTCATGGAGTCGCTTTTTGTGAATGATTGCTTGCAAGATTGAAATCCGATAGCGAAATATGTTGTGGTTAGGAATGTCGTTTGTAGATACGAGTAAATCTATACGTTGTCGTTTTGAACTACATAGCCTAACTGATCCTCGCTTAAAAGGCTTTAAGATCCGATTTTAATTTCCGATTGGGTCGGATTAGGATGTTTTAGGCAAAGCACGAACGATCTGCAGGTTCCTCGTCGAGGAAATTAACTTTTAAAATAACAGAATGTATTCCCTCATCAACTTGAGATCAGAACTCAAGAACTTTTCCTTCCGGCTCTATCAGAAAGCAAAATTACCGAATGAGCCAAAGATTCAGTAAAATACATTATTGTGATAAAATGTACCCAATAATACTCCTTTTTGGAGTCGAATAATCTAATCTAAATGTATCGAGTATAGTTCAAATGTACTAGGTACCTAGAAATAACATCAATGGTATGCAAATATTAGGTTCTTATTGCACAATGGGTAATTTTAAATTTAATTGCAGCCAATGTAAAATATATTTATAGTATAAGTACCACTTATACTATTAAATTGCCAGAGAAACTGAGATTTACTGCTAATGTACATTAGGGTGGAGCGAAAAATTTTATTTTTTAATTTTAATATTCCTGTATTATTAATTGATGATACATAGTATTAGAAGTAATTATGCAAAATTTTAGTTTTCTAAATATATATCTTAAGGTGGCGCATTAGGTTTAAAGTTTTGAAATAATGCAATTTCTGACATTCAAATATATGATTTATTGAAAAGGATATATGGACTTATTTAACAATTTTAATCATAAACTTTACTGAAACCATAATAAACTGGGAAAATAAACTCAAAAAATTATATTTTATTGTTACAAATCAGTAGTTTCAAAGCGCTCAGAAACACGAAAATATTGAGATTTGGTGTCGAAAACGGGTATGTCTTGCCGGGCTTTTATCCTTGTACGAATGAATCCATCTCTAGCTTCTGGTCCACAAACTGCTAACGAAGCCTCAGTTACCAGCTTGACACACCTTTCGACAGCCTGAGTGTGGCAAGGATACTTTTCGAAATCCATCAAAGCTCCTGAAGTAATCAGGTCTGAAATTTCCGTGTCGCTATATTTCATTGTCATAGGAGGTTCTGTAATCTTTTCTTACTTCCAATCTATTAAATCATAATAAGTAGATGCGTCAGCCCTTAGTTCTGCGAGTCGAAATTCGCGAACTTTCTTTCCTTTGGTCTCTTTTCGTGCTTTTAACACTCTTCGAAGAGCCAGCTCTCTTATGTGAGACGCATCATCTTGCAACATAGCCAGCAACAAATTCTCTGGGTGTGCGAAGAATGAATTTCTTTGAATAGTTTTCAGTGCAATACTTTTCAGGTTATCTGATAAATACTGACATCTTTTAACCATGTTAAAAACATGAATTGGGCCATATTTACATTTAGATTCTGTCTTTATGTCGAACCAGGTTGGTGCATAAACTTTCATAATGAAAGTCGCGAGATCCCTCAAATTCTTTGTTGGTTTAGCTGTTCCAATGTATAAACGAAGAATCCTGTTTGCGCAAGTCAACCATCGGGAATGTGCCAGTTTTCCTGGGTCTTTGCTTGCTAAGTTGGGGCATACAGAACCAGAAGAAATTGCCGTGCAAATCTCAAAGAGATATTTTTGGACAAACTGGTCATACTTTCGCTTCCTAATTTCTCCTCGCTGGATAGATTGGGTCATCACCTTGTCAACAGTCCCTATATACATTTTGCGATCAGTTCGTTGGTCGTGCAAGAATAATTCTTTAGCAACAGGCACCTTAGTTATACATTTGCATACTTCTCTGGATATACATTTACATGTTGCGATATCAAATAACTTTTTCAGAGAATCCTCATGAAAGGTTTGTTTTTTGGAGTCATTACGCAGTTTTTTTGCACCTTTATACTTGTTGTAATACACAATCAATCCTGCGACAACTTGTTGATGACTAATTGTAGGGATAGATGCTTTAGCCCATATATTTTCGATATCGGTAGCAATTATTTCACAAATATCTTTGAGTGAAGGATCTTTTCCATTATTCAACTCGAGTAGATAGTTTCTGTGCCATAAGTAATTTTTAATTACATCACTATACGTCGGCAACATATTACCACTTAATTTTCGTGGATCGCCAAACATAGGACACCTCAAATCTTTCCGAGTTTTCGGCATTTTGTAATACCTCACTTTCAACTTTCACTTCTTCACCACAAGCAATTAATTGTATTCACTTCAAATAAAACCGATTTATATACGAGATGACACTTCGATAAAATTAAAAATACCGCATATATAAAGTTAAATCATGAATCGACTTCGAACAGTGGGAGCCACTTCTGCGTAAAAATTTAAGTTTTTTGTAAACTACCTTCTACGTGCGCCACCTGAAGATTAAGTCCTAAATGTCTGATTTTTGGTATGAACAGAGATTTTACTTAGGATCATCGATTAATGATACAGGAAATTTGAAAAAAAGAAAAAAAAAATTTTTGGCTACTTTCACTCCACCCTAATGTACATTGTGAATATAAGCGTTGGTCAGTGTATTATTATTTAAACATTATGAACTCTATCCCTTTTTGTCTTGGGAATGAAACTCATATGCTGTTTATCACAGAACAATACTGGTTCTAGGGTGTTGGTTAAAACTATAATATAGCGTCTATAACTATTTACGAGTATGACAGCAGTTGTAATGCGATAAGAGATATATAGATGAAACTTAGCCGTAAGTACGAGTACCTCTTCTTCTCATCAGGCCTCATCCTTATCACGTCGAAGTGCTAGTAGGGAAAAAAAAGTTTGACGTGCAAAAGAATTAGATGATGATGATTAGAGTCTCCATTTATTTTTATTGTAATTAACTCCTTTAAAAAAAAAAACCTTACTTAATGTCCCTTTATTATGCCCTTTGCACCTAACCAAATTCAAATTAACTCTGGTTGATTGCCCGAGTCTGGTGTCTACAGAATTGCGCTACATGGTAACCGTGCTACTGACTGCTGCGTTACAAGCAATTATGCTTAGTGCAGGGTCGCTAGATTTAAGAGATTATTGTAGACGTTTTAAGGAAATAAAGTTATTATTATGTTGTCTCCATTTGGATATCACGGGAAGGTGTTACCCCTCCCGGTCCTTTGGAAGGCTTGCGTGGGGGCACAGGCCCAACACGTAGAGGCCCCTTGAGACAGTTTAATATGTATATGTGAGATGGGATACACAGGCCGGGCATTACTTCTGAGTACCCCAACATGACGCACTCAATAGTAATACCCGGCGAGTGCAGCACTATTGCGTAAAGATGGGTAACGAAAACTGGGACTATTGAATGAGGTTCTTGTGGGCAGGATATCTGGGCTATGGGGTGAGATAACGGTCGCCTGCCATTTCAATATCTCACAAATTAAAGTATAGGCAGGTGGTGACTCGCCTGCCACTAGGTGGGCCCCCCAAATTAGCCACCAGACTGGGCGGCAAGGGGGCAACACTGGCGTGGCTGGCTAAGGGTGTAGAGAGGTGTACACCGGTTTCTGGATCGCGGTAATCCGGTCAGCCGTTCCCCGTTATTATGTAGATTGAGCACTTCCACCCTTTCAAGCATATAGCTCCTGCGCTCCACTCTGGGCGGCCAACGAAGGCAAGCCAGAGGTGGGGGAAAGATGGTGTGTTCCCCCGGGAGGTCTCGGGTCCGTGGTGTCGCCACACACCAACAGCTGGCCACAAGCTGCCCTGCGGAGACTGACTGCACTGCTGGGAGTTGTTGCTCTTCATGGTGCGAAGCTCAGCAACTCCCAACAGCAGGCGATGGGGTCGTCACTTCCCTACGCGCTTATTATTATTATTTTTTTACCATTTTGGCTCCTTATAAATAAGGGAAAATTTCAGCTTTGCGGGCTTGTGGCCAAGCAAAACTGATTTAGTAAAATAAGGAAGGATTAAGGAAGATTTATTATTTTAGAACTGAAGCAATAATTTAAATTGAACTAGAAAATGAGAGTAGGTATATTAAGGTATGTTAATTACATTTCTGAATCAGACTCTAGTTGGAGAAATTTTCTTACTATGCGGCATGTATTAAGAATGGCAGCTTTCTGAAGACTAATGTATGTGTATTTTGAGATGTCCAAATTATTTAGGCTTATTAGAAGTTGGTTTGGTACGACGCCGGTTGTTGATATCACTATTGGTACTATTGTAACTTGGTTCATTTTCCACACTCTTTTTATCTGATCTTGCAGTTCAGTATATTTACGGACTTTTTCTGTAATTGTGGATTGGAGATTGTTGGTGTTAGGGACAGCTATATCTATTATGTAAGTATGTTTATTTTGTTTATCCACAAAGGTTATATCTGGTCTGTTATTGTAAATTGTGTTGTCTGTGAGTATCGTGCGATCGTAATATAGTTTGTAGTTTGAGTTATCTATGACATTTTGTGGAGTGTAATTGTAGTATGGGGTGTGTGGGTCATTACTTAACTTGTATTTTTGGACTAGTTTCTGGTGTATAATATTCACGAGTTGGTTGTGCCTATGTGTATAATCGTTTTGTGTCAGAGTCACACATGCTCCTGTTATGTGTTGAATGGTCTCTGGTTTATTGTTACACTTCCTGCAGAGATCATTACGAAGGGATCTATCTTTTAAAATATATTTTCTATAGTTTTTGGTGCTGATAACTTGATCCTGTATGGCAATCATAAACCCTTCGGTTTCCGGGAATAATTCCCCTGAATCAAGCCATTTATTAGACGCCTCCCTGTCTATATGCGCCTGATCCAAGTCATGCGGGTGTCTGCCGTGCAACTCTTTTTCTCTCCATCTTCTGTGCTTACTTTCTTTCGTTGCTATTGTGTCATCTGTTTCAATGCTTTCTTCCTTCAGATTAAGTGGAGTGTAGTTTGTGTCTAATGAGGTTATAATTCTATGCAGATCGCTTTCTGCCTTTTTGTGTTTGAAAAAATCCTTTAAATTATGTATTTGTGTCTTGTGTAACTGTGTTATTTCTATAAGGCCTCTTCCTCCTTCTTTTCTAGGTAAATTTACTCGTTCTATTGCTGATTTAGGATGGTGATATCTGTGCTGGGTGAGAATGGTTCTAGTTTTGGTTTCTAATTGTTTTAACTCTGTATTAAACCACTTTATGACGCCAAAAGAATAAGTCAGTACCGGTATTGCATATGTGTTGAGCGCTTTGAAAAGGTTTTTTCCAGATAACTGTTTTGTGCATAATGAATGAAGTCTCTGATAGAATTCTGATTTTAATTTATCCTTGATTTGTTTATGGTCTATTAGCCGTGCTTGATTGTAACCCAGGTATTTATACAACTCCCCTTCTTTCATAGCTTCTATACATTCTTCTTCACTTAATGCGTAATTACCATCTTTTATCTTACCTTTTACAATATTCAGTTTTTTACATTTGTCTAATCCTAAATCCATTCTTATGTCTCGCGAAAATATAGCCGTTTTATCCAGTAGACAAGTCATATTTGTTTGCTTATTAGAATACAACTTCAAATCATCCATATATAGCAAGTGTGTAATTTGGTGGACAGTTCTTCTGTTACTACTAATGTTAAAGCCTGCTTTGGTATTATTTAGTTCATTTGAGAGTGGATTTAGGGCCAGACAAAACCATAACGGGCTTAACGAATCCCCTTGGAATATTCCCCTGTTTATATTAATTTCTTCAGTTGAAAGGTTTTCTGTTTCTGTTTTGAGGTTTAATGTTGTTCTCCAGCTATTCATAGAGTATTTAAGGAACTGTACTATTTTTGGGTCTACTTTATATATTTCTAAAATGTCTAACAACCAAGAGTGAGGTATACTATCAAATGCTTTTTTGTAATCAATATATGAAATAAAAATGTCTTTCTTACCCTTTTGAACGTATTTAAGTATTGTAGAATCTATTATTAGCTGTTCCTTACATCCTCTATGATATTTTCTACACCCTTTCTGCTCTTCGCTAATTATATTGTTCATTTCAACGTGTTTATTAATTCGACGAGCTATGCAGGAGGTAACAATTTTATATAATGTTGGCAGGCAGGTTATTGGGCGGTATTGTGACGGATCCTGAGTCTTTTCATTTTTTGGCAACATGTATGTAATTCCTTTAGTGAGAAATTCAGGGAGAAAACTATTACCATTTAATATATCCGATATCTGCTTAGCTAGGGTGTCATGCAAAGTATATAATTTTTTAAACCAGAAGTTATGTATTCTATCTATGCCTGCTGCCTTCCAATTGTGTGTTTTATTTATAATGTCTGTTAACTCGTCTGTTTCTATATTTTCAAATTTCATTTCCTCTATAGTTTCTGATCTTACTCTTTCATTGTGTATCCATTCAGCGTCTTTGTTGTGTTCTACATTAATCGACCATATGTTACCCCAAAATTCCTGTAGTGACTGAACGGGAGGTGGTTGTTCTACTTTAACGCTATTTCTCAGCTGTCTGTAAAACTGCTTTTCATTTGTAGTAAAGAGTTTATTATTCTCCTTTCTTCTTTGTGACTTCTTGTATCTATTTAATCTATGGCTTTTTATACTCAGCTTTTGCTTCAGCGTATCCATGTACTCATCTATTCGTTTATTACAGTCGTCATATTTGCTGTGCTTTTTCGTTTTGTCTAATATGACTTTAACATTTTTCATTAATTTCTTCGACTTATTACCGGTTTTGAACTGCGTTAATCTTCCAATATCTCTTCGTAGTTGTTCTATATCTCTTTCTAACCGTACCTGCCACGCTGGTTTCCTTTTTACAGTTGTTATACTTTTGTTTATGACTTTTATATTCAAATATGTAATTATTGTCAGTGCTGTGCAATAAATTAGGGAATGTGTGTGAGTGATAGTTTCCAAAGTTTCTAGTTTTTTAGGTAAGATGGTGTCATTGAATATGTTTGTTAAAATTTTTAGCTCTCTAGTGGTTTTCAGTTTTGGTAGTATAGGTCTGAGGGTAGGATCAATATCGGCATATTTAACTAGGTTTGATTCCAGGTTATTTTCTAGTTTTTCTATCAGATGTGGATCGGAGTTAATTTGCAGGTATGTGTTGTTAGCACTAAGTGAATCTATATCTTGATTTTGTACTGAGAGTGTGTAGTGACTATCTTGTGTTTGAGTAAAAGGGTAATTAATTTCGTCAGGACTTTGAGATGATATAATGGTACTTTGTGTGTTTGGAATGGATGTTTGTGTCAGATTAAATAGGGACATGTTCGTATCATTAGTCTCATTGTGTTGTTGCTGTAATATACTCTCAACTTCTTCTTTTATTTGCTTCAATATGTCATCAGATAACATTTTATTTCTAATAATAGCTCTTCTTTGGTCGGATACTCTCTGTTCATTAACTTTTGCATTTGGATATTTCTCTGCGAACTCTTGATAAAGTAGTGGTCTGTATTGGGTTAAGTCTGTCTCTAGTTTCGTTATTAGATAATATGTACGCATTATGAAAATGTTTGTTTCTTCGTCCCATTTCATGCGTACACGAGGTTTACCAGCTTTGGTGGTCGCAGGTTTCATTGCCGAAGCTGCCTGCAAAACATCCGCGGCTGGCGGAGTCTGTGACTCCTGGGGCCTAGTTGTCATTTGGCTGTCTCTGGTTATTTCGGCGCGTGTCCCAATACAGGCACGGCGACTTCTTGCAGTACCTGTTACAGTGATAGACTGCGTAGGCACTGGCGACGTATTGGTGAGCTCGTTTTGTTCGAGATTCCCACTAAGCGCAGGTCCCCCGGCAGAGGGCCGCCCACTTAAACCCTCGCCACCGATGGCTTGCATGCTGTGGCGCCCAGCATCGGCTCCAGACGCGCCCCGGCGATCACCCCCGGGAAGCGGCATTCTATTTACTTTTTTACTTCTCAGCTCCATGTTTTTATGGGTTCACCATAGCCTTGTTGGTCACTCGCAAAGTAGTTTCGTTGCGAGTGTCCGCCCCCCACGTGGCTTTGATGTTCAAGCACGGACGTAAGGTTGGATTTTAGGGGGCTTATTATTATTATTATTATTTACTTGTAAATCTATTTGCAGAAATAAATTATTTTATTTTATTTATTTTAAGTGCAGGGAAAGTCAAAAGGTATAAGCGTAATTTTTATATAAAATCTTGAACAGAACTGCATCCTGATTGAGACGAGAGGGTTCAATTGAGTGATTTTATACTACGTATCAATTAATGCTACAAAATTGATCACACTATTTGATGATCAGCCAGTCATGTACCAATGTACATACTATATGGCCCAGTGAGATGCTGTTTCACGCCCCGCCTAAATAACCCAGGATTGTAAGAGGAAGGAAACACATGAACTGGAAGGGCATTCCATGACTTAATGAAACGGGGCAAGAGCGAGGAACTAAACCTCTTGGTGCGCGTCACCATCGTCTGAATCGTATGCTTTTTAGTAGAATCATTACCTACAAAGATACGAGAACAATGAACGAGTGCCGTTGGCTTACCATCACGTACTTACAAACGTACGTTCAATTAAAACAAATATATTGCGTTGAAGTTAAGTTAGTTAAGAATATAGGACGAGCGTTATCTCCACTCATTCGTCTCGGGGCTCGTCCCCATTCGTCAAGTGCACTGTGATTGCATACAAATTGAGGTACACATCACTGACAATGCACTCTGGTAGGAAATCCGTTACTGAATACAAATATCTAACATATCGTTAAGAACGTTAAAGAAAAATACAATTATTACGACCTCGGCGGCGGATTGGTTAAGTGTTCTCGCCTGAAGTGCGGCGATACAAAGCGACTTCAATTCCCGGTCGGGTCAAATTAGAAAACGGACTTTTCTATATTGTCTTAGAGTTGTGTATTATGGGAGACGCCATACAAGTATTATTCAATCAAATAATTATATGTTTGCTCACTGCGATTAACACAATGTTAATTCTAAACTTAATTGCATAACCAACACCGATAGATCTTCATCATTATCATAAAGTTATCCAAAATCAGCACAGTCATCTACATACATCTGTGCTAACCGAATTCCTGCAAATTACCGCCCACTAGCAACAATGGAGGGTTTAGAGAGCCCTCCCAATCTAGGAGATGTGAGCCCCACAGATTACGCCGCCTCCTCCCGTATTCGGCGTGAAGGTACCTAATGCATTCTTTTCTTGTGTATAATGTTCTTTTATTTTCCTGCTAGGTTGCATATATTATATACTAATTTATAAACAAGTGATACCCTATATAGCATTAATTACACGGGGATCGCGTACAAGTACAAACCGTAGCGTTTTCCTGGCCCCACCACGGCTAATATTTCCGAGTAACCCATAAAAGGATAAAAAAACAAGTTAGATTTTCTTAGAGGCCACTAAAACGGGCTTAGATTAACTGTGCCCTGCTAAGAGCAAGCTAATAAAGACAAAACGGTAATGTTATGTGGACACAGCAATCTGACTTCATCGGCAAACACGTATGCTATCTGTTAGCTCATTTATAACTGGTTTCGCATTACCTCAGCAGTCAAACACTATTTACGTTAAAAGACAGCTCGTTAGAATTCATGCATGGACAATTTACCATGCGTGATGGAAATTGCTTAAATGGGATTTTTTCGTTCGTAATGGCTTCTAGTCTGACGGTCAGTAGTAAACTCTGGTAATAGATTGGATTGAAGTTATATAGGATAGGATAGGCTAGTAAATGATCTTGGGCTAAGTTAGCATGTTATATGGATTTCTGTGCTACCTGTATTCCTGCATGTTGCAGCCCACTGGCAACACAGGGTGCTTGTAGCCCCTTGTAGTGGGTATGCCCTCCCATTCCGGGAGGTGTGAGTCCCACACCCATCCCTAATGCAGCGCCTAGATCAGCGTTTGTTTGTTGTTGAAATACGGGTCGTATGATTAATCTAGCACTCTAAATAAAAAGAAAAGAAAGCAGGTAAAGGAGCCCAATATACTGATCTGTTGATCAATAGGGATGCTCATTTGGTAATGCATTTATGTCAAAAAATTTACCGACACAACCTACTCAGTTTTCAGCTTGAAACAAAATGTAATAATTTGTGTTATGATAAAAAAACCGGTATATTAAATTAAAATTTGTCTGTAAAGTAGTGTTAAGTATACTTATTACCTACTGACATAAAAAAATAACGCTTCGTGCCGTATTTATAACTTGTATTGAATGTTTAAAACGCAAACTGAATCACATGTCTGTACTTTACAGCTGCTAACTGTGGTGTCTAATAAATGTCTGAGCGGTTTATGTACTTCGGCGGCGGTCTGGTGGCCGGTAAGAGCCTCTTATCGGTCTCCCGACTTGTTTATAGAGGCGGGGTGACCCGGCACGCGGAGCATATTAATGAACCACTGCACTATTGCATCCGTTTACTTAGACAATTTGGCTTCATCATTACATTATAAGTACGTTGATGGTGTGCTCGTTTGCCCACTTTATGCGAAAAGGCTGTCTAAAAAGATCGGCTAAGCAAGTCACATGTTCAAAAAACGTCACGGAAGTGGTCACTCTCGTCGGCTGGAAGGCATCGCCCACATACCTATACTGGACGCATCTAATCACCCTGACTCAGGTGGAGTGGAGTATTACTTTAGAGAACACGTAGACTGCCCATGGAAGCGTTTCTTTTTTTACATACGTACATAATTATCTACGTACGTAATAAAAATGCCACAGACAAAGACCAGCCACTTCAAACTTAGGTTTTCCCTTTTACTAAGAGTAAGTACCTGCTGTAGTAACTGAGTAGATTGCTGGAGGCGCGTCCCAGGCCAGAGATAGCTAAGGACAGTTTTCTTTCATTGACGTAGAACATCCCATCCTATATCTTTACTGTATCCAGTTAAATAGTAGGATTCCACCTAATACTCGTAGTGCTCACAGACGGACTTTACCTAAGTACGATTAATTCCAAAGTCATCCGAAATTGACTTCAAAAGAAGCTATGTCAACCACACTACGGTCTGATGAAGATGAGCTACATAGAAATTTTCCACATAGCCCCTTCAATGACCGTGAACCTTCTCATTTGGTAACATATCGGGGCAAGGCCAGTATCATAATAATTGTATTGTGCCTTCGAAGCCTCCAATAGCTACATAATCCATAACATTATGGCCATCATTACTCATGCAGCCCACATGTGTCCGCGCAAATGAACGGAAGGTCGTTAAGTAGAAGAACAGTAAGGTAACTTCTTTTTACATGAAATGTTCGAAGTTTAACGCGCCCACGCCTTTTTTATTTAGTCCAATGACGTTTCGCTTGTGATACAACGGCCGGTGCAAGGACTGATGGAGTGATGCTACGGCTCCGTTTAAGCGGCTAAATCTCCTTTCTCCGCCATATTTACTTTTCGCGGTCACGTGGAGGACTGATGGAGCGATGCGACAGCTCTTCTTCCAACGACATATTTCTCTTTTTCCAGACTAACAGGGTATGGACCCTGTCATATATCATGACATATGGATGTCTGATGATGTAGCGCGAAAGCTCAAAAGCTATTATGTTCTTTTTGACCTTAAAGTGTTGACCTGACACTGGTTTTACTGAATGGGTTCATTTGGTAGTGACAGCTGTCTTCTGAAATAAGACCCACTGGCTTCATGGACGAATGGACAAACATTCATGTGGCGAACTTTTAGCGTTTCCTCTGTGTATGAGGATATACGAGTATTAGTGTTAATTTCCGATCCATACAAGGGACAAAGGTTAATTACCTACCTTGTGATCGGGTCAAAGTTGTATAATGTTGTTACTCGATGTTCGCAGAAATAAAACGCATTGGGAGGTCTCTATAATACGAATTATAACTAATAAAACAAATAACGCTACATCAACTAGCTAGTAAATATTAGAGGCTATTACATAGGCTGTCCACATTTTTAGGAAAAGCAAAAATTTTGTATTTAAATTTAGGCGTATGTAGGGTATGGCGATTTCCTTGTTCGTTCCCGAGCCGCCATCATTACTTCACGTGCATATATCTATACTGTGTCAGTATTTTATTCAATAGTTCAACTACTTCAACAACATTAGGACGTCTTAATCCGATGACTCAAGACTCAAAGTTGTACAAAAGTAAACAAAATAATAAAAAGGGCATTTGAAAGACCCGCATCAAGTTTGATAAAAATAAAGAGTATTTTCTGTAACTGCATTTCAAGGCTTTGATGGCAAGAATTGTCGTTAATTTATCATTTAAAATTACACTTTTGTTGGATAAACTTTGACTTCATCCTTTTGACAAAGATGTTATTGTTGTATGCTTTGATTATCCCTGGAGAATCATATCTTTTTCACTTACTTTACCGTCAAATTTTGCCCTTTTTCTTATTCTACTTGGCAGTCACCTTAACGATGTGTCATATCACAGCCAATATCAAATAGTACATATTTTAAAAAGTTCCTTTGAATCCACTGAAACGGGAGTTGGGAAAACAACATATTCTAGAATGAATAATTTGTAAGACAGTCTTTGTATTTGCCTAGAAAGTGCATTCTTATAGACTCATGATTATATCGAATGCCACACACGTTCCAGACTTAGGACGCATTGGCTGTTGTCTGCTTAATCTCAAATTGTTGGTACGGTACTCTTGTCTGGACGATGTTTAGTTAGATTGTATGCACTGCGAACTTGTCAAGGTTATCTTTATGTTATGCCGGGAAGGCATATTTAAGCAAAAACATGTAGTTTTGTATCGCGTATACGAGTAAAATGTCACTCATTTCGACAGATCTAATCCCAAATTGTATGAAATGTGTTAGAAATATTAATGTCGGATCCAATCTCATAACAATTTTTTTTATAGCGTGAAATATAGTCCTTGGTTTTAGGTATATGCATTGCGAGTAATATGTCACCGGTCTAATTCTGAAGACAAGCTAAGCATGCACTGGTGACTTATTGTCACCGTGCCAGTCATTTTAATTCTTTTAGACTTTCAAAATGTAAAGAAGAGAGATATACTGTCGCAGCGACAGAAGTCTCCAGTGCACATATTATGTACCTATAGCCTAAATAAAACAATGGTTAGTGCAACACACTGTGTCGGCTGCAACGAGAGCGTCCGACCAAGGTCAGAAAGAACATGTTACGCGTACCATTTTTATAGCCACGTACACACCTACGAACACAAACATCATCAGCCTACAAACGTCCACAGCTGGACATAGGCCTCCCTTAAAGTGGTAAGGCCCATCCTACCAGACACAAGAGATAAAAAATTTGGATTTATATCATATGAAGCCTTACGAGGTGACAATAGGCTATTATGGCTAAAAATTGTAATTAGTCCGTCTTTTAGCTTATTCAAAAATAAGAGACTCGTATTTTTCCTTTTTTCATTCAAATAAATAATAGCTAAGATACAAGGCATCAAAAGTTAGGAGTGGGAGTCTTTGACGTCACTCGCTCCCGTAAAATGCCTCACCGAGTAACGTCACGCGTAATTTCAACGCTATAACTTTGTAATTTTTAAAAAAAATACGTGTTTTTTATTTTTGAATAAGTTAAAAGACGGACTAATTACAATTTTTAGCCATAATTGCCTATTATCATTTGGGGGGAGTAGGTTTTATTTGTAGCCAAGTAAACGCAGCTGCCCATTTCCTGGTATTCCACGACATCCACGGAATGAGATGGGGTAATCCTATTCTAAATCCGGAAGCCACACAGACTGACGAAAATGGGTACGTGAAGTACCTATTTATCCCAAAGTTTTGTGTGCGAAATATCTCTATAGTGCATTATAACTGTATGTTTGTTCATCAACACGCACCGAGTCACCGGCAACCACGCGATCGCTAGGCCAAGGCCGTGACGTAACGCGGTGCGCCGTTAGCTGCCATACCTCACATACAAGCCTGTAGTGAGGTATATAACAGTGTTAGGTCTTTTAAATGAACCTTAAAAAAGTTTGCATTGCACTGCTAGGTCCATATTTAATCAATATAATTCATCTCTTCTAGAGTGCATACCGCTTCTCGGAAAACGTAGTAGCGTAGTGTAGTGTAGGACGCCCTCAGACAATGTGGAGCGACGAGATATTTTTCATCAGGGGTTCATCACCCCAAATAGTCCAATGATGATAATAAGGTCCAATGACCATCTTCATACTTAACCCCACGGCATAAAACACGGCGATATTAATCCCAAGGACACCGAACTATTAGATTAGTAACGCCAAAAGATGACAATATGCAACAAATCGACGAAATCCAGCGAAGACTATTATATGACGCACTTGTGAAATAATTGTCATGATAGGTAAGCGGTAATACCACAAACCCAGATGGAGTATTAAGATGATCCCAGGGCGCAAGCCAACTATATTTTTTTTTAGCCCCACATAATAGTGAACATAACACATAACATGAACGTTCTACATCCTATACCTATTGAGATGTTAATTGTAATATGATCTTATATGTAAACTAGCTTTCCGCCCGCGACTTCGTCCGCGTAAAGTTTTTTTTTCCAAATTAAAATTGTGCCTATGTTACTCGTGGATAATGTAGCTTTCGAATGGTGAAAGAATTTTTAAAAACGGTCCAGTAGTTTTTGAGCCTATTCATTACAACCAAACAAACAAAGTTTTCCTCTTTGTAATATTAGTGTAGATGACCGTATATATAATTACTCAAACACTGTATTGACGGAAACTTGATAAGGTTTGAAGAATATCACGGCGACCTAGGTTACCGACCTTGGCATAGCAATAATTAAAAATCATGTACCTATGTTCTCTGATTGTAGTTTTCATACAAAGTTTCTGAAATATCGTACTGTGGATTTTAAAAAAATAATGAGCTCTCTTTTGTTTAAATCCTAAAGTCCAAAAAATATTGTCTCTAATTAAACGCGCATTGTTTTTCTGGATAGTGTTCAAGTTGATAACCCTAATTCCACTTGTGGTTTTAGAAATTCGTTGGAATATTTTAAATTTAATATCTCTTGTCATATGCACCTAATTCATATCTTCAACATTATAGTCTAGACTAGATCTAATTTGTAATTATGTTCAACTGCACCCATTTAGATCAAGGTCGGCATCGATAGGAAACATATTAATTGCTTATTAATAATTTGCAATAAATATAGCAATAATCTGTCACGCCCATGTAGGAGGAACTTCCATAATTAAGTTCGTAAATAAAACTCGGTATCAATTAAATCGAATCTAAATCGACTTCGAAGATATGCTATACCTACTCGTATATTCCGTTAACATCAGACGAACGGAATCTAGAGGTATAAATAAAATAAGTATCAGACAATATCACATACATTGCTCCCCGAAGTAAATTATGGGTAAGTAGAAACGACTCAGAGTTGACAATATCACACACATTGATCCCAACCCTAGACAATAGGCCTATTGCCGTAAAAAGTTTAATTAGTCCGTCTTTTAGATTGTTAAAAAAAATTACACGTATTTTTAACCGACTTCGAAATTACGCGTGACGTCAAAGAGTGGGAGTCTTCTTGCCACTGAATGACATTAAAGACCCCCACTCCTAAATTTTGATGCCTTGTATATTTGTTATTTTTATTTAAATGGAAAAAGGAAAAATACGTGTCTAATACATATTTATAATCTAAAATTATATAAATTTAAAAATAGGCCCATTTAATTAAAGAATTAACTTTCAAATCTAAATCAGAAATGTCCTTCGGTTCAGGTTCAGACGGCATATTCTTTATCAACATTGTCAGATATTCAGCCTGATATTTTGTTATTTTTGGCCAGTTCAACCGATGGAAATTTATAAAAATGTAATAAGTATAGACGCTCGTATGAACATTTCCACTTAATGATGCCCTCCTATATCTTCATTCTACACCGCCGTGTCAACAATAAAATAGCAACTCACTAGCAATGTGAGCCGACAGACTTAACATCGTTACTACATAACACTATGTAACGAGGTACTATGAGATTACGGTATTGCAATAATGAACGTATGTGAACGAGTAAAAGTCAATTATGTTACACGGGAGCGCAAGTTCATAAATAACGACAAGTGCAAATAGTGTAACTAGGTGTCTCGATTTCTTGGGATATAAAGAGACCTATTTGTTTTTTTTATTTATTCTCTAAAATTCTATAAATAAATATCAGCATCTCAAACCCAGAAACAGATAGCCGATATATATGTAACATCAAATGTGAACATTTTATTGAATGACAGATTTTTATTTTTTTAATAGTCTCAAAATAATCAAGACAGGTAAAAAATTTGCCTCTCTAGTTAAAGTTTTGTAGAAATG
Source organism: Conogethes punctiferalis (assembly GCA_031163375.1). NCBI lineage: Eukaryota > Metazoa > Arthropoda > Insecta > Lepidoptera > Crambidae > Conogethes > Conogethes punctiferalis. Next base: position 14,854,416 of record CM062085.1, on the reverse strand, counting down.
AGACATTGAATGTGAATGTTAGATTAAACCTTACGTTACCTAAATATTGAGACATAATATGTGCAGTACAAATTAGATTCCATAAAACCCAGATGAATTGATATATCACTAAATACTTATACGCATTCATCAATTCGTTATACTTTTTTTAAATCGAAAAGTGTACAAACTACATATAAATCTACTCAATCTCGAACTCTATAAAATATTAAAAACATTGGAACGTTTGTAGTTTTTGGCTTCTGTTTTAGGTCTGTAGTTTTCAATAATGAGTCCTGATTTAATACAAAGCTGTGTGACCACTGAGTGGAAGTCGCGAGTAGTTTGATACACCTGCACTAACTGCATACCTCAGACTAAGATCATTAGATGCATTTATCTCTGCATAAGTAATCGGAAAGAACTTGTTTTCGACACGTACCTACAGTTAGTTCAATAGAATTTATATTATCATTATATTATTGTTTTTCCTTTAGCGGAATAAACATATTTATGTTTTTAAAAACAATGGTTGTGGCCGTTTTTCCTCTATGCACTGCTGCGGTTTCCTTGTAATTTGTATTCAAGCAAAGTGTATAGTATTTATGTATGTAACCAAGAAAATATTACATTTACTTCTCGTTCGGAGCTGCTCTAAACTTTACCACAAATTGCTTAAAGAAAAGAAATCGGGTAAATACAGTAAGTATTCAGATACACCAATAAAACTTTGGCAACATAGTAACCTGAAACGTAACAGATTGCCAGTTCAGTTATCCATTTTATATAGTACAAATACAGGCTATAAACTGAGTCGGCCGCCTACGTTCGTAATTTACCTTGCCGTTACTTCCAATGGATCCTTAATTGAGTTCCTTAGACTTAATTTCCTTGGTCTGTTGGAACACGGCAGATTAGTTAGTCTATTTCTTAATTAGTTGCATCGGCTGACTATGAATAATGACGTTTGCAGTGCGTATTAAGTGACTTTTTAACCGTTTGCGAAATAAATATAACCGCATCGTTCATACGTAAGTATTACTCGTATTAGCTGTACCAGCTTCTGTGAGTTAGCGACATAATGTCTTAAATATAACACATTATTAAATATAATAAAGTAGGATAGGTATCGTCATTATCATCAACCTGTAAACGTCCACTGCTAGACATAGGCCCTCCCTCAATGACAATTGTCATTTGGAGGGATTGCCTTTAGTCACCCGCTTACCTGGGTACAAATAAATCCTACTCTGTCCACTAACCCCCTGCATAGAGAACATAGAGAAAAGTGTTATGATTTTTATAGTATAAATTCCTTTAGAAGCTTCAGTAGCCTAAATTGACAGCTATTATGTCTGGATTGACCCTACCAATTAAAGTGATAAGACCTTAGTCAAACAGACTGATCAACTTTACAAACTTTCAATCAATATGTATCTAACATATTGATTTCAGAAACACATTGGCATCATCATCATCATCAGCCTATTACAGTCCACTGCTGGACATAGGCCTCTCCAGTTGTTCGCCACTTAGGGCAAACATCTGGAGGATATACCCATAATCGCCACGCTGGGCAGGCGGGTTGGCGATCGCAGGGCGTAGCTTCTTGCTTCGGTGACGCTGCTGCCTGTCACCGGTCTTTAGTATTTAGCTACGCCTTCAATTGTGATGGTTATACCGCCACCAGTCGGTTGCCAGCGCCTCGTTTGTTATTCGGCAGGATGCACCACGGGCAGGTGAGGTTGGCTTGGAGCGAAAAGATGATAGGCCGCTCCCTTACATCCCATGGCATGGTCAGCATCAAGTCGCTGAACACTTTAGTACTATGTGGGATTAACAGATTGGTCTATTTCTAAGCAAAATGAACTTAACTTTACTTTGACATGGTACTAAAGTGACTTTAGATGCTGACCGTACAGCCGCTGTTCATAAATTTTACTGAATTTGTAGTAACCTCTACAATTGCAGTAAAATTATTACTATTTACATTTGCTTGAAATGTATTACCTAGTTATCAAACAAAGATCCGGTTAGAAGTTTCCTGGTAAGCTTACATGTGTCTTGTGTAGCTGAATGTGGCTTTACAAATGTCTCTCAAAACCAAGGCTGGACGTTCCGTGAAGCGCTTTGTTAGCTACGCCTACACGACGTCTTTGTGTGAACAAAAACTGCCTGATGGATATCTGACAAATCGCAGCCCTTGTGCGTATATTAATGGGGTATCAGATTGGCGACCATTAGCAAGTACCTACCTCAAAAAGCAAATCTGAAACATCAAATAATTGTATGATCATGGGATGTAAGGGAGCGGCCTATCATATTTTTGGTCCACGACAACCTCACCTCGTGGTGTATCCTGTCGAATAACAAAGGAGGCGCTGGCAACCGACTGATGGCAGTGCAACCATCACAATTGAAGGCGTAGCTAAATACCACAGACCGATTACGGGCAGCAGCGTCACCGGAGCGAGATGCTATGCCCTGCGATCGCCAACCCGCCTGCCCAGCGCGGCGATTATGGGTATATCCTCCAGATGTTTGCCCTAAGTGGCAAACAACTGGCGAGGCCTATGTCCATCAGTGGACTATAATAGGCTAATGATGAAAAAATTTCTGTAAGATATACTTACACATAGGTACCTACTAAAAATGTTGTCTAAGGTACAACAGCATCTGCAGAATACCAGCGTCGAAGCGCATAACGGCACCGCTGCATATGCTGAGCGCAGACCTTTTAGGTATACCTTATACCGTGCTAGAATGTATGAAATGTTTAGCAGCAATAATTGGTTTATTCGAAGAGAAGCGAGGAGCGGGCTGCTAGTCCATCCAAAGTCAAAGTATCTAAAATATAAATATTCGAACAGCTAAAGTCGCAGTAGGCTGGCCATATCAGCCGCAGAACTGACTAATGTTGTGCTAAGCGAGGTCTGGAGTGGATGCTGCTTGTAGGCAAAGAAACCCTCAGTTCAGGTGGAGATTTGCTCTAGATGGCTGGCAAGAACATGAGAGAAGTATAGAATCGAGAAACGTACCTAACAATTGGAGAGGCCAATGACCAGCAGTGGACTGCGAAAGGCTGATGAAGATGATAACAAATGTAAGAAATGCGTTTTTTTATTTTTTTTTACTTTTGTTGGCAATATTAAATTTTACCGCTGAGTGATCAATAATGATAAACTTATTGACTATAGGTCCTGATGCATAATTCATGTTATCTCAGATCGACCATTCCTCTCACAGTTCACACTTAATTATTCTTGTTGATATGACTTTGCCTGTCAAATATAACCTTTAAGCATCATGTTCATTTTTTCACATGATTGAATGAGAGTCTCAATCGAACGATTTAGTCATCTTAAAGAATGCGCATGTAAAATGTTGAAACGAAGGCAATAATTAGCTACAGAAATCTTTTACGAGTATATTTATACTTACTTCATCGTGTTCAATTTAATGCATATCACACTTTTAGTTGTATGATGAGTTCTATCAAATAATAAAGAACTCTTAATTACTTAATAGTCACCAAAGTTACCATTAGGTGTAATGAAAAAAAAAGATCAACTATCTCAAATGTACAATTACCTATAGAGATGATAGGCTCAATTTATGTTTAGACCTCAGGTCATGCATACAATTAAGATTCTGATCTCGAATTGCTTTAAATTGAACTAGTATTCGTAGTAAATTATAAGAAATTGTGTAATTTTATGATTATTGGTACATAATTTTATATAATTTAGATAGAAACTGTTCATCTCAATGGGCATATTAAAAGTGCAGGTGGTCCGTTTTTCTCGAAGCGCGTGCCGGAAATACATACGTCGGTTATATTCACATGGTATCTTCACAGTGTAAAGAAGCATTATTAAAACAATTACCTCAGTAGCATTGTTAAGCATTAAGATCACTTCACTCTTATAACCAAAATGTGGTTTAATGTTATTTAATTTTACTTATTAGTAGGTGTAACACATTTGTTGACATGCTAAAGAGGACGCTTATAATATACGAGTCTGTAGGTCAATAAACGCCACAAAAGTAGTAAGCCTGTGTGGTTTAGCAAATTGGAAGGACCTGTAAAAATATCTAAATACCTACCTATCTAAGAAGTTCTTCACGTAAAATATTGCGACCGAAATTAATTTAGGAATGTACACAGAACCACCTCATCAAAAGAAGCAGCATTTACTACCATTGAACTAAACTGACAAATTAAGTTCGTAAGTATACGTTTGATATTTCATTTTAAGCTTAAATATCAAGAAATGTGTACCTACTTACCTACTACCAGAATGAACTAACACCTAGGTATATTATTATCTATTAAAATTTGATACGTATTACATATTTTATAGCTACCAATTTGACATAAGTCCATAACCGTCACAATGCCACAGCCATTCAATGACTACGATGTTATTCTACGGAACACATGCAATTTACAACTTATAGCGGTAACCGACGTCATGACTCATGACACTTATAGTAAGTGCAGTGGCAACTTACTCACGTAACACATACAGTTATTGTTATGTATTGTTCGCTGTAATGTCTTTTGCACGGTCTAACAATAAGCCGGCGAGAAATAAGGTAGGTACAACAATAGTGAAGCAATATGGCGGAAATAAGACGTAGATGTTTGATGACACTAAAGTAACACTTTAATGTCATAATATCAAACGGGATGAGGAACTTTTTTTACTATTTTTAATAGCACAACATAGTGGCTTTCCGTTTTACTACGCTATACTATTCGCAATTTGCTAAACTATGCTTTTTACATCTACTGTTATACTTACTTACAAGGCAGAAGTAAAACATGTTCGTTAAGACCAATTGTCTAGAGAATAATGACGTCAGAAATCGTGCCCTAAAAATTCGAAATCTGTACTGTGATCACGTTTGGGCGGCTATTCTAAAGTAAATCATAATGCCTATTCAATATAGAACTTAATTCTCTGTTGAATATACCTGCTTCTATCTCACAATATATGTAATCAGAGTTCGCATTGAAGCTAATGCCAAAGCTAAGACCTTGACCGTGACTGCGCAGCGGTGCGCTCCACTCCCGCGCAGCCCCACTCGCGGCTTGCTATGGTCATAGATTATATACCCGTAGTGAAGTTTATGAACTGCCTATCTGAAGATAAAATTCCAACCAACCGATAATCGATAACGAACCGTTCCGGAATCAGTTGGTATCGACCAAGGATAACGGTATATTAGATACATAGAAATAGAATATACTCTTTACTTCATACCAAAAATTCACAAAACTAAAAAAACACTAGGCAAAAGGTATACAACTGCTGTACAATTCAAGTGGTCTTGTGTACAAAACATTTGGATAGAGGATAAGAAGATAGAAACGTGATGCGGTGTATGTGGAATATTGTGTAAAAAATTTATGAAATTTATGAAACGGACTTCCCTATATTGATTTGAGTCTCATCACAGGTGATGTGATAGACATCATAAGTGCATGAGTATTCTTGAGAACAAATACTTGAGTAATTCAAGCTTAGATAACACAGAAAATTCAATTAATTAAAGTTATTAATGTAATTTCAAAAATCATGTTCGGCTTAGAATGTTGCTTCTACCGAAAAAAAAGCCAGAAAGCACCTCTATAATAAACTAGCTGTGCCCGCGACTTCGTCCGCGTGGAATAGAGTTTTATCCCCTATTTTATCCTCTTAGGGGTAGAATTAATCAAAATCCTTTCTTAGCGGATGCCCACGTCATAACATCTAACTGCATGCCCAGCCAGATCCGTCCAGTGGTTTAGGCTGTGCGTTGAAAGATCACTATGTCAGTCACCTTTAAGTTATATATTTAGAAATAAGTAGGCAAAAAGTAGCAGCCGGAAATTTATTGACTCATCTGCGAGATACTTAGTCATCAGTACATAATGCGTTCGGTGCACTCGGTCTCAATTCTCTTCGCGAAATTACGCCGGCTTGTGTAATAACGCCGTGCAATATTGCCGTGCTCATGATTTAATCACTCGCTATCTTGTGAACTTGCGCTCTTGTTTATTATACAACGTGGCAATGACTTTAGATGCATAAGGAATATGTATATTTTTCATCTTTTTAAGTTAAAATCATCATCATTATCAGCCTATATCAGTCCACTGCTGGATATAGGCCTCTCCCAATGTTCAGCACTTGGCTTATCACATCCAGCACTTGCCAGCCGTCCTACGTAAATCGTCACTCCACCTGGCCTGAGGGCATCCTACGACAAAGAACCAAAGTCCGACATAGCTCACCGGATTAGTAAGATGAAGTGGCAGTGGGCTGGCCACATCAGCTGCAGAACCGATAACCGTTGGGCTAAACGTGTTCTGGAGTGGAGATCGCGTCTCGGCAAACGTAGTGTAGGACTCCTTCAGGCCAAGTAAGTTAAAATGTTACGAATATGCAATGCGATAATACAATAGCTGTCACTAGTAGAAGTTGCAGTGTCTAATTTTAGGATGAAAGATTTCTACAGAAGCAAAGCGGTGTGAAGCTACGCGTCCTGACAAAAATTTACCAATGATATTGTTCCATTAAAGTGGAGCCGTGGTAGCCTAGTGGTAAGATCGTCGCTTCACACACGTGAGATCGTCGTTTCGAATCCGCGCGGGGCACGTACCTCTGGATTTGTAAAAATCAATGTGCGGAATTATACCTTAATTTATTAATTATAGCTTAGCGGTGAAGGAAAGCATCGTGAGGAAACCTGCACATCCAGTTTAAATCTGAATATGTAACTATGATCCAAATTTGTCTGGTTCCCCTTTCTGAGGGTTACGAAGGTCAGATGGCAGTCGCTTCAATGTAATAAGCAGACTCGCTAAATCTAGGATCGTGGTCAAAGCGGACCCTGGGCCTAGAGGCACAAACCAGGACGATGGATAAGAGGATGATGATTGTTCCATTAAAGTGGAGAGGAGATGACATGTGTGTTGTGTGATTTGAGCAATATTATTGGTCAATTTTTGTCAGGTTCACGCAGCCGTGCTTCTGTGAACACGCACTCTTACTCACATTTTATGACGCATTAAAAGAAAGCCAAATTGCTGACTCTGCTGAAGTCTGACTCATCTATAGTCAGGGAAAATACAAATTTTTATCAGAGCATCATTATCAGGTTACGTAAGGAAGATGACAATTGTTTTAAATAAGACTATCTGTAAATGTATAATTTAGTAGAGTTTAGTTTAAAATAAAATAAAAAATAAAATAGTTTATTTCAGCAAATAGATTCACTAGTAATACTTTTGCACGTCAAACTTTTTTCCTACCAGCACTTCGACGTGTAGCCTGCTGAGAAGAAGTGCCGCAACAAACTCAACAGTTAGCCTTTTTTAAAATATATGATACAATACAATAATATCGTTTTAAAAAGCGCAAGCGAGCAGACTATCATGTCCATGTAATATTGTCATCCATATAATCTTGTACTTTATAATAACCTTTTGACATTAAAATGGACTTAATGCGAGATTTAAATCTATGTATAGGTAGATCAACAATATTTTGCGGTATTTTGTTAAACATTTTTACACTTTGTCCTATGAATGAGTTACCAGTTTTACGAAGCCTGAGATTGGAAACAGCAAGTTTGCTCTTAATTCTAGTGTTGAACTGATGAAGATCTGAGTTTTTACTATATAAATGTATATTCTTACGTACAACCATAATGCAGTCAAATATGTACTGTGATGCCACAGTTAGGATGTTAATTTCTTTAAATAATTCTCTAAGTGATTCGCGAGATTTAAGTCCATATATAGAACGGATCGCCCTCTTCTGTAATACAAAAATAGTTTGTATGTCAGAAGCTGATCCCCATAGGAGCAAACCATATGACATAACACTATGGAAGTAACTAAAATAAACAAGTCTCGCCGTTTCAATATCAGTGAGTTGCCTAATTTTTTTAACTGCATATGCAGCTGAACTGAGTCTTCCTGCCAGGGCTTCTATATGAGGAGCCCACTGTAACTGTTTAGTTAGAGTGTATGTAGAATAAGAAAAAATAATAAAAAAACCGACATGGTCACTACTTAATTTAATTTTCAGCTTTGACCCATAATTGCCCACTTAACCTTTTTTAACTTTCTGTGAAATTGCGGCAAACTCTAATTTAAGTAGGCGTATAATTAATATCAGTTTGAATTTCCTCATTTATTTTAACTTCCAACCTTTCATTAAAGGGCGCGATCGAACCTGTCCTTATTTCAGCACATTGTCCACTCGACAGCAAAAAAGATCGGACGGGCCAACGTAATTGTTACTTACAAGTACACAAGCTCCTTTAAGGAGCGACATAACACATATAGGATGTGACTTTTTATCGGAAAAGGCTGCAAAGGGACCGGTCCGTATGTTGCTCGTCCTGTGCCATAGTATAGAATATGAGTAAAGGTATTATTTCTATCGTTCTATATAGAATATCGTATAATAAGAAATATGCTTGTATTTACAACAAAGTCATATCACGTTTTACAGGGGTAATCCGTATAATTATAGAGCACAGAGAAGACAATGTATAATAAAATAACTTAATGTTGAATTTAGCAATAGCAGTAGATACAGTGAAGTCAATAGCCACAGTAAAGACTAGGTATAAAAAAGATTTGCGGCTCAAGAATACCAATCATATTTTATGGAAATATACAAAATTATAATATTGGCGCCGGTTAGTCTAGTCTACCAGTTTTACGTACTTTTTATCTACACCGTTAAAATTTATTGGAAGACAAGATAATTGCATTATCCGCACCTATATAAATTGAGTGGCTCGGTGGCTCAATTGGTAGTGACCAAGGGTCGTGGGTTCGATTCCCACCCGGGACAAACATTTGTGTGATGAATACTTGTGTTTGTTCCGTGTCTGGGTGTTTATAATTTGTATTTAAGTATTTATTTGTGGTACCTTCGTTGTACTTTGGGATTAGAGCAATGTATGTAATGTTGTCTAATATTTATTTATTTATAAACTAGCTGTGCCAGCGGCGTCGCTCGCGTGGATATCGGGTTTCAAAAATAACGGACTTCCATATAATACCCATCTATACCTTGTGCCTAAGTTTTAAGTTAGACCTCTAGCAATACATTGGTGAAAACCGCATTCAATTCTATGCAGTAGTTTTTGCGTAATGCGCGTTCAAACATACAGGTTTAAATTTCTCGCGTTTTCCCAACACTTCCCGTCACTGCTCCGCTCCTATTGATTGTAGCGTGATGGAAAGTATCCTATAACCTGCCCAGGAGTATGAAGAATAATTGTACCAAGTTTCGTCAAAATCTGTTCAGTAGTTTTTTTTTCTATAAGGAACATACAGACAGACAGACAGACAGACAGACAGACAAAAATTTTACTGATTGCATTTTTGGTATCAGTATCGATCACTTATCACCCCCTAATAGTTATTTTGAAAAAATATTTTATGTACAGAATTGACCTCTCTACAGATTTATTATAAGTATAGATAAATTGCCAACATCTAATGTTGACTATATTGTATGTAAGACTCTACTCCTCTACGTCTAAATTGTAGGGACGTCAATATGTTTGTTAAGCATAATCTTTGTCAACTGTTTTGCTTATCGTACACCAAAAATTTACATAGAAATAGGCGAAGTACACATTGTGGCGTACAAACTTGGCGACCTTATCACTATAAGCGATCTCTTCCAGGCGGCCTCTGTGTAAAGGATAGCAAGATAAAGAGGGTGTTTAATATTAGAATGTACGGACTTTTTACACTGTTTATTATATGTATATTGTGGCTGGCTAGTATAACTACTTTGTTGGACTAAGTAAAGGGTAGCTCAGATGGACGGGATCTTCTATGTCGTACTACTCTATCAACCATTTACGTTTTAGACTTTATACCGTACTTAAACCTTACTCCATCAATATTAATATTGCACTCGTTCTGCCGATGTAATGGTGTTGACTTTGCGGAGCTGGCCCTCGGATGTTCTGTTTAAAACTGCAACTTTGTAAAACTCTTTTCTTATTTTTTTTTGTTTCAGTTTCAATGCAGCTGTTTCTCTGGGGGATTAACTTTCTATTTCAGAACTAAATCGAGGGCTTTTAATTTCAATAATTTATACTGAGTTAAAGTTTGTCCAGTTGCCTTTTTGAGGTGTAAATTGTTTATTAAGATTATATTCTCTAGAATAAATTATTCCGTAATTATTATAATAAGTATAATGTGAATTTTTCAAATAATTATTTATTAATTAATTTATACTCTTAGGAAATTACATCGCACATTTGGCATTTCAGCATTAGGCCTAATTATAATTTGCCTATAGGCAAAGGCATTTTTTTCTCCAAGTTATCGTATTTCTTCAAGGATTACGCATATGTATCCTATTGAACTGAATAATTTATTCTAGACTCTAGAGAATATTATAATCATAATAAACAATTAACACCTCAAAAAGGAAATGAGACAAACTTTATCTCAGTATAAATTATTGAAATTAAAAGCTGTATTTATGTATGATAATTAATTTCATGGCCACAGCCACATTGCACTTGTATACTTCTAATATTATAAAATCATATGCCAATGAGGATGCTATAATGAGCTAGGCTTCCTTACTAATATAGGTACCTTCCTATGTAATGACCAGTAAAAACCTGTTTTACTTATAACACCTAGCAACATTATTATAAAAAGTGTTCATCATCATCATCATCAGCCTATTACAGTCCACTGCTGGACATAGGCCTCTCCAGTTGTTCGCCACTTAGAGCAAACATCTGGAGGGTATACCCATAATCGCCACGCTGGGCAGGCGGGTTGGCGATCGCAGGGCGTAGCTTCTTGCTCCGGTGACGCTGCTGCCCGTCACCGGCCTGCGGTATTTAGCTACGCCTTCTATCGTGATGGTTTAACCGCCACCAGTCGGTTGCCAGGGCCTCGTTTGTTATTCGGCAGGATGCACCACGGGCAGGTGAGGTTGGCTTGGAGCGAAAAGATGATAGGCCGCTCTCTTACATCCCATCTTTACATCAAAAAGTGTTCATATACTTTTAATTAAACTTTCGCCTTTTAGCAAGTTCAAACTTTTTACTTCGGTTGAATATATTAAGCTTCAGAATATGATAAATTCAATATACAAGCAAACTAAGCATTATCTAACAACAAACTAAGTCATCATCATCATGGTCAGCCTTTGTAAGTCCAATATTGAACATAGGCCTCCCCCAAACCTCGCCATCTACTTCTGCTGCTGGTTTCTCTCATCCACTGTTTTCCGGCCACTCTTTGGATGTCGTCAAACCAGCGTGCTTTTGGTCTGCCCGATTATCTGCTACCAGTATTACTACAAACTATGCTATGTATGCTATGCTATGTATGCTATGCTATGTATATTTATTTCCAAAAAAAAGTATCTAAGTAAGTTTATCAGTTGTCTAGAACCCATAGTACAAGCTTCGGCTTAGTTTGGGGCTAGGTGGCGCTGGGTGGCATATCTTGGGTTATTTTACTTAGTCTCGCTACAGAGCTGCGGTAAGTTTTTATAAGTAGTCTAAGAATATTTCTTTATGACTACAAAGTCGTAAAGAAACATTTTTTGGCTCGTTGAACCGAGTGTGACAGAACTCATTAACTGATGCTGAGTCAGTAATGACTCTGAGCACAATGTAGTCACTTTGAATCCCACTAATGGCTCATTGAACTGACTTTGTGAAGAAACTCATTATTTAACTAAGTCGCTGACTCAGTAACCACTTTTGAGTGAGTTTGGATCTCACCAAAGGATTTAAATTCATGTGATGAATGTTTGTGTTTGTTGTACTTAACTATAGCTACTTTACTTTGAAGTTATGGAAAATGGCGTCATTTATAAAGATCGCTTTGATTATCCGATGACGACTTCGAATCTGCCTTACGGGAAGATTAGTATCTAATGAATTTGAGTTCATTAGTCAATTAGTCTCCATAAGCAATGAATCCACGATAGCGATAATTGGTTTTATTATAGCTTTGTCAAAAAACTATGTTAATTTTCACTCGGCATTGGCTGTGAAACCTTTATTTTAAAATTAAAAATATTAAGGATACGATAGAAGAGGATTCCATGACGTATCTTTTAGTTAGTAACCATGCAATGTTACCTCAGTAAGATGAAGAGTTACGTAGCTCAAGTAATATTGTTTTCATGTTAGCTTACACTATTTTGACTAAGTTAATAAATATTTATTCTTAAAAACAAAGTAGGTAGGTATACAGAGAATGTATTGCCTATGCCTGTCTCGTGGCAATTATACTTATTAATTTTATAAATATTGATACGTGTTACTGGTATTTTGATACCGTGAAATAAGTTATTTTGAATTAAACTTAGCACAGCCCGTTCAATACAAATTTTCTCACATACATTTCAATTTTAATGATCGTGCAATATGTTATGAAATCTGCATAAAAAAAGTAAGTTTACCACTTAAAGGAAAATAATTAAAGCAAAATGTAGCGGTAGTAGGTCGTTAGCAAAATTGTTTACATAAATTTGCCATATGTATGAGCGATTTAATGTGATTTGATTATAAAAAGTATGCGCGGAGGTCATAAGCGTAAAAATGTCGATATGATTGGATGTTAAGGAGGTTGACGTTATTGGTTTGAAAAAAAAACACATCTTAATAGTGGACGGCATTCCAATATTCAGCGTACGAGTGTTCACTATTAAAAGGTTATTTATCGTACGCTAATGTACCTACCCACTCGTGAAGTCAAAACCCTGTGATCGTCAATACTTATTATATAGAAAATACTGATATATGAAACATTCGTACCTATATTTTAAGAATAACTTAATGCATAAAATTCCCATCGGACTAACGAGATTCGTCACTAATTTCGTCATTCAGGAAAGTACAAGATTCACTGCTTCTGGATTTCTAAAAGTTCCTCGGCTGTTAGTAATGCAGACTTAAAGGTCAAAATAATAGTGATGTCATAAATAACATACTTCACAGTGTCTCAAGTTTATTTAACCTCTCATTCAGTATGTTGCAATAAATTTAAGGGGTGAGCGCCATCTTCCCCCCAAATACCCAATGATGGTAGCCTAGGCCACCATCTTAGTCATTCGCACACAACACATACATACCCACTACACTATTTGATTAGGACCTCTGTACATTGGACGCTTTGTTTTGAGAAAATTTATAGAATAGAATTTGGCAAACATTTTATGTGTGTCTGTACAAACTCGCAAAACAATGCACTCTTTTCACTATTAGTAGGTACTACTTTTACTTGCTTGGAAACGATTATTTTAAGCCATTAGTAATAGCAATACTAAATAATTAGCAAACAAAAGATGTTCGAGATTTGGTGTAAACACACACATATGGATCACCTCTAGTGTTAGAACGGAAAATGTAACGTTCTAATGAGAAAGCTAAGCAACAAATGTCTTCGACCCGAGCGTCACGACGTCAGATGTGCTAAATTCGACGGGCGACAAACTTGACGTGACATACCACTATAGGGTTATTTGAACTATGCGGGCGTTCGCTCTTCAGCTATGAAGCATTTTGTGTGTCAACGTTGGGTAATGCAACTGATTTTGAATACTCCAGTGTAAGGGCTTTTTTCTGACACTCTTCTAAATTATTTCATTTCTTCATTTTATATGTTACTAGCTGTGTCCGCAACTTTGTCCGTGTGTAATAGATTTTTTTAATCCGCTATTTACCCTTGGGGGTAGAATTGATCAAAACCTTTCTTAGCGGATGCCTACGTCATAACATCTACCTGCATGCCAAATTCCAGCTCGATACGTCCAGTGGTTTGGGCTATGCATTGATAGAGAGGTAGGGCATAGCGAATCTTCGCTCGAATTGAGCCGCCCGTCCGGGGAAGGACCTCCACCCTATAGAATACCGCAGTCAAATGACCTCTGGGTCGTGTTTCTACCGGTGAGTAGGGTTTCCGGAGCTCGTGGGGGGTTAGGGTTGGGCCGGCATGGCGGTGGCAACTGACAAGTAACTGACCAGTTACTTGCCCGTTGTCACAGCGACTTGGGCTTCTCTTTCGCTTTCCATCAGGCGTAGGGAAGCCATTATGTCGAGCCACTATAAAAAGAAAAAAAATGATCACTATGTCAGTCAGTCAGTCACCTTTGAGTTATATGTATATCGTTTAGATTAGATTAGATTTAGATTTTATATGTGCACCATAATGAATATGATGAAATCCAAGTATTATACGCGATGTACTTCACTTCATCATCATTATCCATACCAACAGCTAGATTAGTCTTGAACTTATAGGAAAATATAAAAGTAGAATTATAAAATTGTATGGTCATCGGTGAAAGTCTAAGATCAGCAATAAAAGTAATATTTCGCTAAAAATTTAATAAATCTTTTACTTTAGCCACCAAACTTACTACTACAGGAGCTAAGGATACTTTTCAGTAACTTACATATGGGACTTTTCTAAAAAAGCAGATACTTGTGATTATTTTTTTTTAATATTGGGTTTTACGGCTCTGGGAGCGTGCCCTTTTAAGCCAGTCTTGGTGTTTTTATGCAGTTTGTTTGAAAAATAGTCATTAGGCAATGCATTTGCTTATGATTTGCACGCATTTGCATGACTTCGTATTAGTAATACGAAGTTTCGGAATAATGACACTAACCCATTTTTGTAACATACATACGAGTATTGTATAAAGCCGAAGGTCGCGTCGTGACTTAAAAAGTCCTTATTAGGAATGCGTCCTTCTTCGTCAACGTTCGTATGGCACTTACTTTCATAAGCCAATCCTGTAAACGTTTTGTGCAATAAAAAGCTACGGCAACAATAATAGAGGTAGAGCATAGCGATAAGAGAGGTAGGGCATAGCGAATAAGGGAGGTAGGGAATAGCGAATCATCGCTCGAATTGAGCCGCCGAGGAAGGAGCTCCACCCTATAGTAATAATACCTCAGCCATATGACCTCCGGGTCGTGTTTCTGCTGGTGAGTAGGGTTTCCGGAGTTCGTAGCGGGTTAAGGTTGGGCCGGCATGGCGATGTCAACTGACAGGTAATTGACCAGTTACTTGCCCGTTGTCACAGCGACTTGGGCTTCTCTTTCGCTTTCCATCAGGCTCGGGGAAGCCATTATGTCGAACTACTATAAAAAGCTATATTGCCAAAGTCCCAATTTTCCATAATATAAAACCATGATCAGACAATTGTAGCCGGAGTGACTGGGGTCAATACTCTAGATGTAGGCCACTCTGAGGCCCTACCGTGGAGGCATGCTCATTGACCGTGCACAATAGAACTAAGTATATATTATATTTTGGTAGATTTGGAACACTTTTTAAATGAATAGAATAAAAATAATCAACTAATGTCATACAAAAAGAAAAACACAATTTGAGCTAAGGGAACTTTAATAAAACAATTGCTTGCGGTAAAAAAAACAACCGTAGCGTTATTTATAAGGATGATGAATAGAAATAATAATTATATGTAATAATTACATGTAATTCCAAAATTTCTCAAAATGAGTTTTTGTACTCAATGCATGGTAATCTCTCCGATTAGGCAGTGCACTTTTAACCAATTTTTAAAACTCGTTCGATAGATAAAATATATTTATCTTTTTTTATTGCACAAGATATTGATTTGTCATTAGCCAAATACCCATAAGAACAAATTTAAAGTATTCGTAATCTGGCGTAAAAAGCTGCAGTCAAAGAGTTGCGCTTTTTGGGAATGGCAGATGCATACTATTTAAAGTTCCACATAGGAACCTCCACATGATTCACGAGTTTCCAACGGAGTGTTCATGAAATCGCATCTTAACGTGTTTTCCCGATTCGAGATCAACAAAAAATATTAAGAGTGAGTTCATTTTGCGCACAGGCAAGGTCAATACTCTGCCAGTGGGTCAGAAATAAGTTAGCGAAGCGGGTCCTCCGAAATACTTACAAACTCATTTGCAAAATCGATCGCTCGACTTCGAATGTGAAATAACTTGTCATAATGTATGACAACCAGTTTGGTCCAGTGGCAGTAAACGCTGCCAGTGGTTGCGGGTTTGATACCCGCATAATACTAACATACAAATAGTAGCGACGCGCCCCGGCTTCGCACGGGTTCAAAACTATTTTTTCCCGCTAACTCCCGTTCCTGTGGGAATTTCGGGAATTCCGTTCTTAATGCACCTCTACGGTACCTAAGCTACGTCCCTTCCATATTTCAAGTGTCTAAGTTTAGCCGTTTAGGCTGTGCGTTGATATCTCAGTCAGTCAGTTTCTCCGTTGATATATTTTGATTACTACCCAGACCAATACAAACAGACATGTTTATGACATGACAAATGCATGAACATGTCTGTTTTTCTGGGTTTTTTTATTTATTTCTTTAATTTATGAAAAGCGTTGAATAAATAAATTATACAAAATAATACCTACTTCCAAACTTCTAAACTAATACACCCAAAGTTAATAATTTTGGAAACAACAAAAGTAAGTAACATAAAAACATTCAAAACAAACACAAATGTTCATCGCATGAATGTTTGACCCATTTGTGGATCCTATCCCCAATCCCTTGAGGTTGGGTCCAGACCAAATGACCGGCCTGTCAATCACATTTGTTAGTATAATTAATCAATCCTTTATATATATGTGTTCAATAGGTCATTAACATGTTTCCATCTGGTTGTTCCAGAATTTTCCTTGCATGCATTTTTATTTTCAATTGCGGTCAAAAAAACTAAATTATTATATAAAGTCTAAAATATTCGGTTCCGTTAAGAAGCTGAATGACTTTGATTTAATTTGGGAAGATATTTTATAGTCAAATCTGGAAACATCTTCAAATGCATATTTTATGCAAATAAATGAGATATTATAAATAATATTGTATATTTTCTACTATGACTAACTTAGCAGTCATTAATTAATTAAACCTTAGAGGTTAAACCTCATACGATTCCTGTTTAGTAGCCATTTAACCAGCATAACTGCTAATTAAAGTGTAGGTTATAATATTATGATGTCAATGAGTTCAACAGGAAAGTTTTCAACGCTTTTAAATATTTTTTATTATAAGTAGATAATATGTTTTATATGTCTCGCGTCACGAAGATTTTAGTAGAAGACTAGCAAACCCGGCGAACTCCGTTTCGCCACCAGATGGCTGTAAAATATTTTTTTCCTTAATTTTCTTTGCTTGAGGTTTACTCACGGAGCCCGAGACCTTTCTAACGAATGCAAAACCGTGGAAATCGGTTCGTGCGTTCTGGAGTTATGGCGTCAGGGAGGAAAACCCGACTTATTTTTATACTAGCTGTGCCAGCGGCGTCGCACGCGTGGATATCGGGTTTGAAAAATAACGGACTTCCATAAAATACCTATCTATACATAGTGCCTAAGTTTTAAGTTAAACCTCTAGCAATACATTGGTGAAAACAGTATTCAATTTCATGCAGTAGTTTATGAGTGATGCGCGTTCCAAAAAATTCTCCCGTTTTCCTAACATTTCCCTTCACTGCTCTGCTCCTATTGATAGTAGCGTGATGAAAAGTACCCTATAACCTGCCCAGGAGTATGAAGAATAATTGTACCAAGTTTCGTTAAAATCCGTTGAGTAGTTTTTGTTTCTATAACGAACATACAGACAGACAGACAGACAGACAGACAGACAGACAAAAATTTTACTGATTGCATTTTTGGCATCAGTATCGATCACTAATCATCCCCTGATAGTTAATTTGAAAATATGTACAATGTACAGAATTGACTTCTCTACAGATTTATTATAAGTATAGATAGTAGATGTTTATGTTCATGAGCTACTTACGGAGGTCTTTCTATAATTAATGATTCTTAGGTAAAAGGTAATTGATAAGTATCTCATTCTAGATACTTTATCGTATTTCCTACCACTAATACAAGGCGTTCTTTTCTCTTTTTTTAATTTTTCTAATAAATAATAAATAAATAAATAATAAAAACATTTATTTCCAAAAGACACACTTACATATAATAATGTTTGGACTTTGGGTTTTTGTGAATATATTGTAGTGATGTACAAATATTTTATTATTTTCTTTACAAAAGGAGCTTTCAGGATGACCTCCGACGGTACCCTGACTGATGGTAAGCGGTCGTGAGTGAGGTCCAAATGTTTTGTTGACAGGCATAATAGGACAAACCCACCGCGCCTGTCGCCCTCACCCTGATGACCCACTGAGATGCCGTTTCACGCCCCGCCTAAAGAACCTAGGATTGTAAGAGGAAGGAAACACATGAGCTGGAAGGGTATTCCATGACTCATGAAGTCACGGGGCAGGAACTAGGAACTAAGTCTCTTAGTGCGCGCCACCATCGTCTGAATGGTATGCGGATGACAACGCTGTCTAGCACGTGTTGTTAGGAGAGAAAAGGAGATGATTGAATTAGTTGGAATAACTCTTCGGAACATTCCCCTTTGCAGAGACGATAGAGAACATTAAGATTGGCAATGTCTCTACGTAATACATGTTTAGTATTATCTATATGGTTTCTTAACATTAAATACCGCTAGACTCACATTATTAGCAGCAAGATTTCCGCTTATAACGATACCTATCACATGGGTATAGCTTTACAGGGCAATTTTGCTCTATATAAAGTACCAAGTAACTATAATGGTTTTCCTCTGAATTAACAGCCCGGTTGCTTGGGAACCGGCATTTCCTCTTTCATCATGTTTTATTAACTCAGAACGGACGCGGTACATGTTATACCAGTTCTTACCTAATAACATGTAACAACTACAAAAAATATGATATCTATCTAAATTTATGTGAGATCTTGAGCTTTTGACATGACTTGGGCTTTGAAGTGGGTTTTTATTGTGCTGTTGGTGCTAATTCATTCTGTTAAAATTATATTTTACACAGTTACCGTTGACTCGAAGGTCCCTTCCATTTTGTGGTTAAAGTTCTCTAAATGCATAATAGATTTATTCATGTAGGAGCTGTAGTAAAATCATAGACAACGAAGGTATTTGCTTTCATATTATTTTACAGAAGGGGGTATTTGACACCGCAAGCAATTAAGGGCACAAGTATTTACGTGTTTTCATAGAACTTTTATCGCATAATGAAAGTTGTTACCTCGTCCGTAGGTAATATTTATAATCTATGGCAGTTATTCCATTATGGATATGAATTATAATAAAAATAACATTGTGGTCCTCAAAAACTAAACCAAATGAGGTGAGGGCCGGCTCGGCTGCCGAACAAGCTCAACTGCTCAAACGCCGCAAATATTCATCTCTCCTGAGAGACAATGAATTTGCGGCGTTTGCAGTTGAGACATTGGGACCGTGGGGTCCGGAGGCCAAATCTCTTGTAAAAGAGATTTCGTCTAAACTGGTCCAGTCTTCGGGCGACCCCAGAGCTGGCTCGTACCTCGCTCAGCGCATCTCGCTAGCAATTCAGCGAGGTAACGCAGCCAGCGTCCTGGGGTCTCTGCCACAGGGTCCCGTTTTAGAAGATTTTTAATATTTGTACATATTAGTTTAGGTTTTATTTATTTATTGTAGACTTAAGTTACTTTGTACTTTTACTTCTTTGTATTTCTTAATAAATAAATTTTGATAGTAACGTAACAAAAAATGTAACCAAATTAATTGTACTATTACGTCAATTGACATGAATATGTAAATGAATTCAAAAAGGTCCATTAATATCTAGTACTACTTGACACAAATCTGAAATGCAGGGAGACAGTCTTGTTTTTCAACGTTTGACTATTCCTATTGTTTTTGCTATGAAGAATGAGCTTAATAAAGCAATAAACACACACAAAGTATTTTTCAATTCAAATGAATTAGTTTTTTAAACATACGAGTATGAGATGCATTTACATTGAATATAGCATAATATTAGCATCCAAATGGGTCTGATTTGAGGTTGTTGCTCCGAAGTATTCGATTACTTACTAAGAATATGAAATAGCTGAATGAATGTTTGGCAGGAGATGAAAATTTTATTAACTATTTATGGTCCTGTGCTCCCTTGTGAAGTAAGTTGTACCCATTATATGTTGAGTTAATTATATGTATTTAGAGATTAGATACTACTAATATTTTAACAGAGGACAGCAACAAGTGTTAGTATTAGTGTAAAAAAGACTATTTAACTACATATTCGTATGTAGTATTGTTTGTATGAGAGAGAGTGTGTGCGTGTGTATTATAAATATTACGTGTATTGCCGTAAGTAATATTTGAATAATACTTCTTTGGATGTTGAGTGGATGATTAAAAAAATATTAAATGAAATATTGAAACTCAAGTAAAATTAAAATAGGTAACCACTTGTAAGGACAAAGTGATAAGGACTTAGATTGTATTATTAGTTTTCCATAAGGTGAAAAAGAACTTAACACCACGTAGTACAAGTATAATGAAAAAAAAACATTCTTGGTACACAATTTTCTGTTTATAACGTACTTTGGGCAAGAAAAGTATGAAAAAAGAATACAAGCAATAGTAAAATACAATTTTATACACCTATTACATATTATGGAAAGTAGCATTGTCATTTGCTAGTTCTACAAAGACGAATGACACAAAATAAATACTACAAACAAACTTCCCAAATTGTACGAGTCTGTGAAGTGACAGTAAAGTAACAAAGTAAACTGCAAACTTCAGTGAGGGGCCTTCCAAGACTTATAGCTCTTATAGAGGACAAGAGAGGGCGTTCACCTCACTCTATTACGCGTAGATACACAGTGGACAAGCCCTGTGACAACGTGGTGTAATTTTTCCTTCTTTATACAAGTAATTAGTTGATTGTTGTTGTTGATTGATTATTATAAATTAAAATGATGAATTCATAGTTCTGTACAAATTTCATTAAAAATTTACGGTTCCACCATTAAATGTACAGAATGTGTGACTAAGTATATCCTGAATTGAACGAATTTTAAATTAATTCAATTAATTTATTTTTTATCATTTTTTATCATGAAACAATCTTTCAGAAATATTAATACAAAATCTTTGATAGCAAATACACTTTCATCCGTCTGTAATGCCCTAAAAAATTTTGAGGTTTTCCTTAATTTATTGTACCGATTACAACAAACTACTGAAATAACATTTACGGCCTTATCCACATTATTATAACGTCAATATACTACTCTCGTCAAGCCTGCGAAGGACAGACTAAACTGGCGGAAATAGAAATAAACTAAAAAGTTTTAGAAAAATTAAATTAGAAATGTCTTTTTAGAGCATTGATCTCAATTGTTTAAGGGTGATTTTTCAACCACTGAAAAAAGTTTAATGTACTGCAAGAAGGCTATATGCCTATACGACATTAAGTCCGTTTTTATACACTGTTAATCGTGCGATATATGAATAAATATATAATATGACTGATTACAAAATCGTTGTTTCTTCAGTCGGAAATAATATTATGTGACGTCTTGTCATAGGCCATTTTACCTTTTATCAAACTGATAAATGTTATCAAACTGATATTTTTATTGGAAAATCAAACCAAAATACAATATTCACCCTAATATGGATTAACTAACAAATATTTTCATCACGTGACACGGGGGAGATCAAACCCACGTCTCTTGCTTCAGAAGACAGGGTCATCACCAATTTGATCCTTCGTCCTAGCACAATAATTAAGGAAGTAAGAGAGCATGAACGGCATCTTGCCATTGATATTAGAATCCTGTCGCTAGCAGTCAATTTGCCGTTGACATGCCGTCGGTGTGTCGACGTCTGCCGTCGACGTGTCGACATCTGCCATCTCTTGTCAACGTGTCGACTGTGTGTTGCAGTCACGTCAAAGTCACCGCTGACAGATGACAGATGACGTCTATTGCAGTCATCTCTTCCGTCGTCAAAATGCCTGTGAGTCATTTGCAGCCCTAATTGACTCCAAGGATTCTGCTCATATAATCTGATAAATTTTTCAATAATTTGATAAAATCTGCAAAGGATTATTAAGGGTACTCTTGATTAATACTCAGAAGAAATAAATTGTTATTATTATCAGAATTATATAAGATCTTTCATGACCTAAATATTGTTGCGTAATTTTAACGTATTTTTTTTTATATATTTGTCATTTTGGTTTAATTTACATACAAATGAAAAAATACGTGTCTTTCTTTTAATAATGAACAATCTAAAAGATGGAATAATTACATTTTCACGGCAACAAGCATATTGTCTATTATACTTTGTTCTAAGTCTGTTGTATAGTGTGCAATAAAGAACATCTATCTATAAGCCATTTGACCATATACGTCGATGGACACCAAACATAACGACGGATTGCACAGCTCCGAGCTCGAGACTGTTTGCTCCGTAATTAAGGCCACGAAAATACTGGCATCGGTCTTTCAACCCGACGACTTGATTGATTGCATAGTAATAGAATATTTACAGAGCCCTCATTATCTACGCATCTTTTATTCGTATAGTGATTAAACATTGTAATTATTTGTACAAATAATGAAGACATTCTGACGCTCGAATTAGGAATATCATTTCATATTCTACTCTTTTATATATATTTCTTTTTAAAATGATAGGGAACTTTGTACTTGCAATTCTGTATTATGGGTTTTCTTAAGTTAAGTTCTAAAGTAAAGTTCAAAGATCAAATTTTAATGAGACAAAAATCAAGAGACAAAAATGTAGATTAATAATCATCATTTCAGTCAATAAAATAGTTATAAAAATAATATTCGAATGTCTGCTGGTTCTGTGTAAACCAAGTAGGTACAACATATAAAGTTTTAGGATTTAAGATTTAGCTTTATTAGTGTAAAGCCACATTCATAAATAAATAAAAGTAAATAATACATTTGAACATATAACTTGATATGGCGTTTAGTGTACCAATAAGTTAATTTTCAAGATGATTCTATGAAGATAGAATGATCTTGCTATGTTTCTGCATGCGAATTGTTTTTTTTATAAGAAGAGCTTTCAGGATGGCCTCACTCCACCTGTATTTAAAATTGAAATATATTGCATATAATTTAGATTGCTAGACATACAACCCAATGTTGAATTTATTAACTGTAATAAACTACAAAATAGGTAGTACCATTTCCTGGCGGAATTATCACACTATTATACCACTCCCTAGGCTCTTTCTTTATACTTTTCTCTTTCTTTTTAATAATGTGAACATCTTTACAGTAAAGGTGGCAAAATATCGTGCACTTTTACTTTATCATAAAGATAAGTATTCATGAAAGTGATTGATCATACCATCGGCTTTACTTGCGCACCTTGTGGCTCGACTACCAAACGCAATGTGCTTGCGTCAGTGCAAAAAGATATTTAAAAGTGTCAATGCGTTAGGCGATTATTCATAATTTGAAATTGCACCTTTTGGAAAGACTGTTTTGATTGTGGCCAGACAAATATCATGTAAGTTGTGAACATACAGATGTTATGCTTGCAGAAGCGTGCATGGTTCTGTCGAAATTGTAGATATTTTAGAACTAAATCCGTGTACCTACGTACACAGCTCCATCAAATCGCAAACTAAGCTGAAGCTTGTTCATGGATACTAGTTAGCTGACAGACTTACTTAGATACTTTTTTATACAATACATGTTATACATAACCAAACACCCCGACCAATACAAGCAGACATGTTCATCCACACAAATGTTTGTACTGTGCGGGAATCAATCGAACCCGCGACCACTGTGTCAGACGCAGCGTTTACTAGCACTGAACTAAACTGGTATATATGCATAGACAACTAAATCAAAAAGCGAATAGAATACATTAACTTGATTAAACTCTTAGAGGGTCCTAGCAAGGAAATATTCTATTACCATAAGGTTACAGATACTTCAAGATTTCGTCTCGCGTGGATTTACTAAGGAAATTATAGAGACTTATTTCCTTTCTCTATCAACTTCGGTACCCTAAGCCAACGAAATACGCGCCTAAATAAGTATTTCTATGTACAGACCTACTGTCTTCAATTCAACCAGTTTAATATTATTGTTTGATTTCGTTTACATGCAATTACGGATCTCTAACACCAATGCAATTGTGCCAAACCAGTGCAAGCTGTGTTGCACGCAACGGCCGTCGCATTATACATAAGTTCCACATGTGGGCAGTTGCATAAGCGACAAAGATTGCCCGCGACAGATGTCTCGCGGCGACCCAAAAACATCATAAACATGCGCCTGATTGCTTCGGGGAAAGCCTTCCCTGATTCCTTCTGAATCAAAATTTTAAGCATACTTAATGAGTTTCAGAGATTACTTTGAAGTGTGCTGCGGTTTCTTGTTATACGGGCAAAAAGTATACCTACTGCGCGCAAGATACCGGAAGATTTATTAAGTGTTGCGTGTAAAGTAAGCAATAAAAATATACATCCATGTCAAATTACTACACAAGACTTCGGTTTGCACATAATTTCTTCGATATAAATGTATTAATTTATGTTGCTTTTAATTTTATAAAATGTTAAACATAATATTTGCATAAATGTAACGTGTAAACTGCTATGCAGATAAGAAAATTGAAATATTTACTCACTTATAAAGCCTAAGGCTTTACGCATACACGGCAAGTTTCATTGCATAAACCTATAAATGTTCTTTAACACTTACAGTATATGCTTAAAGCTTTTAATAGAAACTAACTTTTCTAAGATGGCCCAAGTCTGTACTTTGTTTTTTAGCATTCAACATTTGTTATTAAGAAGGGATAGAGAACTACAGACTGTAAACTGTTTCTACAGAAGAGTTGTGACAACAAGCGACCACGTATAAAACGCCCACTTTAAAAATGACCTAAAGGGAGTCCTGGAGACTTTAGGTGGGAAAGATGATGAGATGAACCACCTTTCAAAAACCAACTTAAATTTTTCTCTAACAATACGTCAAGACGGTCATTGGTAGACCGCGATATAGACCTATCGTTCGTTATAGACCGTCTTGACGTATCGTTAGAACAAAATGTAAGTTGATTTTTGAAGGGTGGTTCAACTCTCCCGCCTAATAAAGTCTCCTGGACTTCCCATGCGTATTTGAACACTGACACTCGTTTCCTTAAGCTTTTTTTGTCAAATACTGTCAAACTATTTAAAAACATTCCGTTTCATATTTGTAACCCGTTCTTCTTAGGTGTAATGCAAAGTTTTCACCATGACTGATTCATTTAACGTGCTTAATAAAGGACCCAAAATTTTATAGGTATCTAATGGTTAAGCATCAAAGTAGGTACCTATCTATAAATGTTTTTCAAAACTTAGTCATTTTTTTGGTACTAATAGTACAAAGGGAATTTTGTTTATAACCAGATGGTTAATGTTCAGTGTCTAGTGCTTATTTCTTTATTTTATCAAATCACAGCCTACACACAAAACATTTGGCAAATATTGCACATTATTCCATACTCCGTACCACAGGCAACAGCTTCGCTCGGGCAGTGGTTACCATAATGAGAGCAATTTTAATGCACTCTTTCGTGCCTTCCGGTATTTAAAAAGACAGATGCATAATTCAAAATGAGTGAGCTCTGAAAATAAGCGTCGCAGTAATTGTAACAAGTGCCCGGCTTATTGATCGTTTATCGAGAGAGGGGTCGAGTTAAATGAAGGCTGCCCTCTTTGCAATCAAAATTAACAGACTTGTCGAAAAAGGGATCTGGACACCTGAACGATGATTAATCATTTTGTTTTTTGGTTGTAAATGAAAATTGTTATATCATTACTTCATTTTTATCTAACAAAGTATTTAGGTGTTACCAATTATGTAGATACGAGTATGTTTAACATAAAATATTTTACTAGTACTAAGAATACAAAATTCTTCGTCATCTTGAGACATCTTTCGCTCGCTCATTCTTATTCGCTGATTATTACTTCATATTTGGCTGGTGTTTTCTTCTAGTGAAGATTTTACTTAAAATATGTTCGTTTCTTGACATCACGAATACTGGTTTTGTAACATGTTGTACACTACGCCCCGTAATGTTAGTCAGGACTTACTTTTAAGATTTTTATAATGCTAGTGAAATGTTATGATGGTATCATAACCTGTCACTAATAAATAATTGAATCCAAGCAACAATATCTTTTAACACTTTTTAAAATAGTTTTTTCTTTGTTTCCTCTCCATTCAAGTAATATTTTTGATCTACTTTAACCGCGTGAATGAATATTTATACCTGGTGCGTTGATGTCTTTTTCATTGTACGCAGTGTCCAATCTGTTACGCCCTCAATAATTACAAACTATTCCATTGGCTTTTCTCTTAATGAAATGTCTCTGTATTCCACATTTTTCCATATATTTTATCTACAATATTCAAAACACAAATTTGAAAGGTTGATAATAAAATATTAAAATAATAATAAAGTATTAAAATAATACTTTTTGGATACCCTATAATTACACAAAGATTGGAAATGATATTTTATCATCTGGCACAAAAACTTGTTTTGTTTTGTTACGTGGCTAATTAAATAAATTAGTTTTAATTTTTAATCACCCACAACTTCGTTTAAATTGTTACTTTGTATTAGGTATTTTGATCACCTCGTTCATCACGTATAGTTACAAACGGCTGCTTATAAGCTAATTACCTTATAAGTCTATAAAGACTGGTTCACGACAAAATTTACCTATATGTACCTCTACTTTCATAGTGCAAACGTCTTCCGACATTTTATGCGGGTTTTGCTGGGTGAGCGCGATCCATCGAAGACTACAATATCGCTTACCATCAAATTTCAATCAAGCTTACGACTTGCGATTTTCGAAAAGAAAACATATTTTACTAAATAATATGCTCACCGACCATTCTTAACGAGTTTCATAATAAGGAATCCTTACAATTCCTTGTGCTATTACGGTTAAGACTATAGAAGAATTGTAGAGGAAATGTATAAAATAATAGAACCTTTTTACAGGTAAGCCGTGTGTGGAAGGCATCGCAATCCTTTCGCCGTGGGAACCGCGGCAGATGCGCTCTAGTCGTGCCGAGCCTTTTTTCTAAATCCGCATTTGTAGGGCAACCACACAATGATACAAAAGATGAAAAAGTTTGTCATGTTCTTTTTTAATTACACTAAGTATATAGCAGCAGTAGCAGTAGCAGTAGCGTTGCCGCAGCCATTTCTTATACTTGAGCTTCTCTTTCGCTTTCTATTAGGCGAGGGGAAGTCTTTATATTGTTGTACAATTATGAAAAACTGAATGTGCTTTTGTATGCGCTTTTGTACGTGCCATACTTCCATACTAATATTATAAATGGGAACGTGTGTCTGTCTGTATGTTTTCTTTCTTTCACGGAGCGACGAATTGACGTGATTTTTGAAGGGATGGAGAGTAACATAGGCTACTTTTGCCCCTTTCTAACCCCCCACTCGGCTAAATACCACAGACCGATGACGGGCAGCAGCGTCACCGGAGCGAGAAGCTACGCCCTGCGATCGCCAACCCGCCTGCCCAGCGTGGCGATTATGGGTATATCCTCCAGATGTTTGCCCTAGGTGGCGAACAACTGGAGAGGCCTATGTCCAGCAGTGGACTGCAATAGGCTGATGATGATGATGATGAACCCCCCACTTCCCTAAAATGGGGATCAACGCGGGCGAAGCCGCGGGCACAGCTAGTAGAGTCTAAATCTAAATGTAATATAGAGAAATGACTCTATATTACAAATGCGACAAAAATGCCAATAGTATTTACAATACGCCAAGTTTGTTTTTATTAGAAGTAAGGACGGCATAATAAAAGTTGCAAGATGGCTGGATGCGGGAAGCTTATAACCGGTCGTGGTCTTTCGGTGAGGCCTATATCCTGCAGTGAACTTCAAATGATGATGAATGTTAAAGTCACATAATTTCGCCAAGTTATACGTTTATCCACAATGGAAGCACAAAGTGTGCACACACACCACTTATAAAATATATGAATAGGACAGGAAACAATCTTGATCATGAGTTAGTTTTAGAAAACGTCGATTTGGGGTAAAGTATCGGTTTTTGTTCAAGGGTTACATTGCATCCGGCCAATATGACACTTGTGTGAATTTTTGCACACTGCGATTTCACATTGATCGATTGTACTTAATAGCTGACACTTTATATTCGTGTACTATTTTATTGTAACACTTTTTATGTATTAACAGCAAGCAAGCGGAAATGGCAAACAAGCAACATTGTACATTAATGAAAATTTGCGATGATTTTCATGTTGTGTTTCTGCCGGTGAGTAGGGTTTCCGGAGCTCGTGGGGTAATATATTAATACAAAAAAGAGATTGAGATTTTACTTTAAATAAATAAAGACCAAATTATTTCAAAATGATTTTCGTAAACCTTATTGGACTTTCTTTACTGCTGAATATAATAGGCGGCACAGATAGTCCGCTTAAAATAAAAATATTACTTACTTTTACTGTGAAATAAAATTGTACCGGCACTTTATGAGCCCTAATCTATGACGTCCAATTTGTACAAAACTCATTCAAAATAACGTTTCCTTATCTATCACAAATTGATCGGACTTTCCAAAGGAAAGTTAAAAGGCGCGGTGTCCTTTGAAGCTGGTCCTTCGACAAAATATTTACCTGCTTACGCAAAGAACTTATTGTTAAGTTTTTACACGTTAACTTTCTTCGGACTGTTACAATTGGTTATTTATCTATTGTAATGACATAATAATACTTAGAAGATCCCCGGAGATAAGCCAATAACATTTGGGGCGATAAAATAATCATTGTCTGTTTTATTTTAATCCTTTAAGTTAGGCAAACTATTTTACTTACGAGTAATGTATGCTCTACCTATTTAAAAACCGTATTATGTTATTAATTTTTTTTCTTTGACGATAAGATTTAGTAATACTTACAGATATATATTGTAGTCTTGTGTTTCCCATTCCAAATGATTTCCGTAACCCTGATTTGTCCTACGGTTAAAGCAAGTAAGCATAAATATAGTTACCTAATAGATTGATGGATTACTTTTAAACCGATTCAGTACCTTTTTTAGATCAGGTTACTACAAGCTGTAAAAGACGAATTGAAAACCTCCTCCTTTTTTGAAGTCGGATAAAAAACAGTCGAAATTGCCCTCCTTTTTTAAACCCAGTTAAAAATATGCAAGATATTATAAGGCTAACTGTAAAAACCAAGCAAATGTTCCTAAATATTTAATTATTAACGCTTATAAAAGAGCATTAAAATTAACAAACAGTCTTTACTATAACTAATCTAATGTATTGCTAAGTCAATATTTCGCGATAAGAGAACAAAACGGTAGTTATGTACGGGTAATCGAATTCTGTAGGTCGATTATAGTTATGAAATTAATTTCACTTATAAGTAAAAGAGTGTCAGTGCAAAAGATTTTAGGCCTGATTCTTGATAGGGACGCGGAAGCTAAGGAATCCAAAGTAGGTTAAGGGGCAATTTACGTAACTACCCGAAGCCATAGCGACTTGGGCGCTCTTTTTCGCTGAGTCTAAAGTAAAAAAGGAACCAATATGTGCTACTTCTAAAAAAAAACGATTTCCTCTCATCCCACTTTTTCTGACCATGCTTTTATCTCGTCATATTGAGATAAGCGTCCAATAAAGATTATAATAATAGTAAAGCGCATAAAATTAAATGTAAAACTATGTTCATTGATACGCATGGGGTACATCCGGTGAAATCTCGACCCCAAAAAACCAATCTAAACAAGCCACAAGACAAAAAGTATCGCAGATGGCGCCAGAACGGAAATCGAAAGGGATTTTTTTACTTTATTCACCAATGTCAATGGCAAAAAACGATCCTCGTATGTCGTGCTAAAAAAACTAGTGAAAGCAGGTATCGTGGGAAATATAAATTATTGATTTTATAGTTATGGAAGCGATTGAATATGGCTTTAAAATTTGGAAAATATTTGAAAGGGATTCTTACTAAATATTTGTAAGTGCTACTCTCTAGTCCTTGTAGTCATAATCAGACAACATCGTGTAATAGTTTTTTTATAAACTAATTAATCCTAATATTATGTTCATACAAAGATTCGAAGAATACCCTTCAGCCAAACCATATACGCTCTATTCAGAACACTATGTAACCATAGTTTACCATAGTCGAGGTCGATATTATGTCTTTTTCTAACTTAGACAGTTTGATAATAGCAAAGTATAAACAATGACTATGTTTTCGTAAAATTCTGAATGAAGATTTGAGCCCAATAAGAAGGTTTTAGGACAGGGATATTAATGTTAAACCTTCTGATCTTCCACGCTCTAAGCTATATACTTACATATTGTACAAGGTTATCACTTAGATAAGGCTTCTAATCGTAAGATCTTGTACCAGGACCTCATCCAAAAAGGGTACACATGTCTTAAAGTAAGTCACCAATATTAAAGTACATACAACTTGAAATGGTAATTAATGTAAACCGACCACAAAACACAAGATGATTATGTATATCCTATTGTAGGATAGATCACAAGCGTGGGAGAGTGCCGCAGGTGTATCATCCAACCATCGCGTTTCCTACGCCCGCAGATGCGTTAGCTATAGCATTACCTGTCGAATAGACAGGACTTTGTGAATCAAAGGTCCATTTTAGCTACTAATGTGATGAAAACGAATCTTGAAGACAAGCCGCAGTGATACATATGATGAATTTGCATACCTAAGTATAGTTTTAAATTAAATGGAGTATCTGTAACAAAATACAAGATTTTATTGAAAAACACAATGAGTTAAGTAAATGAAAATGGATACGCTCTATCTATTAGTTTAAGTTGTCTATCGATTCAAAGTCAGCGATACTTTTTTTGCTACATTGATCGTTAGACTTTAGATCGTTACAGGTAATAGGTACTGCCTTATTTATAAGGATATATCTTTGTTTTTCCCATCCATACCGATTAAAACCTAATATACGAGTACTTTCAAGCAAAAAGTCTTTAAAAACGCAAATATCATTTGAATTCTTAAAAGAAAAGTAAAAACAGGACACCTGTTCAGTTTTCAATAAACCTTATTTTTCGATAAGATTTGATAGCACAAGGTGCAAAACTAAAAGAAACTGAACACCTTATTAGCATCCTTGGCCCGGAGCAATCACTTCAGACCCAAACAAAGCAAATCAATATTCGATAATAGCGTCCTAAATTATGGCCTTAGCAACCCATTCCTGACCTACCATCACCTGCCCCGCTTCTACCCATATGTTACAAATATAGGTCAATTAGAATGTACGTTTTTCTGTTCGAATAGCGATTTTATAATCTTGGAATTTAGATTTATATTAAGTTGAATTTGAATATCTCTCGAACGGAATGCCAAACACGAAATCGGACAGTGGTAATGAATCTTTTGAAACAAGGTATCTGATTAGTATTATTTTGTGGTAGAAGATTAGTGACAGGTGCAGATGTTCGCGAGTGGTCATTTGTTAAAAGGGACAGGATTAGATCTCCACATTGAGTTATTATTCTAACATTAGAAAGTGTTTTTTTGTGATTTTTCAATCTGTATTTTTATTAGTTTTGTTGTAACGACTTCATTGTGCCGATGCATCTTTGTCTTTTGCATCTGTTCGACAGGTATTCATTAAATTCCAAAGTCAATTTGTAATTAGGGTTATTTTAAATGTCATTGTTGTATTTAAGTGGAATACTTTTGTGTAATTAGGTTATAAAAATATTTAAATATTATATCCCTCCAAAGGGTTCTACTAATGTTTCACTTTCTGTATTTTTGTTTTGTAAATGTCATAAGGTTAGGCTTTTGACATTTTTACGTAATTTGACATATTGTAATACTCTCATGTTTTCCAATTTCATACACATTGCTTTGTGGTAAATTTCAATCAAATTACTGTGGCATTTCTGTGAACTTGTTTAGCGTTTTGGATCAATCTGTATGCTACAAGTGTTTATTGAATAAAAAAATATAATTATTTATTATGTTCATCGACTTAGGTACAATATTTTAAAACACCTATGTTGGTTTATGTATTAATACCACGATAATAGTAAGTCGAGGTTATCCTAAGAATGTCATAATAAAACCCCTCCACTACCTACTAGACTACACTAGGGTGCAAATTACTTTATAATTCACATACTGAGCGCTCATCATTCATTACTTGTCGACGGGCCTTTCTTTAGCTATTCGCATGAAAATAAGAAGTAAACGTGTACAAAGTCGTTGGCAATTAACATTTTAAGAGTGAACGAGCGGCTTACCCATGATTGTACAGAGGTTCCCACATCATAACAGTCATAATACGATGCCTTCGCATGATATTGCTCGTAATAAACGGTGAAGGTGAACCTTTGTGTTTTATGGAAGGTTCAGTATTCACTTTTGATATGGATTAAGCTTTTCTGCGATTAATAATAGCTAGATATTTTTTATAGTGGCACAGGTTAGTTGCCTCCCGTCACCTGGAGGCCCGCCAATGGAGAGCGAGAGAGAAGCCTTAGTTTGCTGCAGCAACGGACAAGCAACCAATTCAATCACCTGTCAGTTGCCACCGCCATGCTGGCCTGGAGCATTATTCTAGCTATACACCGGCTGTTTCCGAAACGCTACCTAAGTCGCTTAATGAATGTTCTCATATTTAGGTATTTGTCCAAATATTTGCTAACGTTTTTTCAAACATCGTAATTGGTAAGAACTATCGCTTCAATCACATCACTATCATCTACACTAATATTATAAAGAGGAAAACTTTGTTTGTTTGGTTGTAATGAATAGGCTCAAAAACTACTGGACCGTTTTTAAAAATTCTTTCACCATTCGAAAGCTACATTATCCACGAGTAACATAGGCACAATTTTATTTTGGAAAAAATAACTTTACGCGGACGAAGTCGCGGGCGGAAAGCTATCATTGAATATAGAGAGAGTTATTAACTAGAAATAATACTTGTATATAATAATACTTACTATACCTACATCGACAAGTTTCTGTTATAAGAATTGAAATCGGACTCGGTTTGTTAAATTACTCACTCTTCAATCACAGGACTGTGCCTTCTTAAGTATAATATTATTTTATTATTTAGTAGTAACATAAATCTCAAATACTCTACATTTTCAGAATTGGATGTTTGGTGTGGCTTGAGATAATAAAGTTTACCATTTTAATGGTAAGTTTTTTAATAGAATATCGTGGCCAAATTGTAATAAAATAATAACTTTAATAAATGAGCCATGGGTATAAGACAGCTGGTGCCATTATAAAAAGGTTTTAATATTTCCGTATGAATCTCTGACATATTTTTCAATAATTTCCATCCACGTCGATCGCACCGGATGCTTCTTGTAACTAACAGTCGTTGCAAGACCGACTCTAATGTCAATGTGAAACGAATTAAATACGTATTGTGATTTTTATATAGCATTCCTTATTACCATTCTGAGATTCTTCAATGAAATAACGCTAATTAACTGTAAAGGATTTCTTTTGACACTTTTGCAAAGTAGGCATGTAAAATAACACAAGTGTACGTTTAATTTATTCATACCTACGAATTCTTGAAAGTAAAATCACAACAAAATTTAATACCTACTCGTTTCTTGCTTGAAGTTCAATAGCTGTTGATTCAGAGATTGCCAGGGCTCAAATTAGTAAATTTAGTAACAAAAAATATGACTAAACCAAATCTTTTGTTTTATTACGTGCATTCTCTACATACCTAAGTATTTCAAGTGCCAATTTTAACATCCAAAGAGTCGAATATCAGCGCAAAACTGTATCTTATATCTTGTGTAATACGTAGTTACATAGCTCGGCATAACAGAAGCGGGCGACAACGTAACCGCGTCGTAATGGCGGCTGCGCGGGCGCAATCTTCCGTGATAGTGAACTTGAGTTTTTTCGCGGCGCGCACACCGTTAGCTTGAGCTACATTCCGCGGTTGCCGCAAACGGCCGCGCGGCGGAGCCACTACCGCAATGCCTCGTTCTTGCGCTTTTAAAATTACTTTTCTTGCTGCAATCTAATGTTGTTGGGAATCCGGATCTCTTTACGACCGTTTTACTGAAGACGCGTTATCTATAGACGAGCTATTGGATAACAGGCTGTCTGGGTTCCCGGAAGAATGTGGCCTAATAAGAACCTTTCACGTAAATTGCTCAAGTAACAAAAACTGTAAATTTTCGCTAATATTATTTCGTTCTATATCCTCTCCTTTATTCTTGAGAACCCATACAATATAGTTAGTGCTTCTTTACCATCGAGACTTCCACTGCTGTACATAGGCCTCCCCCAATAACCTCCACATGAGCGACATTGAGCGATCAGCATCCAATGAGTCCCCGCTATCTGAATCAGGTCGCCAGTCCATTTCGTAGGGGGCCGTCCCTTGCTGCGTCTTTCCTCTCGCGGTAGGTACTCTAGAACCTTCGGTTAGTGCTTATATTTATTTAAAAATAAGATTTATGGTAGTTAGTTGTGAAATCTATTTAAAGATACTACTTAGATGATTGTGTAAGCATGACATTATCTATAAATCTAAAAAAAAAAATACTTATAGAAAATATTAATTACCGTACTCGTTAGCTTCATAGTCAGTCAAAGAAGTACTTCTACAGATTATGACTAACTGTGTAGGAGGTCGACGATACTGCATCTTAATCTGATCGGCCAGCGGATAAAAACACCTGCCCCTGCGACAGCACTGGTGTCCAAGACATTCCTCGTCTTATTGAAAACTGCTCTATCTTCGGCAGAGTGCGCAATGACCATCTTATAGTCTGCAATTACTTAAAAATTGATACAACATCCTCTATAACCTGTATCCTTTCGCATTAATCACAATGACCAACTATAGCCATTATACTCCTAAAAGTCAATGTGAAATGGAAAACATTAGCAAATATCTCTTCTACGATTCAGACTGATTAATAAATTCTTTCAGGAAAATATTGTTACCATATATTAAAAAGATAATAAGGTTTCATTCATTACTACGTATTACTTACCTACACAGAAATATTCCTATATTCCTAACTACGCCTCAATATATACATAGGTACTTAAAGGTGTATTAAAACCTCAAAATTAATATGTTCTTTTTAAAACCACCATATTAACTTCGTTTCGACTCGGTAAATATCACGGCAATTTTATTTAGGTTTACTATGTCTGCCCAAAAAAGGAAAGGTTAATTTTTTTTGTAAGCAAAACATGACAAAATTTAATCCATTTAATGCACTCAAAACACCTACACGTACAACATTTGAGGCGTATAAACCTTCGGAACGCTTTAACATGTTAAGCTAAGCATGACCCAAATAAACAAAAAGAATGTCTAAGTATATCATATACATTTCGCAAAACTTTATATTACAAGATTGGATTTAAAATGGCAAATCTCTAGTTTCTATTAAATTAGCGGCGAAATATAGCTAGTCATTCCGAATTATTCAACACCAAATTGCTCGGTGAACAACACAATAAAATAAAAACATGACGGAAAATAACAACCTCTCTAATGCCAGATCTAAGCTTCGAAGGTTGCGCACACGCAGGTCAACGACCCGCCATTGCCAATGTCAGCCATCTTGAGTTCCGCACTGGCTTACGTTCTTCACGTAAGAGGCTGTAACTCTACGCCTGTGTGCGTAATGCTTGTTTTTCAATGTCCATCAAAGCTGTGTGTGTGATTAGAAGTGAATAGTACAAAGCACACTAACGTTCCTTTTCAATGGTGTGCAGCTTTAGATTGTTGTCGGCTGCGTCGAGGCCAACAGATGGCGTTGCGAGACTAGTCTAGGCTAGATCATTAGGAGTCTACAAAGTAAGCTGTATTTGTCGTACAATTTAATACAGCGGTCGTCTTAAGTCGACAATATTATCGCGTTAAGAATCGCAACAATTTAATTGAAGCGTTGATAGCTGCTTTTACTGAAATCTGTGGATTTTCTTGTTGCGAAATAGAATGTAACTAATGGGTCTCATTCATTTAAGTATATCGCAATATATTTTTAGATGTTTGCATTATAGAAATACTTTTTACCTACTTTTTTTCTTTTAACGGCTTACAAATAGTTGTATCTGAGTGTTGTCTCAACGTTATTTTCGTTGCGGACCAAGGAGCACATGAGTGGCACAAGCAAATAAGTGAGCATTGCGCCCTTGAATGTAATCAAGCTGCTAAAAATAAGTATGCAAAATGTTGTAAGTACTCTTAGTCCAATACCAATCTGTTAGTAAAAATAAGTCATATATTCTCCCAATTGAATATGTTAGCTAGTATTGTACTCGTACTGTTAGTGGCATAATCTCAGTTAAGAAGAATTTATTCTTCTCAGTCGTTCTCTCTTGACAGAGTGGTCTTGGTCATAGGGTGTCTGCTTCCGTGATTGCCGCTTTTGCAATCCGTCTCTACCGGACTCTGCAGGTTGCATAGCGAGCATTCTACCACACTTTTCATACTGAAAGACTTAATGGTGTCTCTATCCAAGTGGGTGATAGACCACGTGATCTATTGCCTTCGATTCCGTCCTGAATCACCAATAGCTCCATCGACTTGTTATTACAGGTAACATGTCCAAATAATCTAAGTATTCGTCATTGCACAAACGACAAAAGTCTTAGCTTTATCTTTATTTCTTTCATTATGGACACGTTAGTCCTATGAACAATCTACCCGATTCTGAACATATCCAGAGAGTCAATCTTGCGCCGGCCCTGGATTCTCAAGAAGAATATAACTAATCATATTATAGAAATAACACACACATGAGTACTTAGAGTCAAACTAACAATTGTCATTTACGACAATCCTGACATATAGCTCAGTAGTCAAAGTCTAGCTTATTTGACATGCTAAGATTTAGGATTGGTCTATCTGACCACCCAAGGTGCAGTAGAACCGTAATGTACACGTGTGGCACCAACTGCACTCGAGACCAGCACTAGAACTGTCAATTATATCACAAGCCACAATCCATGACCATAAATCCTTATACACCTTGAACTGTGTTATTATTCAACATTACATTTTTTGCCACCTCGAAATTACTCTTTAAATCACACTATTGTTAAAGAAGTAAAAGTGAAATAACTAAAGGTCGCAATTTATATAATGTCCGTTGCAATTACCTACAATCAATATTTTTGTAACATTTCAAAACCAAAAGCATTTATGTTTTTTTTTCCTGATATTTCGGCATCGCATAATGCAACGATTGTTGTCTTATTCATCAATGCTGTACCTATAATACATTATTATTAAAAGTACATTGATTCATGAAAAACAATCAATATAAATAGCTACACACTGGTAGAAGTAAATTCTGAATAAATAAACTACAGATTCATTTATGACAATCTTTGCAAAAACAATAATGGAATAAATCGTCGATTTCGATGAAGTCAACTCAAAAGTCATTACATTTGATTTAAAACGACTGTGTTTACATACTTACTTCAATCGCAATTTACTGCGAGCTTCAAATAGTGGTATTTATCCAGCGAAATACGAACCTTTGTATCAGGCGAGATCACTCGGTGACAGAAGCCTATAAATATATGGGATTTAATAACGAAAACAATAAAACATAAAGGACTATCTCCATCGCAGTCAATGGGACATATCCGAAGGTGAAATATGGAGACAACACGCATTGATCGTAATACTTGGAACTACACAATAAATTGAAGCAATGAAATACGATTTCAGGATTATGTGGCTGGCACGATTCGTTTAAATCTTTCATCTGTGTTGTAATCCTTAAATATCAATATCAGTTTACCTATTATTTATGTTTTAAATTCAGTAGTTAGATACGGAAATAACGCTTTTATTCAAAGTAATGTAATTGTGCAATATAAACTGTAATATAACATACATCTAAGTGGTTTCAGAAAACACTTTTTTATTGGCATCGCATAGTGGCTGTTAGAAAGAAACAAAGTCGCTGCAGCATCTGACAAATAATCAAATCAACCATTTGTCAGTTATCATAGTCATGCTGGCCTACAAGATAGCTCTGGTTCTACAGAGACCGATCCCGACCTAAGTCATTTTACGGGCTTTCTGCCAAATGTACGACGGCGGTCGCTCAATCAGGTGAACTCGACCACTGACTGGATAGCCAGTGGTAGAGTCCCACCAATCTCGTGAAGTCCTTCATTATTTATTAATTAGACAGCAAAATTCTAATGGTTGCTGATAATAGCAAAAGGCGATCGAAGCTTGTATCAAAAACTACCTTGACTTAAATTTTAAATCAATCGACTAATGTTGCTGTTGACTATACCTATTTTCTAACAGCATTGAAATGACGCTATCTCAATTTTTATCACAGTTCCGTTGACTTTTGATGTTATTTGCTCAATCTATTTGTTCGCACTTGATGTTGCTGATTGCGTTTTTATTGTCCAAACTTTGTACCGGTTAACATCTCAGCTTACCCTTGAATATCATACAGAGTTATTATTCAAGGGTAAGCTAAGTTATAATGCAGCAATTTCCACCTGACCCTTATTTCTTTTTACTCTAACCCAGTAAAAAGAGCAGCAATCAATACATAGTTTTGTTTTCACATTAAAATACATAATATAAATACGAATACACATATTTTTTTCGAAACAGCTAGAAGCACGTACAGTGTTTGAACCAACGACCTTAGAGGCCAAGGCTTCATAGCAAATCTGTTATCATCTTTATATTTTCACCTCTCGTATCGCGTATTGACAGCTCATTATGGTAAAAATTATTTGCTCTAAGTTTTTGTAACAGTTTCTTCAGTTCTTCTTTCTTTATAACAGTATTTTACAAAGGATAACTGATTAACAGACCGTAAATACAATTGTAGATATTCCTTCCTGACAGCAACAACAGTTTGCCAAAACAGCACGCAAAAACATCAAAATAATCATACATATGTGATTAAAATCCTTTTGATCTTTAGACGTGTCGGCTAGATTGCATTCACATGCCAAAAAAATTCGACCTCGTATCTAGGGACCTTCACCGAAATGCTATTTAGGTTCGATAACCCCAGCCATTGTTCCACGGCTCATTCCCATTTATTTATCGCAATCACGATCGCCTTCGTTATTTCCGCGTCATGGGCCTCGTAATTTAATCATTAAAGTTTACGATACACGGGAATTTATGGCGTTTCGGAGGAGCAGCGAATCAAGTGATTTATGCACCGCAAACAATTACTGTTGGTTTAATTTAATACACAGGTCTGCCTTGTATTCTTAAATCCGATTTATTGATGCCCGGACAACGCAGTTGTAATTTTGACTCTTAGGTAACTACTTACGGCGGTGTGTGGCCACAATACGAATAAATTCATACGCAGCTTAAATTTAAATGTATAAAAATATAAGAGAGTATTCCCAAAAATGTAGGTACATAATAATATTAAATCATCAAGTTATTTCTTCATTCAGACAAAGGAACTATGGACTATATGAGACTGTATAATGATAACTGCTTTTATTTCGATTGCTAGTCGCACGCATAGTCTTAAATCCAAATGTTCTCGAATTTAAATCCTGAGTCAGACTGAAACCTTTTCTGTCAAATTCAGAATTTCAAAGTCTATTTGTTGACGTTAGTTTGATAAATCCGATTAGCCTTTGGTATCAAAGTAACAAAAAAAAATTATATTCTAGATAATACTCTTGTGTGGTCTAAGATATTTGATAAGAATTAAGACCGA
The DNA here is from genome assembly GCA_031163375.1 of Conogethes punctiferalis. NCBI lineage: Eukaryota > Metazoa > Arthropoda > Insecta > Lepidoptera > Crambidae > Conogethes > Conogethes punctiferalis. Next base: position 14,814,730 of record CM062085.1, on the reverse strand, counting down.
ATTTACATTATCTATTGGCCAACATTACTATGATTTTGAAAGCTAAGCTTATTATTCTTCCTTAACTGAAGTTTTCGGTTACCTACAAAGCACTTTCATTCATTCATTCATTCACTTGTGTGTGTGTAGTCTCTTTATAGATGCGGCGGTCGCCTTCCTTCCGTTTCCTGCGGGTTGCTTTGTACTTCCTTATAATTTTATGATAATTTTATATTGAATATTCAAACGCTGCTATTATAAATAGGTATATGTAACGAATAGAACCTACTGTCTACTTAATGTAGGTTTTTTTGTTCATGTGACTTAATTCATGTTATTGATATAAAATAAGCACTCAGATTACTAAAATAAATGTCTATACTTATAATAAATACCGAATAAATGGACATCCAATAACTAGTTACTCCAGTTATGTTTATGCAATTAGTAGCAATGCATCATACTATATAGGTATGTAGAATTAACAGAAGGGATTTTGTATAACAGTCATAAGAAAAGCTGTTACCTGTGTTGGGCACTAATCTTAGTAATGTTTTGGAATAACTAGAATGAATAGAAATAATGAATAACTAGAATGAACTTTGTTAGAAAAATTAGAACATACAATGTAACCAAAAACATGTAGGTAATACCAGAGACAAAACAAGAGCAAACATCATATAAATGACATGCAACTTCCAAAAAAATACGCCACCGTAATATTCTACCCTTCACTTACAAAAAAAAACTTATGTATTAATAAATACAGACTGATCAGCATTTCGTGTGACTTACGTTACAGGACCACAAACACTTTGCAAACAGGAGGTATTTGTTACGGCCATCAAATACCCATAAATACATAATAAAGCTAACCAAAAGTGTCGCTGTATAACCGAATCAGTTTTTACCTTGACCCGTCTATATTGTGCCGATAGTAAAATCAACGGTCGTAACGTATTTCTTTTACAACCTAAAGCTACCTGTGTTCACCCCAAGCGTTGAAGCCTTCAGCGGGGGTGAATACAATAAGGTGAATAAAATTTCGGTCGTGGGAACGCACGGTATGAATGAACACCTGTAGATGTACGGTGAGGAGGCGTTGGCAGTTATTGTTTGATAAAAAAATCTATACATTCAATTGATATAGTGTGTGAATCATAACTATAAGAGACGGTTGGACGTAGATTGTAATGGAATTTTCTAATACCGTGTCCACTTTGACCCGAGAAGATTTGAAATATAGCCATAAATAACCAAGAGCACAACTTTACGTCACAGTTTAAAATTTTGCTTTCGAGCAGGACAGCGATTGGAGATGTGTACTTACTATAAAAAAGTGGTTTTTACTTGACCAAGTAGATCAGACCGAAGGGATAACCAAGAAACACATTGTGGTTAGGATTTTGCCATTGGGATGTTGGGAGTACATGTAGGTAAACTTAGAAATACGTAGGCAACGGATATTTTTTACACTTCACATAGGTAGTGATTTTTTTTATTGAAGAAGGCATTTAAAGCAATGTAGTTTGATATCTTGTAAAAAAATATCTTTAAAGTCACGCCCTTAAAGTACATCTCCAAATTTAAAAGGTAGCTTCGAAGGCCATCGCTAGATAAACGTGTGCTTATATAACGTTTTATTAAATAGCTCTCTTTTTAATAGTAGCTCTACATAATGGCTTCTACGCCTGATGGAAAGCGAAAGAGAAGCCCAAGACACTGTGACAACGGGCAAGTAACCAGTCAGTTACCTGTCAGTTGCCACCGCCATGCCGGCCCAACCCTAACCCCCCACGAGCTCCGGAGACCCTACTCACCAGCACAAATACGACCCGGAGGTCATTTGGCTGCGGTATTCTATAGGGTGGAGATCCTTCCCCGGACGGGCGGCTCAATTCGAGCGAAGATTGCGCTCTGCCCTACCTCTCTTAAAATAAATGTCTAATTAAAATTTGCGTAAGTTAATTTGGGACTTTTTGTCGATTGAAATTGTAGTAAGTAGGTACTATATGGTTGTCTGAACCGACTTTTTTTTTCGACCGAGGAATTGATGTCACTCTTTTACCCACACGCCAACCGCAAGCCTAAACAATACGTCAAGTATATATCTATTTATAACTCAAGTTTTCTGCGGAAATTTTATATTCATACCTTTTTGCGCAGTTCTTCACATTATCCTATTGTTTTACATAATATCCCCTCGGTAGTGTTCATTGTATACATTGCATTTGTTATGTAAGCCATAAAACATTCTTGTTTAAGAAGAAAACATGTGATTTTTTTTTCATAAAAAGGCCAGTAAGTATGCGCAATCATAAATATTATACATAATTCATGTCTTCCGAACGTAGAATGATGTTCTACATAATAATAAACAATATGGGTAACATTTGTAATAATGCGAAATACCTATAATGCTCTTGACTTTACAGGATGAATTTATATATATATACCTAGATAGATAGATATATGTACTTTATTGGACACCATACAGTTGACTTAAAACTAGGTACCTATAAGACATCTATTGCATAATATGGGGCGGCTATAAGTGATCTCTTCCAGACAACCTTTGGGTTATTTATAGGAAAGGGTGAGGTGAGCTATTAACTGAATCTGAATTGATTATGATACCATACAGATATATTATTTGTATGTTTTTTTATTGCCATTAGTGGCAGACGAGCAGGTGGCCTGTCTGATATTAAACAGTAACCGCCGCCCATGAACATCAGCAATGCCGGGGGCACAGCCATGCCGCTGCCTACCGTGAGGAAAGAGCTCTCTTTAAACCACGCTTATAGAAGGACAGGTCGTCGCGATCAGGGAATACCGCGGCTGGGAGGTCGTTCCAGAATTTGCAAGTTCGTGGAAGAAATGAACGCTGAAAACGAACAGTTCTGGACAAGATCGTCTCCAGGTGGTTAATCGGTTGGTGATAAGTCATGATTATCAACCTATTGCAGTCCACTGCTGGACCTCTCCAGTGTTGGCCACTTTGGGCAAACAGCTGAAGGATATACATACCCATAGGCCATAATCACCACTCTGGGCAGGCGAGTTGGCGTTCGCAGGGCGTAGCTTCTCGCTCACATGACGCTACTGCCCGTCATCGGTCTGTGGTACCTTCAATTGTGATGGTTATCCCGCCACTAATCGATTGCCAGCGGCTCGTTTGTTATTCGGCAGGGTGTAAGTCTCTTAGAGTACTCTGCTAAGTTAACAAGCCACAAATTGTATGTAAGCCGAATAGCTCGTTTCAAATGAAAACAATATCACTTTTCTTTGACCTAATTCGCATAATGGTCGGACTAAAACAAACGGGGTACATAATAAACGGACGCGGTAGGACATATTTAAATAATACACGTGCATGGGTCACCTCAGTTATTCCTATGATGTCAAGGAATTCTTGCAGACATTTTGCAAAACAATTTGGTTGCGTAATGTTTGTAATACTTCCGTTCATTTTTACGTAGAACAGTTACCTATATACATATTGGCTTTGTTTAATTTTTATTTAACATAAAACGTACTCGTATTGTTATATAATTTATTTTAAGACAAATTGGCGACGGAATAAAGTACCTACCTATAAACCGAAATTTTTAGCCGGTTCTTTGGATAGAAACAGTTTTACGAATTCGTCGGTAGAATCATTTTCATTTGTATTGATGATAGGTGCTTGATTCAAGTCTATATGAATAACGATTTCTTTTTCTTCTACCTCTATTTTCTATTTCTGTTGGACTAAATTGATGGGTTAATTGTACAAGTAGGTAACATATTTCGACAATTAATATTTTTCAGGCAAATAAATATTGAAGAATGAAGCTTTGTCGTATATATTTATAAAAGCTAGATTATTTGACAGTGCACATCTTTGTATCAGTTTACAAAAGACAATTTTTTAACAAAATAAGTTCAAATTATTTGACAAATTTTTACAAAAAATATAAGAACATGGACTCGGTTTTCGATTTAAATAAAATATAAACTGTGCGCTGTTAAAAAGGAATCTATGTAACTGAAACTGATATTTGGAGACGGTATATTATTCTTTAAGATGGTAGGTTTAATACATTATTATTATCCTATCATAGCAAAATTAATTGTAGGTGATATATGAAAGCTACAAATGAAAGCTCCAATTTTAAAATAGGTTTCACGAATTGTCGAGATTAATCTCGATTGTTATCCGTATCAGTAAATTATGTAATTATATCAAGCTCCAAATCCCGAACGCACGTACGGATAAAAAAGTGAAATCATCATAAACAAATCGGACTTTACTCAATTTGGGTTACAAATCGCGAAGTGAAGTAACAGCACCCAAGCCCGGCGTGATAGCGGTATCTGCTGAATAACACACATCGCGTCACGTGTGACTTCACTCTCTGCAAGTCAATTGTACGCTGGGCCGCTAAAATGGCGCTTGTTTTGTTGTTTAGAGCTACAGATAACCCCCCACATGCTCGGCATTTTCTATCGGTTCATCTCGGTTCTATAAACTATTAAAAATGTCTCCAATACACACGGGTTTGACGATTGGTCAGTGCATGCATGTGTCGCGCCTGCTGTCTATACAATATTATGACACAGCCGCTTTGCCACGCGTAGAATGTCTTAATCCGGTATCCGGTATCCGGTCCCATTTACAAAACATCCGATTTGCACAATGTCCTATTCGCAAAACGTCAATTTTGCAGAATGTTCTATTCGCAAAATGTCCAATTCTAACATTAGCTATCCCGTGGCTTTAATGACCCACTTGATTCGCTGATTTAAAATGAAAACATTATAATATTAGATATGAATCTTTCTAAACACGCTAACACTCTGAAGCAATATAAAATTAATGTTAAAAATTGGTTTCCCTATAAAAACAAAAGCTTCGAGCACTTTCCTAATTTGTAGAAAATACTCGTAGAGCAACAGCAATATTTTCTGAAGTTGCATCGTGAAATTAAACAAAACCTGTGCAAGTCTTAAAAAAAACAGTTTTAACTCGTAGAGGCCTATAACTTTAGAAGTTTATTAACGTCATTGTTAACTCTTTGGTTATGTTTTAGACAAAATTCAGCCATACGACCTATTACTGGCTGCTGAAGCTTAGGAAAATCATTAGGTAATTGCGTAAGTTTTATGTAAGTATTTTAAAATTGATCCCATTCTATTTCTGTAAAAATTGAGAATATATTGCATGCTATAACGATAAAAAACGATATGAAATAAATAAATATTGTACGTAATAGGTTCTCCACTAATTTTCGAGCCCCTAAATTTTACCTAAAATATTATTGTATAAAGCCAAAAATATGTTACTTTTCCGTAAATAAAATTCTTAGGTTATTTTCTAGTACGCCATCTTAACGCTGATAATAATATTTCATTATGTAAGTACATTCATACTTCAGAACCAAAATTTAATAGAAACATTTTGTAACCATAATATCCACGTGACCATAGTTCTACATAAATCTGGATAATATCTACCTCGTTTTTACGCAACAAGAAATAGCGCTGAAGAGTTGTTCAAAATATTTTATTTAATATATTATTTAGCATGTACGAAGGTACATATCAACGCACTTGTGATATATCCCTGGTCCATAGGCTTTTAGAGGGGAATGCATTAGGCACCTTCATGCCGTCTCCGGGGGGAGGCGGCATGGTGTGTGGGACTCACACCTCCCAAAATGGGAGAGCATACCCATTAAACCCCCCTGTGTCGCCAGTGGGCAGCAAGTTGCAGGGACACGGGTAGTGCCGTAGCATACGGCCACATACTGCCTGGCCAGTCGCAGATGATAAGCGGCCGGCACTCCTGGTCCGGCCGGGGAGCAATAGAGTGCTCCCCGGGCGAATCTCGTGCAACGGTGTGGCTGCACACCGCTTAACATCAGACGGGACGTGCTTCCTTGTTTGCCACCATAGTAGTACATAAAAATGTACCAATTTTTATACATTTTAGAATGAAATTGGCTTATTTTCAAACACACTTGTTTGCTGATGTTTTATTTAATTAGAATAGCAGCAAAAATGTTACCTAGAAATAGCGATACTTAGTGAACAAACAGTATAAGTATTTGGTTAATCAACTTAGCCAAGTTAATTCAGCAGCAGCAGAGCAGGCATGAAAAAGAACTTGCAACTGCAGAGTTGCAAGTGCAGACTTTTAACAAAAGATTTAAAAAATTATACATATTTTCAAAACTTTATAAGATAAAATTTACCAGGTTATTACAGCAACTACAAGCCATTTAGAATAAGATAAGTCCAATCCTGAAAATGTTGCATAGCAAAAAATACGTGTTATCAATCACGTATGATGCATTTAGTTCTGTCGTGGTGTACGTTTAATTTACCTTTCAATTATTGTAATCATTAATTGTACATTCATTTTAACATTTCTACCTTTATTTCTTCTTCTCCTCAATTTTGGTAGCAGACTGTTTTACTGACCGACCCGTGATAGATTGGCGAATTGTAAGTCTACACTAATATTATAAAGAGGAAAGATTTGTATTTGTGTATGTAACGAGTGAGAATGAGTTTATACTTAAAAAGTACAGGGGCCCTACTACAAAAAACGAAACCGATCGTTCGTTGAACGGATCGTGTACTTTGGTACCATAAATCCCACTCATTTATCCCTCCCGTGTTCAAATATACGAACTTAAATTCGTCAAAGTCAATTTTCAATAATTTGATTCATATTATTATATTGGACCACGGGAGGGACAAATGGGAGAGATTTATTTTGCAAAATTACGCGATCCGTTCAACGAACGATCGTTTTCGTTTTTTGTAGTAGGGCCCCTGGACCGATTTTAATAGTTCTTTTTTTATTAGAAAGCTACATTATCACTGACATAGGCTATATTTAGTTTAAAAATGTTTATCTGAAACACCCGAAGCAAAACGAGGGCGGGTCGCTAGTGTTTTACAAATACTTATAACGAACGTTTATTCTAGTGAAAGAAAGTGCAGGATGAATGTTTATTCATATAAGTTTTGATAAAATATTTTGTAAATTAATAATTTGATTTGAAAAATATCCCAGATAATTTAGTAAGCTTTTCAGATATTTTTTTAGGTACAGATAAATGACCCGTTCCTTTAGTGTTCGAAGGAGAATTTTTAAGTTAAACATATTTAAACATTTGTATTTTAAATGTACGTATTAAATTATTCCTCAATAGACGTTCAACAACATGTTTTTATCCTTCGTAGTCCAACACGTGATGCACGTGACCACAAATTTCGCCTATTTGGTTTTGTAAATTATTGATATAAATACGAAATTCTCATGCATCCATTCAATACGGATGATGACAAGGTATGAAAATGAAGAAAATAATTAGTCCGTCTCTTAGATAATAAAAAAATATAAGACCCGTATTTTTTGTTTTGTCGAAATAACAAGAAAATACTTAGATATAGCGCATTAAAGTTACGGAGTGGGGGCTAACTACGTCACGTTAGAGTATATTTTGTACTCTAACGTGACGTCATGTGACATTTAATATCAATGTATCTTCGTAAGTTTTTGAACAAGAGGCAAAATAAAAAATACGTATCCAATATTTTTCATTAATCTATCTGATGGACATTAAATTATTTTTTAGTCATCATCCCAATTGGCTTTCCGAAATAGATTCTCAAGAAACTGTTGGTAGCTGACATAATTTTAGAATAGTGTTTCTCTTTCTTTCTGTAGGTATTGTACAACTTATTATATATAGGTATTTTTAATTAATTTAGAGACAAAATTTCAGCAAAGTATGAGGCAAATTGGATTTACAGCTTAACGTCTAAATTATATAGCATCATTGTATGAGTTTCAATTAAACATAAATTAAAAACTGTAGAGAATGTAATATTTATTTACTTTATTTATTTCACAAATAGATATATAGCAAAGATTTTAAAAATACCTATATTTTTATTAACGGAGTTATAAAGCTTAATAATAGTTATGGATTAGAAAAAGACATTGAGTAATATGATATGACAACCTAAGCACCATGCAACATGCATCGAAAAATCTGTTTTGTGTAAGAGGGACGAATATTCTTCCACATCAAGTAGCCTTTCTTTAAAATCGTTGTAAATAAAAACGTAAAAATGTTAATAAAACCTATATACCATTCTTTTTTAATATATAGTCGGTTAAATGACGTCGCAAGCGTATCTAAACTTAAAATGGTATACCCATAAAAATAGAATTTTCATAAGTGAGGACGCATTAAAATTCAATGATATAGAATGCTTTAAACATTTGAAAAATCACAAATACTCACACGTGATCTTATGATAATTGTCTTCGCTTTAATAAATAAATTTGAATACTTTCTTTTTTGTTGCAATTTGTATGAATGGAACTATCCAACATACATTTTAACAAGCACAGGCTAGAGTTGACCTGTGTTCGAAAAATATATTTGATAGACAAACAGCCTACATTTTGTGAATTTATTTTTTATTGGTGACAAAAAGGACTATGAAAACACCATAAATTACAAAATGCACAAGACTTATGATACCACCGAGACCGTCAAAACGTCATTTAAATATATATATATTTTGTTAATGGATGCCAAAGTTGAAATAAATATTTTGCATTTTTTCCGAAACCAAAATTCTAAAACATAGCTAAATACCACAGGCCGTTGACGGCCAGAAGAGTCACTGAAGCGAGAAACTAAGGCCCTGCGATCGCCAAAACGTCTGCCCAGCGTGACGATTGTAGGTAAAGCCTCCAGTTGTTTGATCAAAGTGGCGAACAACTGGAGAGGCCTATGTCCAGCAGTGGACTGTGATGGGTTGATGTTGATGATGAAATTCTAAGTTTATTCAAACTAAATATTTCTGATCACTCACAATAATAATGTCAACTTTTTGTTTTCTCAAGGATTCTGTAAAATTTTTGTTGGTATCATTCATTCATTGTTCTGTTTGCAATCGAAAAGTAAATTTAGGTAGGTACCTAAAATTGATTGAACTTCATGACCATGTAATAAGTTTTGAAAAAATATCTCGATAGCCGATCGTGCACGAGGCGAGCAGAATATATTCGAATCGATACTTCTGAAGTCGAATAAAAAAATACCTTCCTTCACTTTCCAGTGCGTGGTAACGGGATCAGTAGCTGTCTCGGCTTCCATACACGCGCAGAGGATCGTGATCCGGGATCCATCCCCGTGGCTGGGCACGCGATGACGCTCATAGCTGAAACCCATTTGCATATGTCCAACGCCAAACAAAAGTGATACGGATCATTCTGTAACGATACATTTAAATATAAAATTAAAAAGTGAAATGAATTTTAGTTCGGTTGGGTTAATTCGGAAATCGAATTATTCGAAATTCCCTGTAGAAGAGTATGGTAAAAGGTAATTATTATTATTCCTCATCCGTCACACTTCCATTGCTGCCAATTTAATATACTAAGTAATATAATTGTTTATATTAATGCAACAAATGTTTTGCCATACCCTAATAGGGTCTATATTCTATACTAGTTATAAGTTGTTTAATTATGTATGAATATGCAACCATATGGTTGCAAATAAATGAATATGAAAGACTGTCACTTAGTTTCAAGAACAAATATTTTTTGAGGTATACAGAAACTAGCTTAACACAGCTTTTTTATGAGTACACTATATCCTATAGCCTATTCGGAGACTTTATTAGTAACTGATCTACTACAATGAACATACTTAAGCATTTTATACGCGAATGCACATACGACATAATTGACTGATACTATAATACTTAAAATACACAATTTTATAACACAACAATGTTGTTATTTCTTAGTATTTAAAAACGAGTGTTTAAATAGTGATTTTATAGAGAACTAGCTGCTGCCCGCGGCTCTGCCCGCGTGAATATTCGTATAAAACATAGCCTATGTGTTAATCTGATGTACAAACTATATTCCTGTAAAGTTTCATTATAATCCGTTTAGTAGTTTTTGCGTGAAAGTGGAACAAACATCCATCCATCTATCCAAACAAACTTTCGCGTTTGTAATATTAGTAGGACTACACATCTACTCCATCTTTTTTGTCAGTCAAATGTCTCTAAACATTTTCTGACTATGTCTTTGTTATTGAATATCTAGTCTATTATTTTTCTCGATTTTAATCAGATGAGTATAGTGTGATAAGTGGCCGTCAGCACTTTAAAGTACTTCTTCTATATTGGTTGGTACATTCTTTTAATCATTATTGACCGCATTGTATACCTAAATACTCAATATTAAGAGCTATAAAAATATCATAATATTATAGAATTCACTAAAACGTGTAATTGATAATAAATAGCTATTATGTCAGTAAAGTTTGTTATATTAGTTGGGTTACATTTTGTACGATTTATCAGAAATTAGTTAATCAGCGGAGTTTTTCGCCACTGAACCGATTATTTTAGACATAAATAAATACCAATCGAGCTATTTATACCACCATAAAATCAACTTAAATCACTATGTTCGTCTAAACTTTTTCAGTGTAAGTATTCTAACCACTAAAATCTTTTTGCAAAATTCTTCACACGATTTTCGTCTATAACAATAAAGAAATACAATTTAGAATTGATTACATAAGAAATTACGTTCAACCAATCGATTGAAGCGACTTACACGCGAGTCCAAAAGGACGTATCGATACATCCGCTTTAAAAGAATCTCTACCTTATTGAAGATGTTTTACGGTTGAGTTTCAATAGATGCTGAAGTCATGATGGAGCTTTTTTTATAGTGGTAACAAGTATTGCGCGTAGAATACCTACTGAGCGGAGGCCGAGCAGGGTCGATGGCTTCTTGGAGACACGTGAGTTGTACCGTTAGCCTGCACACGCCGGGGCCTTCAACACATGGAAAGGAAAATCTGTGAGGCGGCACGGTCAGCAAACAACTGTGTGGAAAAGTACGAAATTGGACTTGGAAGTTTCCGCGATAGTTCACCGTTTATGATGAATACACAATTGTGTATCTAGTATTTATTATGTTACACAAGATTTAGTGACGTCCAGCAGCTGAATAATGTCTGTTATCGCTGTCTCTGATACGGCGGGATATATTTATAATCCTACTTATTACTTCTCAGTCTACGTCAATCACGTGGATATTTTCTATGAGCTATAGAGTGTATCTAATATAAGTGTATGGCTTATTAGTTAGGTATAAACGTTATGGTTCCTATAAGCAATGATGCTTTAAGTTTATTTAAGGTCTGAAAACATTGCTCCAAATTATTTACCACACAAAACTTTAGCTTTATGAATATATATATGCCACTTATAACTAGGAACCAAACCCATTTGCCAAAAATGATACAATTGTAGAATATTTATTTTTTTAATTTTAAACTAATTAAATTTATTTTACTAATCTCTTACAGAATATAAAAGTATTAATTCTTTAAAAATATAACTTTTATTTAAATTATCAATCACCCAATGTTATATTTAATACAGTTTTATTGTAAAGCTCTTTCATATCATTATATTTTAATTAACTTTATCAAACACTAAAACTAAGTGATAAGAAATAAATTTAGGTGTTTTTATTTTTCACATATTTTTAAAAATTGTCTACGACTAAATATATGTATTCATTACCGCTGCTGACGCTACTACTTCTATCTTATACAAAATAAGACAAATCATATTCTACGTTATGTCTCTGATCTTAAAGGTTAAAACTAAACTCGGTGTAATTCGTTGTATGTGTGCGTAGAGATTTTTAACATTCGCACGGGCGTAAGATACTCGTACAATAATGCCTGTATGATAATTTGTTTACATCCTTGTATGACCGAGATTCAGAGGCCGCAGAAAGGTATCAGTCTCGTGAACGCCCTAAGTAGGACTCATCTGAATTCCATGTGGGCATTACGTATCGTAAAACTCAAATTATGAGCAGTTCACAGCCAATGCTGGCCAGAACATAATTGGGGCAGTGAGAAATTTACTGACGTAAGTTGTATGTTGTTGTTCATGGCGATCGGTATACTTTTTATATAATTTAATGCGGTATGTTATTAACTATTTCGGTTTCAATGCAACTGTTTATTACTGGGATTTATATCCCGGAGAAATTGAATTGAAACCAGTATTTCAGCATGTAGTCGTATAACAAATAAATACATTTTTGAACCTTTGTAAAAATGAGTATTTTCGAATACAAGTGAAACAATTAAATTTACTAAATTCTCCTTAACTTGAATCAATAACTAGGCAACATAATTAATACTAGAAATTACACATAACTATGTAGTGTATAACAAAACGGAAAAACCAGTACTCATTTATACTTCAAACCACCATTAATAAGAATATAACCCTTACTTTTACCTGTAACCAGACACAGATAAATTATTCATTATATCAATCATTGTGCCATAGAGAGTCTATTACGACGACCAGGCCTACGGGCCTTTATCAAGTTATCTGTCCGTCGAGCTAGTCTCAATAGTATTAACAATAAGAACTTAATTGACTGTTTACTCTATACAGACAATTAGTTACATAATAAAGTGGGCGACCCATCATCTTTTCGCTCCAAGCCCGTGGGGCATCCTGCTGAATAGCAAACGAGGCTCTGACAACCTACTGGTGGCGTTATAGCCATCACGATTGAAGGCGTAGCGAAACAACACAACCCGATAACAGGCAACAGCGTCACCGGAGCGAGAGGCTACGCCCTGCGATCGCCAACCCGCCTGCCCAGCGTGGCGATCATGGGTAAATCCTCCAGATGTTTGCCCAAAGTGGCGAATAACAGGAGAGGCCTATGTCCAGCAGTGGACTGCTATAGGCTAATGATGACGATGAAGTTACATAATACTGAGCGCGAAATATGTTCCAAGGAAATTAAAACTACTACAAATCCCGTTGATGTCTTTCCCTTGCATTGTAGCGCGCGCCGTAGTCATCGCCCCCATACAACAGTATTATGTATTATGTTCTAAGAATAGTGTCGCATGCCCTATAACTAAGCTTCCTTAACAAACACTAAGCTATTTTGAAGCGGTTTTAATTTATTTTATTTTATTAAAATTTATTTGATTAACCCTATATTAATTTAAAATTTACTAAAGTATTCGTTCAAACTATCTAACTAACTATCTAAATAAAAAATGAACAGAAAGGTACGTAACTAAAAAAATTAACAGAAGAATTTAAATAGTCCAAATAATAATGTTTATTCTTGTACTATAAAACCCGTAGAACCCGTAGAATACCCGTAAAATTACGTAGATATTTAAAAAACATCGAAATTAAACTTATGTTAATTACTATCTACTTAATACAAAATTATGTGATATTACTACTAGATTAAAATAACAACCAGTGAATACTTGATCTCAAACTAAGGTTTACATTATGTACCTTCATTTACTTTGTACCTGCATATTAAAACTCGGCAGGATTAATATGAGCAAACCTGTGTTTAATGCATGAACTAGTTTTAGCAATCGTGTTACTATTATAAAATCTGATACCATACTCTTAATAATGTCACCAAAACTCTTATGCAACTTTTGAGAAAAACATGAAATATGCATTTAGGTAAACAATAATATTCCGTCTTAGAATTGACTGGAAAAATACCGCGCTTTCTTAGGGTAATGAAAATAAGAAATAACTGCATGACTGACGTTGTATTACACTATAAGTGGTATTTATTTTGAAACTTACGAAAGAGTGATTAATATTTACGGTAAATACAATACAGATAATATAAAATCGATATAATATATTTTTTACAAGCTTTTTCTCAGACTATAATATCTTATATAAACAGGTTGTTTATAAACCGCACAGAAACAATGGATTGTTTCCAGTAGTTTATCGAAATTCCTAAGGAAAAGCATTCTGCATCTCATCTGTCAACCCTGCTTTGTAACTATCCTTAAAAGGAGGCTGACCTCGTTTGCCTTTCTCTTGCGTACGGCCACAATGCTCATCTTCATTGTTTTTTTGGGTTTTCCTCATGAAAATAAACAAGGAAACGTACCGCCCCTGACTTTCTGTTGATGAAATCAAGGTTTTCGTACCACGCTCTTGTTTACAGCAAGCTGGCAGTGTTATGTTTGCATTCTGAATACGATTTCGAGGTCGTTGTCGGGAGTGAGGACACAGGTCTAAGTGGGTCGGAGTACGGCGTGTTAGTTTCGTGGGATGCAGACTGGATGTTGTGTTTCAGAATAACAGATAACATAACAACATCAACGTGAGTCATAGTTGGCAACAAACTCGACACAATAAACTGATATTATAAGCAAGGTACTGTTTTACAGATAATGTTATTTTCTTATACTAATCTTAACAGTCGGAAGGCTTCCACGGTACGTTTTGCGCGCAATTTTCTACTATGTGCGATTCTTTATTTTAGTTTTAGCTGCGACATTTCTGAATGGATACGACTAGGAAACCTCCAAAAAACGAGCCTATAGATTTCTCAAAGGCCGGCAACGCACCTCTAAGGCCGGGTTCCCATTACGCCGGACCGTCAGATCTGCCGGTCCGGTAAAATTGCCGGAAGTCCTAGTGGTGGTACAAATTGTATGAAGCTATTCACATTATCCCGAGTCCGGTTTTTTAGCAGAGCCCGGCATTTTTCATACAATTTAGGCTGGGAATGGGAACCCAGTCTAACTCGCCTGGTGTCGCGGTGTCTATGGGCTGAAGTGATCACTTACCATCAAGTGACTTTCAGGCTCGTTTGTCCTGAATAATAAGAGTTAAGAAACAGAGAGTGCACATGTTTTTGCGTACTTGCTCACTTTATTTCTCTGTAATGGGTCTCCCTGGCCATTGTGTTGTGTTGTACCTAGTTGCGTCTGCGTTGTACCAGTATATCAATCTCTATTTCAATATACCTCCAGGCTTATATATCCTACTAGCTGCGGCAGCGGCTTCGTCCGCGTTCATACAACTGTATCACAGAAGTGTTTCTTCGTCCCTTTTTTCGCAATAAAAGGTAGCCTATGTCCTTTCTCAGGGTCTAAAGATTGTATGTGCCAAATTTCATCAAAATCGGTTGAAAGGTATAAGCGGGAAAGCGTAACGGACAGACATATAACTTAACTCCAACAAAATCTGGATTTATGAAGAGTTGATGAAATTAGGCTAAAGGGCACATGAATTTTATTAACTGCGAGTATAGGTATTTATTATTCACATCTTCCTCATTTTTCAAGTGGTAAGGAAATTCTGATACGATTCTGGTGTAATAAAAGTAAAACGGAATCAGACCAATAAAATAAGAAGAGACTGCATGGAATGAGGTTTACTGCCTTGAAACTTATTACGTCGAATGATTATAAATTACAAATTTATGGATCTCTGATTTTTTTAAACTTTTATAGATCATCTCGAACTGAAAGTGAGTATTCTAGAACAATCCGATAAAAATACTTAAGGACGTATTTACACAAGAGTATAGTGTAGGTTATTATTTATTAAAGGCGTATCTAAATACCACAGACCGATGACGGGCAGCAGCGTCACCGGAGCGAGAAGCTACGCCCTGCGATCGCCAACCCGCCTGCCCAGCGTGGCGATTATGGTTATATCCTCCAGATGTTTGCCCTAGGTGGCGAGCAACTGGAGAGGCCTATGTCCAGTAGTGAACTGCAATAGGCTGAAGATGATGATGATGATGATAGTGTAGGTTATTATCAAATAATAAGACAAAAATACTTGAGTATAATATGTTAGTAGTTAAATCCAACGTACGAGTAGAACATTCATTTATTTGTGATTGCTTATGCTAATGCTCATATTGTATGAGTATATATTTTGGAGCTATTTATTATTATGATAACGCTCACTAATTTCAACTGTATTACTAAAGTGAAAATCTTTTCATATTCTAGTACATATTATAAATAGAACTCTGCTATTATCTCAGCAATGAATGGTTCTTCCCCAATTAGCGCCTCAAGCTCTCTAATTAAAACCATGCCCTCTGAATCGAGTTGTTCTCAAGCGCGAACGACAAGTCAAGTAAACTATAAGAACCTCACTAATTTTATTGTTTTTCTCACGCTGAATCATACGCCGACCAAAATAAGCGAGCCGGTCTCTGTGTCCCCATTTTTTGCCACAAACAACTTGCAGTTCGTTGACCTTCCTCTCGAAAGACACCTAGCTCGAAGCGTGTGGCCAAAACTATCTTCGACGCCACGGAAAGCTCGCACTTGGGCGTTTCGTGAACAACATTTTTTTATCAAATGCAGAGCGATTTGGATCCTTTCTAAAGCGCGTACTGTGAGTTACTTTTATTGTAACAATTATTTAGAGTGTTTACTGAAAAGTTCTGAACATTGATATGAGATGCATATCATAATTAATATAATTATTATTAGACATTCATTAGATTGCCAGTTTATTTCAACAAAATTTTAATGAGGTATCTACATTTTTTAGGTATTACAACTATTACAGTCATGTGTGCAAAAATAATTAAATACACCAACTTTGCTAGTTTTGAATGACTACGCTTACCATTATGGAGTTGTTTTATTTTGTCGATAATTTCAATCGTAGCAAAGCTTCATACATTTACTAGAGCTTCCTATGGTAAAGCTCATTTGCAAGTAAAAAATTTAATTAAGTTAAATTATAAAAAGAATTCCGAAAACTCAACTGTCGTCGGTAACCAGTTACTCCCACGTATTTATATACCTACACTTACATACAAGAATAGCGTACAATTTATAAAGAACTTAGGCACATTTATAAGTACTTCCAAGTATGACGTCATTAATACGCATGACCGATCAGCGTGCATATACGTTCAAATTATAAAAGCGTTCATTAAGAGGCAAAAGCATGTATGCTCAACCAAATTATTCATAAACCACAACCATTATGAACTAGTGGCTAATTGTAGCGCCGAACCACTCTTAATCTAATAAACAATTTAGGTTTAATTGACATCATAAATTGCGAATGAATGGCATTCTCAAATTTTCCAACAAGATTTTAAAATAAAACTTGTTTTACGCATATTGGTTAAGTTTTAATTAACATTCTAATATATGATTTTACGCACGATTCTAATTACGATTTTTGAACAAAATCTCAAACCTATGGGATAATTGACAACCATAGATATACACAATACACATTAAGTTTGTACAAGAGAATTAGCTATGGCTTTTGGGCTTCTCCGAGGTTTTTTGATTTGCTTACAATTATTAATCGCTTCTAACTAACATAATGACAGTTCGTTATAATGTAGGTAATATTGTAATACATTATTTAAATTGTTCGACTGAAGGATAAATCGAAAAGGGATGTGAAATAAGAAAATGACCGTTTCTTGAAAGCAGGTGGTAACTACAGGCTCACTTTTAACTGAAAATAGAGGCCATAGGCAAATATTTCAAAATTTGATTGCTTTTATTATTTCATAAACTACATATTAAACATATTCTTAGACAAAATATCCAAAGTATCAGGACATACCATATCAGAGTTGTTTTACTTTATTTTATTTTCATTTCATATCGATTTACGAAAGTTACCTTCGTGGCCGTCATTTTGAAAAAGTTTGCGAAAAAATCGCAATCGTTATTCCAAATCTGAGATCTGGGACCCCTATAGTCAATGGTTATCATAAAAAGGTGTCTTAATAATTTTACACAGGAAAAAATTTAGTTAAAATGTGGCTTGTGCAGATTGAATTTATATCATAAGCAATCGAAACTGAACTAGGTTAATCGTATTTGATGCATTTGTTTCTCAAAAGTATCTCGATTCTTTGAAACACTGAAGAAAACAGGAAAGGTATCATAAAATCTTATGGTTTTTTATTTACAGGATACTAATAAAGACTTAGAGCTATTTGCCAATAAAAAAAAATTAGTTTAATTATTAAGCAGATAAGCAAACTTGCACGTTCACGATCCCAGAGATATTACATATATTTTTTATGAGTATATACGCTATTTTTTATTGATAAAGGTACACCAACAGCTTAACTAGTGGTACAAGTCTTATACATAATTATACCTTTTATAAGGGTACAAAACATTGATCAAATTTTTTATTAAAAATTTTAATAGGGAAGGGGATTTATACAAATGAAGCAAAATATAAAACTACTGTAAAAAGTAAAATTACTTTCAAAATTTGCAAACAATGCGCAAACATGGTTTTGTTTTCTTTTTTTTTAAGAACTGTATTTAATGAACATATGTCATAATAGAATACTTTTGTATTTTTGCACCATAATAACTTTACATTTAATAGGTATAATGCTTGTAAATCTAAATATATAAAACTCAAAGGTGACTGACTGACTGACTGACTGACTGACTGACATAGTGATCTATCAACGCACAGCCCAAACTACTGGACCAATCGGGCTGAAATTTGGCATGCAGGTAGATGTAATGACGTAGGCGTCCGCTAAGAAAGGATTTTGATCAATTCTACCCCCAAGGGGCTAAAATAGGGGATGAAAGTTAGTATAAAATTTTGTCAATTTTAAGCCGTTTGGGCTAAGACTTTGCATGTGTAAAGCTACTATGACGTAGGTATCCGCTAAAAAAGGGGTTTGATCATTTCTACCCCCAAGGGGATAAAATAGGGGATGAAAGTTTGTATAAAACTTTGTCAATTTTAAGCCGATTGGGCGAAGAATTTGCATGTATAAAGCTACTATGACGTAGGCATCCGCTAAAAAGGGGTTTTAATCATTTCAACCCCCGAGGGGATAAAATAGCTGATGAAAAAATAGGTTTGTATAAAATTTTGTAAATTTTAAGCCGATTGGTCTAAGACTTGGAATGTATAAAGCTACGACGTGCTATGACGTTTAAGCATCCGCTTAAAAGAATTTTGATCATTTCGAGCCCCAAGGGGATAAAATAGGGGATAAAAGTTAAACCGTTCGGGCTGAGACTTTGCATTCACAAAGCTATACCATGACGTGATAGCTATTGCCGAGAAAGGGTTTTGATAAATTCCACTCCGAAAGGGATAAAATTTCAAAATTTTAAATCAACCCTTTATGTCACAAAAAGCTATACCATGACGTGGTAGATATTGCCAAGAAAGGGTTTTGATAAATTCCACTCAGAAAAGGGATAAAATTTCAAAATTTTGCACTTGAAATTTAGAAGGGACGTAGCTTAGGTACCGTAGAGGTGCACTAAGAAAAGAATTCCCGAAATTCCCACGGGAACGAGAGGGACATGCATGAGAAATAGTTACATGTATTTATCGTAAAATAGATAAAAATATACTATGAACAGTGAAAACAAAATCAAAATTGGCTGAAAAATGGGCGAGATAGAGTCGTTGAAAATTAATATATCCGTCTCTCTCACGAAAACAGATTTTTCTATGGAGTTTGTATGGCGCGCACGGTACGTGACGTCATCCGCCACGTCGGATCTCTCTGTCTAAGCAATAATAATTTTTACGCTTTATATCACACTTAATAGAAAAGATAGTTTAAAAATTCTACGATCTACGAAAAGATAAAAGATGAGATCTATGATCTTTTAAATTCATAAAAAAAAGTCATCCACATTTCCTATTAGCGGGAAAATCTTGAAATTAGGCATGCAGGTACCTTAGTGATTTTCAGTTGCAACAGGATATTGCAAACTTCCCACGGGATCAGGAGTTAGCGGGAAAACCTTTTGTATGAAAAATCTAAATCGCGTTAAGATAGATGATTGAAATTTGGCATGCAAGGTACATTAATGAACGTTAAGATTATCTGCAACGCGATATTGCAAAATTCCAACGGGACCGGGAGTGATTGGGAAAAAAACTTTTGAATGTAAAAATCTAAACACGCGGACGAAGTCGCGGGCAAAAGCTAGTTAGTATTATAATTAGGTAACGGCATAATCGTTTTTCAATGCCGCTTGCTGATTCGATACTGAAAAGCTCAATACCAACGATAAGATTTTTTGTGGTCACACAATAATAGCTCTACACGACAAGCTGACAAAATTACGCAACCTCTTTTTGTCGAAGCGAATACAAACCATGTCGAATAGCGCAATTGGAAACACGGCGCGTTATTCTACTTTCAGTGCGAGGACCTTAAACTAAACATTGAATATGTTGGCTTAACTATGTTGCTTAACATGAATTAGGCCGCGTAAAGCCTTTTGATGTCTGGAAACATGCATTTGAAGTTTTTTTTTTATAGTAGCTCAACATAATGGCTCAACATAATGGCTATGGCTGGAAAGAGAAGCCCAAGTCGCTGTGACAACGGGCAAGTAACTGGTCAGTTACCTGTTAGTTGCCACTGCCATGCCGGCCCAACCCTAACCCCCCATGAGCTCCGGACACTCTACTCACCGGCAGAAACACGACCCGGAGGTCATTTGCCTGCGGTATTCTATAGGGTGGAGGTCCTTCCCCGGACGGGCGGCTTAATTCGAGCAAAGATTCGCTATGCCCTACCTCTCTTTGAAGTACTGCGAATTAATTATTGCCGTGAGTTATTATAAGTTGACGCTTATTGCAAATTAAATACAGCGTTATTCTAAGCTGATAATGATTCTAATGTATTTATACTATTCTATAACAAGATAAAATTCTGTATAGTAGCGACTTTAATTATGTGTCTTTTCTTTAGCTACCTAAATAATTAAATAAACGACATTCTAATGAGTAAGCCGTAGGCGCATATTATGTGAAACCGTGTTTAACCAATTGTAATATTAAATGAAATTAATTACACATTCGTTGCCGTTAATGTTTCCGAATTATTCTTGTAAGTTAATTGATTTTTAATTAATGAACGTATCCGAGGCAGACAATCAAGTGTTGCTCGCTACATTCAACTTGTACAATTATTTGCATTCTTATAAATACTTATTAAACATTACCATTAATGTACCCCAGTACATACCCATATGCAAATGTGACTTATCCTCTTTTTATTCACTAGTACTCACCATGTTGTAAGAGTAATAAAATATGTTAATTAATAGACATAGTACATATATATAGGCAACCTTTTAAACCATTTTTACCACAGACAGGGAACTAGTTTTAAGTCGATAATTTCTCAATTTTTCAGCATAATTAACAAAACTTTTATTTTCAACTAGAAAAATATAGAATATGGCCAGGACACAGGAAATATTTAAATATTATCTAATGGAAATAATGTAACAAACCTATCAATGTTCACCTAGTTCCGAAATCGGGCACAAACTTTAAAAGTTTCCTTAAGTGTAAGGAGTTTTCCTTCCTTTATGTCATTGTAAATCTGTAAGTAAGTACTTTGTTAGGTATACGAACGCCCATTTCAATGTAAGCCACGCAATAAAGTTGTCTGCGGTCGTTGACCGCCTTCCAGCGCCGAGACCTCTTTAAGTCAATACCTGACGACTTCATATCGTCGATTCCTTGAATTGTCATAAATAATAATAAAATGTATTTAAAAACCGTCGATTAATTATAATAACCGACACCTTGTAAGTAAAGTAAGCGTATGTTAGATGAATACGATGGTAACTAGATTAAAATAGAAAATATAGACTATCACCATCATCATCAAAAATTCCTTTTTGTCATTATCACTTTTATTCCTTTATTTTATTTTATAAAATGTACTAGTGCGTAGAACCAGATTGTATATAAGAACATACAAATTGACATCAGTGAAAGAAAGTTGAATTCGATTATATATAAATTATCTGATAAAATGTGGTAGAATAATAGTTTTTTGAATAGATAGAAAAATGTGCGGTTAAGAGGCCAATAGTGTCATAAAGATCACACTACAATGAAGTCATTTCCAGTAATTAATTATTATAATTAGTATTATCATTTATTGGCTTGATCAAATCTGGCATATTTTTATGCGCCTGTTTACTTTCGTGGTCCATACCTGAAACATTTATTTTAATTTGGTTTGATTTCGGGGAAGACTAGATGTCAGAGTAAAACATTCGCTTAAATTACGTAAGGTTCTAAAGTCGATTTCCGATCGGGTTAAAGATCTTTTTGGAAAACGTCCTTATCCTAAGTGGTAGTCAATAAATGCCCAACTGTTCAAAACAAAGTACTTAATCAAAGAACCTATGTAATTATTAATTACTATTAAACCGACAACTCCCATAAGCGCGATATCGGGTACGATACAATAGATTTCTACTAAAAAGTGAAGAAATTACTGCATTTCTTCTTAAATAAAGTGCTTCGTATTTTTGCCTAGACTTACGTCAGACTAGCCTTGCTGACAGCATTCCTAGTCAATTGTTATTCTCTAAGACGAACTCACGACCTCCATGCACGCTTTTCGCTAGCTTATTATTCACTTCTCCTGTTACATAAACAAGGCATGTACTGACCTTTATACATACATAGCTGGAAACTGATGTTTGAAATACGTAACAAAAATACATAATAAATCCTGACTTAGCAACAGTAGATGATCTCCGGAGACTAAAGTATGCTTACTCTTTGAAATTACTCATTAGCAGATCGGAGTCAGAAGTTGGCGATGGTATACCCCTGAACATCATCACCATCAGCCTATTGCCGTCCACTGCTGGACAAACATCTGGAGGATATGCCCATAATCGCCACGCTGGGCAGGCGGGTTGGCGATCGCAGGGCGTAGCTTCTAGCTCCGGTGACGCTGCTGCCCGTCATCGGCCTGTGGTATTTAGCTACGTTTTCAATTGTGATGGTTATACCGCCACCAATCGGTTGCCAGCGCCTCGTTTGTTGTTTGGCAGGATGCACCACGGGCAGGTGAGGTTGGCTTGTAGCGAAAAGATGATAGGCCGCTCCCTTACATCCCCTGAACACAGATGACCATTTAATCGAACATTTCATTGAATCGAACATTTGTGCAATTTGATTCTCCTTTAATGATAGCTGTGACCAAATGTCAGTCGGTAGGTATTATACGCAAGTACATCTTTTGTCCATTCTTATAAACCAATTGGACTACAATTGAAGGGTTGTAAGTTTAAAGGGTCTATATTGACACAATTATGTAGAGAGGCACAAAACTAGAGACTCAACCTACTCTTTAACTTTTTTCATGAACTCAAACAACATCATTTCAACTCATGAAATGAAAAATAACCTAATAATACATTGGTTCCAATCTGGAATCAGTAACTAGAACAAATAAATGGAAGCTATCAAATAAAACGACATTTTTATACAGATTTAACATCACTAACAACTAGAAGTCGTGTTGATTAGGTACAATTTAGATTTCAAACTCCTCATATATTTCGGCTTGAAGGTTTTGCAAAATACACTGTTATATAGCAAAGATTGACAATTGACAAACATAATAAAATGACGCTAAATTTATGTTAATATAATTCACACGCATTTGATGATATCCGTTCAAACAGAAACGGGGCGTTTCGTATCGACAGACACCTATTTCTTTTAAAGACTTAACTTTTGGGATCGGGTCAATGTATGTGATGTGGTCTAATATTTATTCAGTTATTTAAATACACATTTTTTACTGTAGCACAATTTAGTGGCTCACTTTTGCTAGGTGATAATGTAAAAAGTGGAGCACAAGTTACGACGGCAACGGATAAGGAGATTTAATATCTTGCCTATCAGTTGCCACTGCAAATATCGGCTTATAAATGCTTTATAAAGGATCTTGAAACAAAAGGGATATTATAAATTGTGCTGGAAAAATTACAGGAAATTTAAAGCACCACTTTTAAATCTTTTTCAAGCACTTGCAGATTTGACTTTGGAATGCCCATAAACAATGGGGCTTTATCTTAATATTTATTTAAAAAAAGTGTATATTGCTTAAATAATCTTGGCCTATGCCTGTCCTCTGTATTTTGCTATCTTTTCGTCAATTTATTGTATTACGCACTAACATCCTCGAGCGCTTTGCGCCGTCATCATATGATTACTAATAAAGAAAGGAAAATTGTTGTATGAGAACCATTTGGGTAATCTTTACTTATTCGCTAATTTAGAAATATTTAAAACATCTCTATAAATGCTAGACTGTGCCTGCCCAGGGCTCACATCAGAATGATACATTCGTGACTGTATCCGAATCAATTATTGCACAATATTGCTTTAATTGCCCATCGACAATTAGCGCGCTCGACCGATTTGCTCCACTTATTACCGATTAAGTTTTTACAATCGTCTTCGGGCGAACCAAGTTTACAGTTAAGCCTCCGCACTCTGTTGCCCAGTATTGCTGGCGAGCTGTATGAAATCATTTTGTTTTATTGATTAAGCTTGTTTTGGAATAAGATCAGAATCGTTTTATATAACCCAAGATAAATAAATATTCTAATACATGCCACGCTTGGTCACGTGGTTCCATAGGCTCACTGACATCTGGGACTTTTTTTTGGGATAAGAAGGGAAAACTTTAGTCCTCCATGTCATTAAGGTACATTATCTGGAACAATACATTATCACTATAAATGATTGTGTCATAAGTAATTTTATTACGAAATTGCAGTGACTCAGATTACACTAGATTGTTGTTGCTCGGGGCACGTCCAGCGGCATAATATATGTTAAAATAACGACTATTATAATGATAATAATTAGATTACAAACAAATCCCATGACGTTTGACATATTTTATAATGTTCAATGCGAAAAAAAACGAAATAGTGGTAATTCTAATTATTAGTTATTACGAATACGATTTGCTATCAGTAGTCAATGTAGAGACGACTTTAGTCATAAATAAAAGAATTTTTACTGAGCGTACAAAATTAGGGGATGCTCCATATTCGCTTCGTATAACCAATCCTATTTTATCTGCATCTATCGTAAACACCGAAAGTATATATCAATATTTCTATACCCTCTCTAAGGAAATTCCCAGAGTAATATCATTGCTCATTATATTATGTATAGAATCAATATACGCACATTCGTAAAACTCATCCCGAATTTCGTGTAACTTTATCGTACATCTATTAGTTTACCGTTACATTACGTCTCCATCCTCTAAAATATTGTGCAATAATTTAAGGAATCTGCAATTTCAGAGGTGCCTTTTCAAATATTTAATCAGATAAGCTTGAATAAATGATCATGTCAAGATTGTCAAGTGCCTGGGTTAATTTGTATTTGGTTACCAGTTTTCTGAATACTTGTTTATTAGATTTATTCAAGCATTTGGCAAGACAAGAAATGTTTCAAATAGGTGTTGTTTAATAAAATCTGTTTTGTATCAACTAGTTGAGTGCAAATGATTAGCTATAAAAGTACCAAGTTTTGAAGATTAACAGACCCTGTGGCCCATTCGACAGTGACCCTGCCTTCTTGAACTCTGGACAAAGTTCATGACGTGATGTTCATTTGTGTTTGTTCCGTGTCTAAATGTAAACATTGTATCAAAAAGTACGTATTTGTGACACTTTTGTAGATGCTGATTTCCATTCCATAACACAATCTCTTAAGACACATGCTTTGGGATATATCTAATATTGTTGTCTGATTCATCATCATCATCATCCTGTCTCAGTCCACCGCTGGCCATAGGCCACACACTGAAGTGGCCAACTACTGAGTTGGCCACTTTCGGCAAACGTCTGGAGACTTTACCCATAATCGACACGCTGGACAGGCAAATCGCAGGTTGTCTGATAGGAACTACCTATCTATTTTTGTATGACCGTCATGGTCACTGAAACCTTGAACCGTATCAGATATCTCTATCTAGTCGCAAGTTTAAAACTAAATAATCTATTTTAAGGATTCATTCAATTCAAAGCATTATTTTACCTAAAACTATAAGTTATTATAATTGTATAATCTACGAGTACTATATAAAAATAAGTCGGGTTTTCCTTCCTGACGCTATAACTCCAGAACGCATGAACCGATTTCCACGGTTTTGCATTCGTCGGAAAGATCTCAGGCTCCGTGAGGTTTGATAGCAAAGAAAATTCAGTAAAAAGAACCCACCTGGTGCCGAAACGGAGTTTGCCGGGTTTGCTAGTTTTATATAGTTACTAGCTGTGCTCGCGACTTCGTCCGCGTGGAATAGTTATTTTTTCCCCGTTTTTTTTACATTTTCCATTATTTCTTCGCTCCTAATAGTTGCAGCGTGATGTTATATAGCCTAAAGCCTTCCTCGATAAATGGTCTATTCAACACAAAAAGAATTTTTCAATTCGGACCAGTAGTTCCTGAGATTAGCGCGTTCAAACAAACAAACTCTTCAGCTTTATAATATTAGTTAAGATCTGATTAGTATGATGTTTATATTTATAGCTATTGTTTTGGAATCAAGCTATTGTCGAGTCATATAAAATTAAAAGTATTAGAATATGTACCTACCTAATCAAGAGTAGGAAAAAAAAAGATAAAATTTATCAGAGTTAAAAAGTGAAAATTATCTACACCTCTACTGAAAATACTGTAAACAAGTTTAGGGATAAGGTACGTAAGTACTTTTTGATGTTAAGTAATAAGGAAGGTGTGACGTCAATGGAAATGGATATTTGAACAAAGCACACAGGCGTGCGTAAAAGGAGACAAAGAACAATTTGTTTTAAATTCACTTCGCATCCGACCAAATGTAGGTAATACTCGAGTATCTGCATACAGACATGTCACTTCCGTCGTCGGGTGGGGGCGCCCGCATCAAGACTACATTTTCACTAACGTTATTCTATTTTTACAATAAATATCGATAGAGTTGGTAATTGTTTCACCTGTTTGCAACATGTAGCGTAGGTACTTGTGTACTTTAAAGCAAAACATAGTTCAATAATACCCCTAGAATTATAAGTATGCTTATTATTAAATTTTGCAATTTTGGTTTCATCATGTACCTAGGTACAATTTATTTACACGCGTACACAAAAAGTTGCCATTTATCTTACGAGTACAAAATTTGCAGATAATCCGTCTTCAAAGATGAAGGATTTCCAATTCATGTTTTTTTTTTTAAATAATAGCTTTCAGGATGACCTCACACCACCTGATGGTAAGCGGTCGTGAGGTCCAAAAGTTAAGTCGACAGGCATAATAGAACAAACCCATTGCGCCTATCGCTCGCATCCTGAAGGCCCACTGAGATGCCGTTTCACGCCCCGCCTAAAGAACCCAGGATTGTACGAGGAAGGAAACACATGAGCTGGAAGGGCACTTTATTACTCAAAATTAGTATTTAATTACAGTAGGGGTGAGAGCCTTCCGCTCCCCCAACAGTCTGGTGATGATGGCAAGGCTGCCATGGCCATCATCGTAGTCACTAAGAAAGAAAATGCAGTTATTGTTCACATCGATCAAGGACTTCCATTTTCTTCAGAAACAAATTCACAACGAATGAGACTTTCGATTCATGATTATTATTATACAATATCAAGCCTAAGGGTATGTTTTACAGAAGCGGAGGTGTGTGTATTAAAGCTGAAGGTAACAAACGCTGGCTTTTTTTGTCAAATTAAATAGTAGGTAAGAGAATGAATTAATCAATGGCATACGCTACCGATAAGGTAGAATAGGAAATCATTTGGAATTAATTATTCAGTCGCAAGGGCTTACGTTAATACACTATAATTGGGAAAATAAACATAAACCCTAAAGCTTCTTTAATTAAAAATTGGCACAGCGCATAATTTAATCGTTAACGCGATAAGACTCAACTTTGCGACTTTGTCAGCCGGCATATTAATGGTCCATTACAGCACAGACCTCCATTAGCTGTAACAGGCATTAGAATTACATTTAGCACAACAACAAACTTGAAACCATTTAGTTTACTAGGCTAGTGCGTATTGGTTACCTAAGGCCGGTATGACGCATACAATGTACTAAGTCGCAGTAGTAGGTTAGTGAATTATAATTAGACTGTAAATAAATACTCGTTGCTGTATAAAACTATCTCAAATGTATACCTAAACTTTGTATAATTTTCTTGGCATTTGTCAAAAAAATCTTATCTTTTTTGCAAGATAATTTATCTGTGTATGGTTTAATAAAAAATTATTGTATATACGTGCCCATCCTTGTAAAGGACCACCGTCCTGGTAGAAAAAAAAAACATCTCGAGGAAACCAGTGAAGAAATTCTACGGATGTGTAACGTGGACCAACCAGCGTACATGACTAAAGCTTTATCGTGCCGTACCGGGAAGCTGTGGTAGCATCTCTACTTGGGGATCCAGGCTCCCCTGGGTTCGGCAGAGATGGTAGGTCAACTCGGTACCGCACACCGGCATCTTCATCCCCGTTGCAGACGCTGAAGGTCCGAAGAGATTCCTACGAAATACGAAAACCTACGAAAAAAGGCTTTACCGCTCTGGTTTATGTCATAACATACGGCATTGTCTACCTAATCCCCTCGGTGGGATCATATAACTATGGGTGGTAGATGATCACTAGGTTAACAGTATGTAGGTTAAAGATAGGAAATGGCGTTGACTATAACTACCACACCTAATTCAGAATGTGCATATGACACCGGATATGACTTTAACTTCTTGCTGGCTTATGGCTTCCGTAAGCCATTGTCTATGGCATGGCGATAGTTAGCACATTATCCCACATGACGTGCTTTGAACTAATGGTGACGACCACAACGTCATCTGAATATACTTTTTAATGTTGACTTCAAGGCATCTTAATTCGGTGTTATCGCAAAATGTATTCATAAGTGACAGCCGTTTACTAAAATTTTAATCAACTTACAACTATTAAAAAATCTTGGCCATGCCCACGGTATTGCAGAGTCCATGAGCAGCGGTAACCATTTAACAATAAATTAAAAGAATATTAATTGTTGATAGTGTAATGAAATACCTACTGTAGAGTTGCAATTTTTGATAGGTAATTTTTATCGGGAAGGGACGGCATAAAGCCGATTATCTACTGGCAGCTAATTATCTCAAGGATATATGGTGCTAGCGCAAAATAATCGCAAATTTTAAAAAAAATGTGGAAGAAGATAATAATATAGTTCATTTACCTGTCACCACCACCTGTCCAGACGAAAAAAAAACAACCATAATATAGGTATAAAGAACCGTCTCACCGTCTTGAGTAAACAAACTCACAAAGGTTATTGAGCATCATCATTTATCACTTCGCTAATTTTCAAATGAAGCGGTTAGTTTCCGTAACACTACGGCTTTATTCTACATGTGTGTATCGTAAAATAACTGTATAGATAACCAATGAATAAATAAAAAAATATCCCATTTCCCTTAAAAGTACATTCGACCGAAACTTTGTGACACAAATTAGCTATTCAATTAACAATTTCAATCTTATCCATTTGCATTGTCTCATATTGTCAGTTATCTTACCCTGTCATTATTCTTTCATCTTTTTAAATCTGTGACTACGTTTATTTAAATTTTCGTATTATTTTATTATACGTGAGGTGACCCAGGAAAGGCCGAAGATTCTTTTTCTTGAAGACTTATTTTATACACTAAAATAAGACTAGAAGTATACACTCACCCGTTCATTTGTTGAATTGTGATCACCTAAGTCTCACTAGACTAAGATACCTATTATTCCCATAGTCACATAGTGTCGCCAGTAAGCACTTAGTGGTAGCCAACGCCATGGTAGACGGCCGCATTTTTTTATATTATAGGCTTGGCATAGTGGCTTCCTCCCGCCTGATGGAAAGCTAAAAAGGAAGCCCACGTCGCTCTGGCCACGGGCGGGATACCTCAATTTCCAGTCAGGCACCACAGCCATGCCAGCCCACAAGATGCTTCTTCACAGTGCGCTTAAAGGATCCCATACTATAAGAAGGCGGAAACACATGAACTGGCAGAGAATTCCATTTTTGGGCAAATGGAAAACTCCCGATAGGTACTTCAGGACCTAGGTCCATAGTCTAGCCTCCAGGTACAGCTGTGTCAACT
Organism: Conogethes punctiferalis; assembly: GCA_031163375.1. Taxonomy (NCBI): domain Eukaryota; kingdom Metazoa; phylum Arthropoda; class Insecta; order Lepidoptera; family Crambidae; genus Conogethes; species Conogethes punctiferalis. Next base: position 14,784,870 of record CM062085.1, on the reverse strand, counting down.
AGACAGCGATGCTCAATTGTTTTTAAGCATTGGAACTGAGAATAATATGTCATTGCTATTCTCATCTTGCGGTAAATTAGAATTCATACCGTGTGATCAATAACATCTATTCGTGACGTCACTATGAATAATAGCTGACTTTCATCACGTATCCCTTCACGGCGTTAACACAGAAACGTTTGACCGAGACTGAACATTTGCTACATTATTATGAAATGCAAAGGTTAATCTAAATTTCAAACACATTGATTCATCATCATCATTAGCTTATCGCAGTCCACTGCTGGACATAGGCCTCTCACTGTTCGCCACTTATACCCATACTCGCCGTGTTGGGCAGGCGGGTTGAGGATAGCAGGGCGTATCTGGTCGCTCGGGTAACGCTGCTGCTCGATATCGGCCTGTGGTATTTAGCTTTTCATTGTGATGGTTATGCCACTACCAGTCGGTTGCCAAAGCCACCACAGGCAGATGAGGATGGCTTGGAGCAAAAAGATGATGGGTCGCTCCCTTACATCCTCTTGCTCCCTTCCAACATATAGTTTATTCGGAATTACGGGAACATTCTCGTTTTAGGCAAAAACCTAAAATACAATACAATGCCTACAATTCAAGTATTTGTATAACAAGAATGCTAAACAGGAGCATTTAGTGCAAGGTGACTTCGGGGAGGATAAACGTTATTACGAAATTAATTGTGTTTTTTATTAACTAGTGCACAGATAACAATAGGTACAGTTCAAAGCAATGAACTCAGCTTCAACATGTTTCACAAACTAATTAACGATTTAAATTGAATTTAGTACATATTTAGTCTAAAGCCTAAGAATGCTAAACACGTATACTACATTTAGACGTAGGCTACATTTTATTGCGAAAAGGGTTGTCGGGCCGGAAAGGGAGGGATGTAAAGCTGTATGGAAGAATCGTCATTTTTAAAGCTAGAAGCTTGAAATTTGTATCTTGGTCAACAGCCTCAACAAATTTATCATGTATAAATAAATATGACATTCAAAGTCTATACGAAACAGTTGTGATATCGCCATTTTTGGAGCTACGACCTGGAAACTTAGTTGTAAGCTGTTGATTCGATATTTATAAATTGACTAGTCTATCTAGTCAAATCAATCAAGTAAAATAGCCCGTTGTTACTAACTAGTCAATTTGTTTTTTATTACAGTGGGGACAAACGGGCCGGAAGGTCACAAAGAAACCATATCACCAGGCGCTTTTACAGGTGCGTTGCCGGTCCTTTACCCTAAACACTAAACCCCAGCTGTTGATGCAGCGCTCACCCCACGAGCTCCGGAAACCCTACTCACCGGCAGAAACACGACCCGAAGGTCATTTAGCTGCGGTATTCTATAGGGTGTAGGAGTTCCTTCCCCGGACGGGCGGCTCGATTCGAAGATTCACTATACTCTACCTCTCTTAAAAAACGAATTGTATGTTATCCAAAGACGTATCTTTGACTCGCGATTTCGCGAACTAAGTCGCAGGCACAGCTAGTACATAACATAGATACATCGGCGCAAAGGCAGTGATGTACATAACGCAACTGTTTTTACACTAACGCCCACAGACATTGAACAACGCACATACACAGACAAATTAGCTTTGCGAATGACTCGTCGAAACAGTGTCAAGACGGAGCATTAGGCGACATTCGAAAAGAGGACGCGTATGAATATGCATTAGTCTTTGTCACAGTCGACTGTCGTGAACTCGCGGCCGTAGTGGAGCGAGGAACGGCGAGGCGGCCGTGTGCCAGCCCTGACCTTGGAACTGGAGATTATATAGGAATTTTATATAGTGGGGATGTAAGGGCGACCTATCATCTTTTCGCTCCAAGCCAACCTCACCAGCCGTGGTGTATCCTGCCGAATAGCAAACGAAGCGCTGGTAACCGACTGGTGGCAGTACAATTGAAGGCGTAGTTAAATACCACAGGCCAATGACGGGCAGCAGCGACACTGGAGCGAGAAGCCTTGTCCTGCTATTGCCAACCCGCCTGCCCAGCGTGGCGATTTATGGGTATATTCTCCAGATGTTTGCTCTAAGTGGTGAACAACTGGAGAGGCCTATGTCCAGCAGTGGACTCCAATCATACATTTGCATTGTATTTGCCTACAAAGCAAAAAAGCCAAAGGGCTGGCTGCAAAGGATTACATTTTTCTTGTATTTATTTTATTAAAACTGGCCACATCTAGTTCTAATTAGTTCTAAATTCAAAATTTTGATATTATGTTGGTTCCTTTTAAAAAAAAATTAAATATTCCTTTATGACAATTAAAAACTTGTTCCATTGGATCCATTAAATATGAAGGAATGATGACTTTTCCGATCCAATTTGTAGTACAGACAATTTCGTTGATTCATCAATGATTTCATCATCAGGCCTCAATTCGAAGTGCTGGTAGGAAAAAAGTTTGACGTGCAAAAGTATTACTCATGAATGTATTTTCTGAAATAAATTCTTTTATTTTACTTATTTACTTGGAATTTAGGTCAATAGGGGTCTAGTCTGGATCCTACAGATCTTTTACTACTTAGTTTACCACTTAATACCGTCATTAATACAAACAATCATAATTAAAGTACGATAAACATCCCCAGTAATTATTGTTTAACACATGTACCTACCAAAATGAGTTAACGGTGCGAACAAGCTATTGTACGGCGAATTATGGGTTTGTGTTTAACCTCATGTAATCAATCAGCATGATTAATACAGGTACGGTTTTTGTTGCTATCAAAAATAGTTGATGGCTTTGATTAGTTTTATATCTTTATTATCCTACTAGTTCATCTGACGCATTACAGATAAATACTACACTAGCTGTGCCCGCGACTTGAATTGACGGAAGGATGAAAAGATTTTGAAAATTGAATTGATCAAAATCCTTTCATGTTTCGTCGAATGTATGATGGTCGCCCGCCAAGCAGGTAAACTCTACCACCTGCTAAGAAGCTGAAAACTCAAAAAGTCCCTTAGTCGTATTAATTTTTATATTTTCACCGTTCTGTTGTTTTCTAAGATTTCCTCTTGTCATCGATCTGTCTTTGCTGTTTTTCTGTGCTCTTTTTTATATTTATATTTTACTTTGAGCCTATAGTTTATTAACTGATTTTATTTGCGACCGGTTTTCCTTACCTTTCATGCTTAACAGCTATTCTTGGAGATGGGTCGTGATTTGTTTTTACCGAGCACTGCACAGATAAAACTTGCGATATCGGAGGGTTGCAAGGCGATGCAAATATCATTTTGTTGTTACTTTGGAATGTTGAAAGTTTCATAACTTCAGTTTTAAGTATTATTACCGCTTACTCAAAAATGTTACCTACTTTTAATATATTAAGTAAATACACTAGTCCTTGTTTTTATTAAGTAAATAGTAATTTACAAAAAGTTGTTTTCCACTTGAATTCATCAATGCAAATGAAGTGTTAACATCAATGGATCTGGTTGAAAATAGTGAGCGATTCTCGTAAAAACACTCGCAATAGAACATTATCATTCATTGCACACACTTGCACTCTGTATATATTTACTACATAATTATACTGTATATATATATACTGTTTTTTTTCTTATTTCCGGCTGTGACCTTAGTGTAACAAATTTCATTTATGATTTTCCTTCAGACTAATGAAGCTTGTTTTCACATAAGTACTGCCAGAATATTCTAGTTTTTTACGTTTTATACAAACATGTTTTCCATCTTTCAAGAAAAAAACAGCTCAATATTAACTGCAATGCAATCTCAGATAATAATGTATTTTTTTTACATAGTAGTATAGACATAATGGCTTCCCTAAGCCTGATGGAAAGCGAAAGAGAAGCCCAAGTTGCTGTGACAACGGGTAAGTAACTGGTCAGTTACGTGTCAGTTGCCATCGCCATGCCAGCCCATGAGCTCCGGAAACCCTACTTACCGGCAGCAGAAACACGACCCGGAGGTCATTCGGCTGCGGTATTCTATAGGGTGGAGGTCCTTCCTCGGACGGACGGCTCAATCCGAGCGAAGATTCGCTATGCCCTACCTCTCATCTCTCTCTTTTCCTACCTACTATCACGACACTGGATGTTATCAGCCTATTGGCAATCTACATACTCGTATTTGAGATAGAGATCTAAGGTTAGAACTGATGTAAACCTATCAAATATTTTAATTACCTAATTAAGACCTCTGCCTTATTAAATACATATAAATCCCAATTAAAATTACAGCCGCAATTAAATACTGATCAAATAATTTCTGAAAATAAACACTCTCTAAAAACTCTACAGCGGTGGCAGGTGCGGTTTTTAATATCTTCCTCCAATTATTAAGACAGCAATCTGCACGTTGCCCATATTTTCGGCAAAATCATTCCCACATAACTGAGACACCTGCAAAGGTTCATGTAAGGCTATTTTATGACGACACAGACTACCGGACTCTCTTAGTAACCCTGCACATGCAACGCCAGAAGAAAACAAAATTCGTCAGTTACACATTCAAGCTGTGGCAACCTGAAATTAGATTATGCAATCTTGATTAGCAGGTGGATGGTTAGTGGGCAATAACAATTAAATTCCGCGCAGGCTTCTTAAAAATGAAATGTTAATTCCACCTTTTAATGAATAGGCCTGTTAGGGAGATATGTCTAATTGTTTAGTGGTTATTGCATGTCAAAGTAAGGATCCCATAACAATTTAAAGCTCGACGAAGCTTTTTAATTAACTCTGTGCACACTAGATGGGGTTGATATAACACATTTCGCCAACAAGACTCGTTTCTTCTTTATAATAGCGGCTTTTTTAAAAACCTAAGTCACGTAAATAAAATACATTTTAATTAAATTTCAGGAACAACGAAAATATTTATATATTAAGAATTAAAATAATAGAACAGAAACATACATTTCATCATCATCATCAATTGTACACGTCCAGTGCTGGACATAGACCTCTACCTCTACTCACTGGACATAGACCTCTACCTCTACATTTGTAATTTGGGGGATTTTTGTCTTAGTCACCAAGCTTAGCAGACGGGTTGGTTACTGAATATACCTACATTTAGTTTTTATAATCCTAACTGTTCAAATAAAGTATTTGGAAATATGAATGCGCTTCCTTTAAATGTATGTACATGTAATCTATATTTACCTTATTATTAAGATAAAGAAAGCTTTCCTCTAATGGTTCATGATTTCAGGCTATCCTCTAATGGTTGTTATAAGTATATGATTTATCTTCTGCATTTTAACTCACGGAATAATGCTCGTGTTTAAAGCTCGTGAGAAGATACATTTTGCAACAATGTACCAAGTACTCAAATAATAAATCTATCCAAATACCTACTTAGAGCACATTTAGCTCTTTTTATTCACGCGCTACTTAGCGCTCTATCATTTATCGACTGAAACATGTTCTTAGAACTAAAATTCCCATAGTTGTGTGTGTCGACCTCTAGGGGTCGACTTTAATCTAAACTGGATCTGTCCGACTGCTAACTATTGGTGACTTCGTGAACAAAGTAATAAGATGAAGTCTAAAAGATTAGGTGCATGCCCCATGGACACATAAATATTCAATTACAATAAACTCTATCAAACAACAAACAATATAGCTTCATACATTGTGTAGGTACATACGTATGTATAAACGTGGTGATTTTTGACGACAGAAAAATAAACAGATAATAATAAAGAATTGAAAAAGACTAGACCGGTGGCTCAATTGGTAGTGACCCTTGCCTTGTGAACCAAGAGTCGTCGTTTCGATCCCCACCCGGGACAAATATTAATTTTGACGCGTTGGTTCGATACCAATAACACAAGTGGTTACATGAAGCGATGGCTGGTACACACGTCATACTTGTGAACAGGTGCTGCCTTGGAGACTGGTCTACTCCTGATTGCCCTATATAGAGTATGTTAAGGTTAATTTTTTTTTTTAATCTAATTTATAATTAATTTTGTAAGGCCCCAGACTGTATGACGTGGTCGTAGTTAAAAGTATGAATGTGATAATAATATTGTAAACACCATTTTGAAAAGAGCAACTACACGAGTTTCTTGCCGGTATCTTCTCGGTAGAACGCTGCTTTCCGAACCGGTGGTAGCTTCGACGATTTGTAAGTGTTTTTCATAAAAACCTATACAAATAAAGATTATTTTGACTTTGACTTTGACTTTGAGTGCTCAGGCTACATCGTTTGGGATCTCTAACTTTTGTTATAATTAATTATTATAAGAATCATCCAGGATATTCCAGTGACTAAAGGCTTCCTTTATATCAGAGTTTCCAGTATGATCTATCTTAAAAACCCACGTGGAAATTGTATGAATTCATCGATAGATTGTTATCTAAATGCAAAGCAATAAAAATTATTTTAAGACAAAAAGGTTTGGGAATCACCGTTTTGAAGCAATGTTCCGCTGTCTGTATTAAATCATGATTCCATATTATGATTTCATTTCGTGCGGTCGGTACTTTTGACAACAATGTTGCAGCTTCTCAGACCGCAGGTAAGCACTCAATATCTTAAGTGACTATCAAATTTTGAATTACACGAGTAGATTTGTGTTCTTTGATCAATGGTAACTTTGACACACAATTCGTGTAGGTACTTTTCAATTACTATTGTTGGAAACTTCATGAAACTCACATCAAACTTACCTTCGCCGAGTTTTACTATTTATAGGTGAACTAAAAAAATAAAAAACTTTATACTTAGGAATTGAATCGTTTGTGTATCTCTGTGTGCGTCTAAGGTGAGTGCGATATTCTCAAGAAATAATGGTTTTAAAAACAAGCCCTGTCAAACGAAGATACCTATTCAGTATATAGGCATATATAGGGATGTAAGGGAGCGACCCATCATCTTTTTGCTTCAAGCCAACCTCACAGGTCCGTGGTACATCCTGCCGAATAACAAACGAAGCGCTGGCAACCGACTGGTGGCGGTACAACCATCACAATTGAAGGCGTAGCTAAATACAACAGACCGATGATGGGCAGCAGCGTCAACCAACCAGCGTCGCCAACCCGCCTGCCCAGCATGGCGATTATGGGCCTCCAGATCTTTTCCCTAAGTGGCGAACAACAGGAGAGACCTATGTCCAGCAGTGGACTACAATAGGCTAATGATGATATAGGTTTGCCCCTGTGAATTCTAGTTTGTCATGGTTTTGTAATCGTTGTTCCATAAGAGATTACTGAAATATACTACTCTATATACCCGTATCACTGCTGCACAAACCTATGTACGAGTATGTGACAAAATCTTATGTATGTGACAAAATAAGACGTATAGGTACTCGTACCTTGTCTTGCCTAATTATCTGTCAACTTCGCTTCCATTTTGTTGCGGAAGTCCGGAAATAGTTCAACAATTACAGCTATTTAATAACAATAAATAATAATGTACCCAAACCGTAACTTTGTGGTTACACGTAAAAATCTGTCCAAAAGCTGTTTTTTCTCAAATTCCTGTGACAAAAACGGGTTCTATCGGTTGCCGCGGAGACTGGCGGCAATTTCGTAACATTTTGCCTTCGTGAGGTCTGTGTCTCGGTCAGGGCCGGTGGGGGGCGGGGTGTGGGAGGCGGGCGAGGGGGGGTAAGGGGGGCGAGCGCGCTGCCGCAAAGCGGAACGCTAGATCGTGATGCACCGTCGAGCGCGACCGCTAAACCCGCCACGACTTGCATTGCAACATCGCTTGCTGTGTAATAGGTTAAGGAGTTGCTCTATGAAGCTATCCCGCGAAGTATTCTTGGAAATTTGAAAAAAAAATGTACTCTTCGCCTAACAGAGTTCGGGTAATTGCTTCGTATGTAACGTGATCCTTTATTCCCCTTATAAATGAAGGTTTGTGTTTTGAGTGCTTCTAAAAAGTCAAGTTACTCTTCGCGCAGTCACATTTCAACTTTAGACACCTTTGGCACTCGATAGCATTGACAATTTAAATAGACTTTAGGCATATCATAGTCGTTTGAACTAATAAAAATCACACATCACTCACATTGACCAGATCCCAAAGTGAAGATAAGCAATTCTACTGTTATAGGAATCAACAATAAACACATACTACACTACAACATTTGAATGTTTGTCCTGGGTGGGGATTGAACCCACAAGCCTTGATTCAAAAGGCAGAGACGCTACCAAATGAGCCAATATACTAGGCAAAAACATATATGCTTTATCTAGAAGATAAAAATAATCTTGTTAATGGACTGAGAAGCCCAGACAGAACGGATCAAAGTGGCAAACATTGTGAGAGGCCTATGTCCAGCAGTGGACTGATAATACTGATGATGATGATGAATAGACTGATAATAATAATTATCATGAATATAATAACAATCTTTCATATTTTTAACCGACTTTAAAAAAAGGAGAAGGTTCTCAATTCTGTATGCATTATAATATTTTTTTTATTAATCATCCAAATATAATTATAAATCCTATGCTAAGCTCTTAAACATTTTGTTCAGGTATATTTTTTCTCAGAAAAGAAAAATCTCTCAGCATAAATGGGAAGTAGCACATTACGGATTAATACTAGGTATCCGACTGCGTTACTAAAACACGAATTACAATAAAAACGGTAAACTCAGATTCTTCATTAACTATAGCGTTTACAGTCTGCGTGTGTATCGTCCAGTAGCAAAAAGCATTAATAAAATGAATCTGTAATTTGGCAGGTCAACGCCCTTGCTAGCACGGAAATGGAATCGAGCAATTCGTCGTAGGTTTTAGCGCACTAGAATGCTTCGCCGATCTTACGGTTCGGATTGACACTTGTAGTTTTTATTAAACTAAATCTAAAACATTTCAGGGTACAAGAAGCAAGTATTGCAGGTTCTTAGATGACTAAAAATTTCAACGAAGTACGATTATGATAGAAATTAATACAATTTTTTATGCAAAAACCGGCAGACGAGCAAATGTGATGCCTGATTGTAAGAAAATTTGTGTGTTAATGTTTTTTTTCTTCAAATAAGTTTCGTTTCTCTAAGCATCACATTTGCTACGACTTTAAAAAGCGAGATATCTAGGTATACATATTTTTAGTCTATCTGATTATTTATTATGTTAAAGATCTGGTTAATTGTCCGTTGTCGCAGTAACTTGGGCTTGTCATTCACTTTCCATCAGGTGACCAGAGGCGGAGCTGTGCCACTATAAAAAACTGTAGTTAAAGATTACGCAACAAGGATAGTCATTCATTTATCATAAAATTTTAATTACTATTTGATTACCAATTTACCCGTTACTTTACTCCTTTGATATTCTTTTACAACAATTGCAGAAAGATAATAATGCTGCCCAAACATTACGCCAGACGAAACTTTAGAAAACAGGTTTTTTAGTTTTATAAGTATAATACTAGCGACCCGCCCCGGCTTCGCACTGATGCATGGCTGATCACGTTAGAAACCTCTAAAATTATCAATGTTTCTCTACCGTATTATGCATGAATTATACACATAAACTTTTCTCTTGAATCACTCTACCTAATAGAAAAAACTGCATCAGAATCTGGTGCGTAGTTTTCAAGATCTAAGCAGGGACAGACAGACACGAAAAGCGACTTTGCTTTATACTATGCAGTGAGTGAAGGAATAATAATTTCACGTGCCACTGCGCTCTACATCCGACTATGCTCTTAGACGCCTCTGACAGTTCCATTGAAACAACCTAACCACCTTTGTTACTCCGACTATTGATATTTATCTTGTGATAGCAGAAAGTGCAACCTCAATACGACGCCGATGACGGCAGCGCCGGCGCATCCAACCGGTCGCGCCGTAACGTTACCGCGCTGATGTAAGTCGAATGTGCTACCGACGTGAGACGACACGACGCAAGCCGACGGGTCTGACGCAGAATGCACTTCGCTAAATGAGGACTCTCCACGACATGTACCTTCGTACATATGAGAAAAGCACATTCTGCCAAATTATACAACAAACATAACATAACCTTTTACAGGAGTAAGTAGGAGAAAAGATAACGACTGCTGATTTTACAAGCATGGTGGTGATTGCACGAGGTCATCAACATCAAATAATGAGTTAATCGTTATGCTAACAGAAAAGTAACTCATAATAAAATAACCTATCTGATGTTATCAAGGTTTTGTTTATTTTATCTTCTGCACTATTATACTTTCAATCAAAAAATGTAGGTACCTACTTATGTGCACTGACATAAATAACTATTTAGATTCAACAATCAAATTTTGATTTTATTATCCAATAGAAATATCAAATTGTTCTAAGTATCACATTAATATTTTTTTATTAGTAGGCAGAGATCATTTAAAGGACCATGCTTTCCAAGAAAAACAATTCCAGATAAAGAAGCAATCTTTCCATTATCAGCATTACCTAAGTGGCACAAACGCAAGCACAAATGTACAACGTATCTCTAAAACTTGTTTTAACTGCGTGCCTCATCTTTACAAAATAAAGATTCTAGTTAACTGCAAGAATAGTTACGCTAGTTAACCGATGGGTTATCAATAACGATGTTAAAGCATCCAGCTATCAGTCAGGTGGGGCAGAGAAGTAATTTCCATAAGTCAAACGGCTCGCGAGGTCGTCGATCTAGAGACCTGTGGGACCGGATCTTGGAGCTTTTTATGTGACCAACGACTGAGCGGTTATATGTTTGCCCAAGGAACACAACCATCGGCTTATGTCCCATTTGTTATACATTATATGAACGGGTAAAATTCAGGTTGTATTATTGAAATCGGAAAATGGAATGTTCCATTGCACGGACGTAATTGGTATTGTGTACAAATGATATGTCGTATTCGAGTAGGTATTATTTCTTGGTGCCAATCTTTTAAATTTTAAGATACAAAGTCCCCAAAAATTCCTTTATAGTACATAATTATTACCTAGCTGCCTAGTTTACTACCTACCGCAATATCTCATTACGACTTGTAACTAATTTAAATTGTTAATATATTTCACCTGTCATAAAGTTTTAATTAAGCGAGGTAAAGATAATTTGTCTGTAAAGGTTTTTGGTATTCGAAATTATGATTAGATGAAGTCAGCTTAGGCGTCAGCGCCTAACAATTAAATTAACTATAAATTGATAAGAAATAAATCTTCCTCTTAGGTTTGTGACTTGTTGATGAAATATTATTGTTTAAAGACAAAATGAATTATTTTATTTAAAGTTTTGTTATCGGAATATACATATATTCTACTATATGTACTATATGTACATACATATAGTTGTATGGACACCTATAGGATGGTTTGCAATAGGATACGTACGGTTTTTATTATTTTCGATATTGTATTTTATCGTCTAAATAAATCAAATTTAATTCAGTTGCGAATAATTTCTCTAAAATTTATTATAGCGCTGTTAAATCCAAAGTGTTTCCAACAGCACAACTTTTTTGACATTTTGTATCAAAATACTATCGTGGACATAATATTTAGAAAAACAAACACGACATTGCGATGATATTGTGTCTCTTAACACTTGTCAAGTGATATAGCACGTTTTTGCAAATTAACACTTAAATATTTATCTAACTTGATACCGGTTTTATTGTTTTTCAGTTATGTAAACTTCTTTTCATTTAAGATTGTACTTACCTAAAGAAATCACTACATACGTTTGTATATATAAAATGCGTATGTAAATATATAGAACCAGCACTTGAAAACAACTCAGATCAGTTAAGCATTGTTAATATGGATACTAACAAGAGACAGAATCCAAAAGGAGATAGTCCCCATAAGGGCCGGTGTCATGGGCTGCGTGTAGTGTCGCCGGCTTAAGCACCGGTCGACAGGACAGAACTCTATATGCGGTGCTCAGATAATCGATGGAGCCGCAAAATCTTGGATTACATGGGACCATGAATAGGGCGAAGCCAAGTAACCTGGCTGTGTGTAAACATTTTGAAATATCTGGATGGATAATGGACTTTATAATAATAATAATAATGATATGAATATGATCAAGCTGCCGATGGTTAGACATCGAGATCTGAAAACAGATATCCAAAATAATAATAATAATAAATGTTTATTTCAGATAAAGATCCATATTTGTTAGTAAATTGACTTAAATAACTATGTTAGTAAGTATAGAATTATATGAAATCAATTAAATTAAATCAACTAAATTAAATTAAATCATCCAAATAAAATCAATTAAATTACATTAAATTTCTAACATTATGAATCGTTTCATATTGGGAGGTGCCCAAGGTGCCCCTTATTTGCGTTGCAGTGGATGTGCACCCAACGTCTCATTATAGGGCATGATGGTTTGTCCCTAATTACCATCAGGATGCCGTTGGTACTCTGGCGGACTCGGTCAAGCATCGAGGCAGAACGCTTCCTAATGATGGCGTAAAAATCATCAACTGCTGCCTCAGAGAACATAGTCGATGCACTACAATACCTAGGTAGCCCCATCAGCATCCTGAAAGCATTGTTGTATTGGATGCGGAGAGCGTTATAGGCCTTCTGCGTATAGTCACACCACAGGCTGCAGGTGTAGAAAGTTTGACAAAATGCTTTAAAAAGTGAGATCTTAACGTCTTTATGCAATGGTTATTTATTTTTTATTTAACAATCATTCGGTGACAATGAGGGTGTTTCAAAATGCAATATCCGATAGATGGCGTTTGGCCTGCCGTCCAGCTATCATGCGATTGGTCAGTTGCTGTTTAAATGTCAGTGTCATGTCAAAATAAACCAATTACGTTGGACCAGCTCCGTATGTGGTGCGCCGTGCGGTATGGGGCGTAGAATACTACCGATGTATCTCTGCCTGTCGTAGGAGGCGGACTGCAGGGAGGATACCACACCGTCCTCCCGAGGTGTGCCGTTCATGCTGGGCGGCACGCTCATGCAGAGCTTTGCTTAGTTCTAAGATTATGTAAAACATATCTGGATATAAAACTTACTTTACTTTTCCTTTCAAAAAGTCGTAATTAATTTTCTTTGTTACAACAGTAATCAAATCAGCCATCGTACGTAACATAAATACAAAGGGAACGCAATATAAATAATACGAACTAGCAGTTATTATTAATTATGAACTAAGAGAACATATTAAAGCCCCAAGCTCATTTTACGCAGTGGTCATAAGGAATAACTATGCAGCCAGACAAACAGACTAATAATACTTACAGAACCTTAATAGCGTGTAGCAATAGTTTACGATTTTCGGAAACTTGTTGTAAATACTCATTATCGTTTAAGTTTTAATAGTCTAATAAATTTTCTATGTTATAACATTTGTAGCCATGATTCGAACAAATTCTGTTACCCTGACTAAATAGGTATACCAATAAGAAACCAGTGTCGAGGTTTCTTACAAGAGACTCGTACCTCGGCTGAGATACCTTTTAGTTCATCGTCATAATCAGCTTGTTGCAGTCCACTGCTGGACAGAGGCCTCTCCAGTTGATCGTCACTTGGGCAAACATCTGGAGGACTATACCTATACCCATAATCGCCACGCTGGGCAGGCGGGTTGGTGATCGTAGGGCGTAGCTTTTAGTGTCACTCTGTATTTTTTTTACTGATGTAATTTTCAAAAGTGATAAATAGATTAAAAAATCCTTAACTCAATTAACTAATTGGCAATTAATAAATAAAACTGTCACATAAAATGACCAAAAAATTACCAGACTCCCTTTCAATATAATTTCACTGGCTAAACTCTGTAAATCCCGCTACATGACCCGTACGCATTAGGGCAGTGTGGGCTTATGCGCTAACGTATACATAACACACACAACAGCGCCCGTCTGCATTATGGCAAGCACAAATCGTACGGCATTCCTGCGCGGGCGCCGAGCGGGACGGAGGAGAGATGATATCGTGCTCTCTCGCTCCCCTCGCAATCCTTTCCTTTCTACCTGTCGCGTTGTTACAAAAACCCGGTCCTTAGGGCCGCTACCTTACGTGAATTGAATGGGTATTGCGGCGGGCTACGGCTCGGCCCATATAAAGATAGGGCAAGGGCTATTATACATACGCAGCGAACGCTCGGGAGTCTTGGGACATAATTTACCGTGGGGATGCGGGCAGAAGCGCTGTTTGTGATTCGGTTGCGTAATGTTTGAACCCCATTTGGAACGGGAGGCCGTGATGTGTACGTTAAGTCGCTAATATAATCGTCTCCACCTCTGGTGCTGTATTGTACAACGCTTAAGGTTACTTATTGTATTTAAAAAAACTGTCGATTTTGTAGATAACGTTAACTCATGTGTTTGTTATTTGTGCTCAAAGATACCAAGATTACCAAGACACAATAGAAATCTAGAGCACATAGCTATCGATTTGAAAATAGCAGTAAGCAATTAATATTATTACCAACTAAATATCATTATGGTTACTGATAAGCGTATCAGCTATTTTAAATGAATAGGGTAGTTTAGCTTAGATTCAAGAAAGTTTCAATAGAGGCAATTCAAGCAATGTAAACTTGCAAGAAAATTAAACCTACTTAGGAGTTTTAGAAGCCCCGAGAGTTGTGTTCGGAATGTTGTCTTGAAGTCTTAGATTTTTGATACGTCTTCGCTGCTGTTTTACTCAGTTTGAAAAAATATTACAAGACATTTATCCATATCTGATTTTTGGTATACCCGACCAAAAAGTACCTTATTCTACAACGTACGTTTAACAACAAAGTGATTTGGGCGGCCGCATCGTGATCACATTCCGAGTTCTAAATTCAAACGATCCAATCGCGATAGTACAAAGCTCGATCGTGACGTGGCTGACATTCGCCGCGCATGCGCGGTCCGTGATCTTGGCAATGGTGGCGGCTGCTAGCGCTATTGCGGTCGCTGTACCCGGCGCCCGCGCCCCTCCCCACACCTCCCCCCACCGCCACCGCCTGCGCACAGCCTTTGACAACCGGTGTAGTAAGTGGGTACCTACGACCATAAATGCTTGAGAATTTTCTGACGTTTAATTCACGTAACGAAGCGTTCCCGCAACCTCACAATTGAACTTTTAATGCTTTTGGGAACGTGACGTGTTTTATTCACAGTAATCCGTAATGTGTTATCTGATGAAGTACTTAACCGGTTAAGCGGTTGCTTAATTAATATTTTAAAACGCAAAATGAGTATGAAATATTATAATGTTGCTTGTTTTTCCACGAATAATTTTTTCCACTTGCTTATTTCAATTTAGGTAGGTAAATCATTTGATTCATGGTTTTCGCATGTTGAGTTATTTTTTTTATAGTAGCACGACATTGGCTTCCCTACGCCTGATGGAAAGCGAAAGAGAAGCCTAAGTCGCTGCGACAACGGTCAAGTACCTGTCAGTTACCCGTCAGTTGCCATCACCATGCCGGCCCAACCCTTACTTATACCGGGCTGCCGATGCAGCACTTACCCCACGAGCTCTGGAAACCCTACTCACGGGCAGAAACACAATCCGGAGGTCATTTGACAGCGGTATTCTATAGAGTGGAGATCCTTCCTCGGACGGGGCTCAATTCGAGCGAATATTCGCTATGCCCTACCTCTCTTAAAAGTTCCCTCACAATCGGATTTCTTACTTATGATCATCATGATTCTTGCTCTAATTGAAGTTTGTATAACTAAATCCACACTTCAGAGTCCGGGATCCGCTTTCCCAGTTCAAGTGTTCTAGTTCAGACGATAGTTGGTATCCTTTGAGAGGAGTCCGTTCGTATATACCGGTTTTTCCTACCCATCCTCAAGCGATAGTTTATGGATACAAAATACCTATCTACTTACTAAGCATGTTGAACGATCGAATTATATATCATCCTAAAAAAATATAAATAAGGATTTAGAAATATGAGTCAAAAAATTCCAGTCGTTCCATTGTTATCCAATGTAATGAACGGAATCTCCAAAACATGGTAAAAAAAACGTAGGCGCCTGTTTTCGTAGTCTAATAGTAGCAACTTGCTACGTGACTAAATTGCATTATCCTCTACATTGAGCAAGGTTTCAAATACAAAAATTCAATGTGGTTAACGTATTTTAAGTTATCAACCTTAAAGATATCAGATGTTTTTGTAGAATGTCGCAAAATATCCGAATGAGACCGCAAAAAGAAACTCAAAACAATAGTAACCGGATACCTATTTGCAGATAAAATGGATTTTAGGAACTTAGGTACCAATTTTATTGAGAGATTATATGTATAGATAATGCACTAGCTTGACTGGTAACAATAAACCAGTTGGTAGTAGTCACTGCCATTAATATGGGGTAAAGCCTCATATCAATAACTAGACAGAATAAATACAAAGTTACTAGGTAAATCTTGGCAAAGTCGACCATTTGAGGTCCATGCAAAATGTTTTCTGGTTTCATTCATCATTATCAGCCAAAAAAAAATCTACCCACTACCTGCTGCTATAATCTTTTACCTACACAAACCATCCATTAACTTATAATGAATTAAATATTAAAATGACACAACCCTTCCAAATTAAAATCTTGTTTTAGTCGCTCGACCTAGTGGCTTTCCTACGCCTGATGGAAAGCAAAAGAGAAGCCCAAGTCGCTGTGACAACGGGCCAGTAACTGGTCAGTTGCCACCGCCATGCCGGCCCCCCGCGAGCCCCCCACGAGCTCCGGAAGCCCTACTGGCACCCCACCGGCAGAATCACCACCCGGAGGTCATTTGGCTGCGGTATTCTATAGGGTGGAGTTCCTTCCCCGGACGGGCGGCTCAATTTGAGCGAAGATTCGCTATGCCCTACCTCTCTAAAAACAATATTAATATGAACTGATCGAATAAAATCAAATCGTCCACTCTGACGCGAGCGGATATCATAAGATCGGATAAGACATAAAATGTAACGCTATCTTCTAATAAAGTGGTGGACTCGTGCATCCAATTGAATAATATGACTGTCCAGTTGTGGTGTAATCATCGGACCGGTTCAAACATTAATACTATTGCAATTTATTCGCCTTGATGTTAGTTGCGTCGCGCGTGCGCCGGCGCAATCATCGAGAATGCATGGTGCGGTACCGTTGCGCCGATCTGTATCGACGACACACTTGATGTGTTCGCCCGCACCAATACTATTCTTGAACGAATCGCTATCCATCACATAAGTAATAGATTCCGCAGTTTCAGACAAAAAATTTAACATTTCTCGCGTGTAAGAGCTGTTCGGAGTTTTACGGCTATAAGAAAAGGACGTTGCCCGCCTAACAAGTCTGTTGTTGAAGATTAATCGACCCACGTTTTGAAAATTTATTAAAACTTTTGTAAAAAAAGGTCGCAATCAATTCTGATTTATACTTATGACTTAAAATTTTGTTGTATTTTCATGAACAAACTTCCAGTAGTTACATAAGCTTTTAAAACGAATATAAGCACTAAATACAGTTTGCTTTTGTCTACCCGTTTTTTAAACTTACCGGCTGAAAATTCCACCACTTCAAAATTTCGTAGTAGAGCAAGATTTTATCTCACGTGCTTTGAATTCATCAAACAATTTGTAAGATTACTTAACTTATGACTATCTAAGTGAAGAGTGAATGAACGCAGCTTAGTAATATAGTTTTCAAAAAAATAAGAAAAATTGCGTTAGAAAATTATTTAATCATTTTCTACACAGTACCTACTCATTATCATGGCTTTTGAATCTTACCTACCTATATATCATTTTAATAGGTACCTCTATGTTACACAAATATCATTCCATTTTCGCGTCATAAATAATTAAAATCAATTCCATCTAATTAACATGCAGCGACGAGATCGACTCTATAATTGTATTACCTAATTTAAATAAACCGTTATTGCTAAACAGAATTTAGGAAAAACACGCCACTTTTATGTCCTTTTTATATGAAACCTCATTTCATTTCCCGATAAGTGTACCCTTAAATTTTTAATACAAGCAAAACTAGACACAAAAGTTCGTCGAAATCAGAAAATTCTAAAGAAGTAAGCAATAAAAATACCCCTTAAGGACTGTTCCAATATTGTTATTCGATCGGCATCCACAAATCCGTCATAAATGTAAAAGATTTTACGATAGCGACATGCGGGGAATCTGTGTCACATGACGCGAATCGAGTTATTGACGAAGAACGCATGAGGTAAATAAACGCCTGGCTATGTCCAACAGTGGACTGCGATAGGCTGATGATGATAATGATGTTTAAAATTCTAATTGTTCCTAGATAATTAGCAAACTATTTTTTATTACTTTTTACAGAAAGGCTTTAAATTGTACTTTGTTTTTGTTTGTAATGTGTTTTCCTGTAATTTCTGTGATTTTGTGCAATAAAGCGTTTCTATCTACCTATCTATCTCCCTTTCTTTAAAAAACACACAAACAAAAGCTATTATTTTTATTTTTTAGCAGAAGAGGGATTCTTTGCAATATGTTTATATTTTTCTTAACATTGTTAAATAAATAATAAAAATTTACTTATTAGTAGAAAAACTGCATAAAATCATAATAAGCATGTAGCATTATTATGATACTCATAAATAGCATTATTATGATATTCTGCCGCTTCAATTTCTACTTACTTAATTTAAATGTCAGACAAGAATTAACACACTGATCGCTTCATGTGGTATTCTAAAGTAAATTTAGCTTATTAAATTTATATTGTATTTGGGCGAAAACAAAGCTTCTTTGATCCAAGCCAACAAGCTAGTAAGAAATATTCCTATTTTCTAGATGGGTTTAATTGTTCAACAGTCTTATTACACCTTGTAATACATTAAATGTTAATTAAAATCAGTGAGTAGAAAATAAGCAGGCTGATGAGTCTAATGAACTATAAAAATTACGGAAGCATTTTTTGCGTATGGTTTTATCACAGTTTTATTAAGTATCTGTTCAGAGTTATATATCTCATAGCCTTTTAACCAACATCGAAATATCGTAAAAAGCAAAATGATCTCTTTGACTTGACATCTCGCATTCAAATATATTAGGTAGTATAACAATTATTTATCTATTTATTACTTTATAATATTAATAAGAATGGTCAAAAGGTCTCGTATAATTGAAGAAATCAAATTAGTGAATCGATATTGCAAAGGACATATTTGTTATTGGCAAAGTTAGGAAATGCAAACGACATAATAATTTTACAAATACAAATTAATGTATAAATATATTTTATTTATTTATTGTACATATAATATTTATACACTATTGTGGAATGTGTTTAAAGAAAAAGATTTTTATTAATGAATTATTTATCAAAAATATTAAAAAATAGCTGTCAACATAACTGCTCTACCTCACCCTTTCCATCTTGCTTATCTGTATCTGTCCAAAGGAAATCTGAAAGAAAACGCTCGTAGGGATAAGACCACCTAAATTGTACAATTTGTCTAGTTCTAAGTAAATTTCTTGGTGTGCAATAGATACTGCCTATCCATCATAATTTTTATAATGTAAGTAAGTCACTGCAACGGTTTGATTACGTGTATTAATACCAAGGTTGGGGCCAACGTTGGCGAGTGCCACTTACGTCTAAACTTGAAGGAGGTTAGCGTTGCCGAGAACTTGGGGCGAGCGGCGCGGAACCGGCGCGCGCGCACGCGGGTTGCGCAATCGGCGCGCACGCACCGCGCCTCCGAGATGCCGGCCGCCCGCCCGCTCCGTTGAGCACTGGAGATGTTCTTTTTTCTAGTTTTTTTGTTAGTTGGTAACTTTATGTTCCATTGCCATTATAAACCAATAAGCTTTATGTTAAGAGCCAATATATGAGGAGAATTAGTTCTATATTTGATAAAACAGTAAAATATAATAATACCCAATAACCTTAAACATACCACACTGTGCCACACTGCGCCCATCTAGTCCCAAACTAAACCGAAGCTTCTACCAGTAACATTTTGTAAGATTTTTCGGCCAGGATTCCATTCTGGCACTGAGCCTTTAAACGAAACCTTTTAATCATAAGATACTGGAATACAAATTCCGAAGAAAATTGATGATTTTTAAAAACCTTTCGCTGTATTGTTTGTTACACAGCTGAGCATGAATACAAAGCATCTTAGTTATGAGTTAATGTAGCATGCTGTTAATTAAAACTCCATACGAATACAGAGCTTACTTTATTATCCACAGCAGCGCGGCCCAAGTCGCTCGCGATCTTTGTACATGTGCTTTATAAAAAGAAAAAAACAAAGTCGACAACATATCAATGTTTCACTATATCGGATATATGCAATACAATCCTTGTATTGCATATATCCTTGTATTGCACTATCCTTGTGTTGTACTGGAGCCTTTAAAATTTAAATAAACGAGGGTGATAGACGTAATTGAAAACGAATTAACTATCCTCGCAATCCTATTAAAATCACAACATCCGCTCTATATATAGAAAAAGGATAGACTCTTTCGAAATGCGACTAGAGGATGTTGTGCATACTGTGGACAGCTATATAAGGTCCAATAAATTCATTCTCGATTAGCTGAAGATTAAGACCAGACTCTCTACAATGCTATCTGCTATCAACGCATTCTCAAGTCTGAAGTATTTCGGTAACATCGGAGGCAGTCAGACAGCCTCAATAAGCTAATGATTGTGTGCAAGGTGGATGGAGTTTCGAGTCCATAAAAGAAGTTGTAGGGGCTAGTGTGACTGCAGCACTCAGACAGGCTGACGAATGGATGGTGTGGAAACAGCTCATCAATTCTTCCGCCAAGGCTTAATAGGGCGGCCACGAACTTTAGAAACGAAGAACACGACGAAGATAGGGTTAAAAAAGATGGTAACATTAAAAAGTAGTACCGGTAATACTAAAGCTACATAGCTCAAATGGATAATCAATTCTAACAATACGAAATGCGGTATAAAATTTGAGAAATCGAAATTCTCGCGAGTAAAAGCTTGTAGAAGACATATAATTTCATACCGGTGTCATATTTGTCGTCAAATTGTGTCATTTCGCTCTTTTTGGTAATTATTGATGTAACAATACATGATACAACGTATACTTTAAGTGGGTCTGCCATTATCAACTTAATTTTCAGTTACGATCACCTGATAAAAGTATATTCATGTAAAAATAGTCCACCAATAGTGCGTACATATTAGAAAAACCAAATTAATCTAACTTTGTACACGAGCCTACGCCATTTTTTACAGAATACGCCGACAAAAAGTTAACGCTAACTTTAAATCACTACCATTTTTTATGAATCTCAAAAAAGTAAACACAGCCATTTCGGTAGCAAGTTACAGTTTTGCTTTATTTCTAACTGCGAAACAACTCCTTGGCACTTTAGAGACTCGTTAGGTGAATTTTTAAATAAAAATGATTTATGATCTCTAAAATGAGGGGATATTCGACCGTGAAAATCGACATCGATTTAACATCGTCATTATTTTTGTTTCGTAAGCTGGCCCTGCGTTTGGTATCGTGTTTTCTGCGTTGACCATAATAACGTACCTACTTAATTGAAATGCCAGCTTTGAACGTTTCGATTGTATTCCATGTATTTTATTTTTAAGAAAAACAAACAAGGAAACCATGTTTTTGGAATGTGGTACTGTTTTAAAATCTGTGTAAAATCATATTCTTACTGTTCATAATGAAACAAAATAATTCACAACAGAGTGCATTAACAGTGTACAATTTTTACAAAACCACTGAGACATGAAAAACAAAATAGTCTTAATTTTTTTTACTGAGAATTCTCAGAACGTACTGGAGGACTTAAGCTGTTTGTACGTACACCAGACATCTTAATCTCTCCTTTGCGAATTCCATTGTAATCAGCAAACAAATTTCGCAGCTCGTTTCTTAAGGGTATTCTTAAGTTATTTCTTAAGTTCAAGTGAAATGCTATACTACTTAATGTCGGGGACCTGGGAATTACGACAATGACTATATTAATTCCTTTTACACAAGTCGAAACTTCCGTTGACAATCTATAACGCAGGATGTGGAAACACTTCATAAGAAGGCGGAAGTCCATTAAACAGAACTGAGCGAAAAATTACAAAAGGATTCTGTTTACGGATTGTGAATCTAATATACTTATATGCCAAAATTTTGCGGTTTTATTCAATTTGTTCATCAAAGAGCGATTTTTTTATATTTCGAGGTATATTTATATGTACTTGGTTACATAAAAACTACAAACATTACTCTTCTACGTAGGTATATTACAGGTTTGGTTTATCTTCACAAATGTAAAACCTTACCTAAGCTTTAAAGTTCTGTAAATAAATATGGTTTATATAAGACATTTAAGGAATATACAAAATTTTAATGATATCTCTAGTTGCTCCATATGCTTGTGACTCGAACTGACTGTCGTCGGATTTTTTGTAATTTAGCAGTATTCATTGACACCCATAGCAACATAAGGCGCCAAAACAATAACATTGGACAATACGTTAGGAAAATATGATTGGAGTCATGGTACAAAGCCGCCGGCGATTCAAAGCAATAAGTGGTCCGAACAATAAGATTTTAATTTTAACACGAAAACTATGAACGTACAAAAAGACTGTAAAGTTTACAACTTGACAACAGACCCTTTGTACCGAAATAGGGACTATTTCTACCTTCACTGATTACAGTCGGGCGGACTTGCCATTATTTTGTAAAATCCCGTTGTTTGAAATGCCGCCGAGATAACTTGGGTGTTTTTACCTGAAACATCATTTAAAAGCAGTATAAGTAAAACCTAATGAATATGCAAAAGATAATAATAAAAGGGCTAATCTTTAAAACTGGCTTTTATTATGTAAAGTGACTCCGAACACGAGACGAATAAAAGATAAAAAACGAAAAGTACGATTCCAAACCAAAATATACCCACGCACTTGAAGGTTGGTGGAAGAAATGACAGTGAATAAAATTAACGTTATTTAGTAAGAAATTATAAATGATTCATCTGTAGAGTTCGAATGACACAGATATTTTAATGTTAATTGTTCGCAGAAACGAAAGAGATGGTTAAATCCGTAATAGCAATTTTGTGATGCCGAATATGAGATCTGTATAACGGTAAAATCGTAGGTTATATTTAGTAAACAAATATTGAGTCATCGTGTACGAACTACGCAATGTTTTTCAATTTTAATAACGTATAGTATCCGACAGTTTCCATTTTACAAATTTCAAATCTTAAGTTGTGTAAGTGCTTCCAGAAACATACACGATTTCTAAAAAATCCCTACGTATAAACAGCAAATGATGAGTGGAAATTATGAAACTCAAATGCAAATTATTATTTTGACTGTGTAGTAAAACAAAAATTAAAAAGAGCTTAATGTAATGAGTGGACATGTACATCCATAGAGGCAGCACTTTTACTGGTAATACAGGAATGTGCGGTTGTGTAAGTGAGGGTACGGACGCGCGGTGTGTGCGCGGGCGCACCGGGCGGGCGGCGCGGGCGGGGGCGGACCTGTCCGGGCAACGGTGTCGAGGCACCGCACACTAGCTCTCAGTCCTTTCGCAGCGGCCAACGGTACTGCATGTGCCGCTAGCTGCTCCGCAAAAATAAACAACGCGAGGAAACCTACCGTGCAGTGTGATGATACGATGCTGACTTGTGTTTTTTAAAAGACAGTGACAGATACGAACAGGATCGAGTGAAGTGTACATTAAAGCGACAAGATGCCGAAGATTTTTCTGATAAAGAAGCGGCTGCACGAGCAGCAGTTGGGCCTCCAGGAAGGGCAGGAGTTGCTAGCCAGCAAGGCTGACACGTTGTGCCCCGGCTCTCCTCTTGATGATGGCCCCTTAGCCCTCCTCTCTAAGAAGGATAAAGAATGCGGTAAGTCTCATCAGCAGTATCAGTTCACCCCGTCATCCGTATCAGTATAATGGGCCACCTCCACCCAACTTTTTTGTATTTGATGCTCTTAGTACTTTTTCTTGTTGTCTACATATTACATTAGAAGTAGTAACTTCTTCCTTTTAATCATCCACACCGCTTTCAAGTCAAGATTTCAAAATATCAATGTATCATCTCGTAGCATCTTCACTTGTCTCTTCACTTTCCTTATTCGATATCATTACTGCGAATCGTTCATGCATTACTTTATTTATAGTTCGCACATAGTCGGTTTGATATCTTGCCATAACGCTAGTGTTATTTTTTATCGATGCCACCATAACGGCCACTTGCTAACCAAAAAAAAAAATTGGTTGTACTTGGATACAATCCTGTTCTTGGCCCGGTTTGCCAACAAACGCCTACCTGCGATCATTTGTGTGACTCGCGTGATCCTAATCCATCGTTCCTTTTGCTGCGTTGGAATGTTTGCTTTTTCTACCTTTACATTTATTACCATTTAAGATTTCCTCTATTTGCAGAGTAGCCTTTGCGTCCAATGTTTTTAATTCTTATTAGTTATTTAATCACAATACTACTTGCGCAAACTTTAACGGTCCCTCGTCAGTAGTCACCGGGTGTGAATCACATACATAACTGTCGTGTTTTTAGGTTTCCACGAAATGTTTACTCTTATGGACATGCTAAAATATTTGACTCCATGTCAATTTATTAGCTAGATGCTATTTTTATCAAGGAAAAAATGATAAATTGGTTGGATAACACAAAAGATACAGTTTACTTTGTTTTTGTCTTGAAGTCATTTAGATGTTATGAGGATATCTTTCGTTTGGCATAAAAATAATGAAATAAAACGGCCATCAATATTAAACAATGACAGGAAGATCAACGCAATTAATATTACGACATAAAGATCATAACCTTACGGTGTGAGATAAGTAGATCTGTGACATAACAATAGAGAAAAAAAAGCTACTAACGTGATCAGTTAAATTGTCAATATTCGCACTTCAAACATTCTCATAAACAAAATAGGTTTGTAGTTAATTTCGTAGCAAGCTACGGCGTATGCATACTTTACTGTAGTTACTAACAGTACATTATACGTAAGAGTAACGCAGGTTCTTTTAACATTATTACACGATTTCAAAACGATATCCTTCATAGGACACTAAATAATCTGGTTAAAACTACCTAAGTATAGGTGATATTTGTTGCATTATTTAGGGTACATCAGCCGGAGAAGAAGAAATATAAATATATGGGTCAAAATTGAGATAAAAAGGAGATTTCAAACAATTCTTCTATTCCAATATGAATATATACCTACTTAGAAACAGCGTTGGTTGCGATTAAGATCATTCAAGTCCATAATCTTTCGAAACTGGGAAGAATTTTACAACGGCATGGGTCGCATTAGAGACAAACATAGGAGTATTAAGTAAATAAATATCTTATAATCGATATTATAGTTAGAACGATATATAGTGTTAGAACAATGTAAAACAAAATTTCGACTTTTCGTTTTGAATATCAAATGGATTCTGAAATTAGTTTATTGGACCCATGAGCTTAGATAGTGTTATAAAGATCACATATTCTATCATCTTCGCGATCTTCTATGTCATCTATGTGCTACATATTCACGTGATCTTCGTTCAGAATAGTTCCTCCACATTGTAAGTTGCCTATCGCAATGGTAACGTCTTTTCCGTTATTTGTAAAAAGCATATTGGAATGGTTCTGGTCAGGTTGAGCCGTGCTAACACGCTTGTCAAACGGAGCTACGACTAATAGCGGCTCGCGAGACAGGAATTGACCGGATGATGTTGGCACCGAGGTGTCAATGGTTGCGTTGCGGCACAATGGCGCGACTTCCGTCGCCAGCCATCGCCCGCTTTGTATTTAGGTTAGTCACCGCAATCTCGGCTGTCATTTCAATATAATTAACATGTATGCTGTACGTGTAAATAGGGTTGTTAGCGTCCAACTGTACGTGGAATGTAATCGACCACGAATTGGTCGACTCTGCAGTTAGACCAAAGTTATCCAGCCCCTTTATTCCATAACAATACGAATAAACTATGCTTTATTACTGGCCTATTGTATAGTTTTCGCATTCCAAGCCTTTTCTCTCAGAGCAGAAGAATTAATGAATAAGTTGATGACATTTTTTATCCCTAAGTTCCTTTTCTTTTCTTCTGCGCAAGGAGACATAAATTGTGAATCCTTACATATTATGCATAGATGTTAGTAGTTGTACTGTGCAAACAAAACTGTTTGCTTGACAGCCCTGTTAGGCATCCCATATTTGCATAGGATGGCTCTGTATGTCACTTTGGTTACTCAATGCGTCACGACGCTGTTCATTCAAACGCTCTTGCTGACCACTGGTGCGTAATAGCATGCTAAGACTCGATTTATCAAGCGAATGGAGAAGCAAACGATGAAATATTATCCTAATTGCATTATCTTAAACCGAGGTTTGCTTACCTTGTGTTTTTTTAATAGTAATTCCTATGACGTGCCTCGAAGCATCAATTCTAAATTATCGTGCCGAAAGTACATACTATGTGTATATAATTATATAGTCTATATAATAGGTGGGTATCGTATTAATAGTACATTGTACTTTATAACATCAATTAAGGCAAACATTTTCATCATTATTCACAGTTCAGGATAGCATCTACCCAATTTAGCCCAATAAAAATGTTGTACTTTCCTATGTAAGTACGGTATGTCCTTTTTAATTTTCTAAAGGGCACAAAAATAGATAAAGTTTAACGCAATTACAGGTGTTCCCACACCTGTACGAACGTGTAAAGGGCGAGCTGCGAAGGACACAACCTGCCATAATAAACGCAATGTGCATAAATTGAGAGCTTAGGGGGAAATAAAAATGGGGTCAAAAGACGTGCACTATTCTTTCCTTTTGAAATTCTATGCTCAATAAAAAACTTTTATTAATACCTGGATAATAGGGATATTATTATATTATTTAGCCTTATAATGAAGTTATTTATAAATAATATCACCCGTTTTGGTCTGTGAAGCAAAAGACATCAACGGGATTCTGCCGGCCTACACCCTTTATAAGAATGTATTGAAGTGTATTTCAAAACGCATATACGAGCAACATAAAGAGTTAACTAATTATGTTTTGTATTATTGTAGTTTTGTATTGTTGTGTAACAGTAGTAATAACTTCATTATGTTAACTAAGCAGAATACAAAACGCCGACCTTCTATTGCTGATATTAAACCGTTACCGAATTAACTAATCAATCATTTCTAATTAACATTGTCAAAGCAAAAATAAGATCATAAAATATCTAACGATGCAAGTTACAAATAGTATAACTCTCTAATCAGAGTTTAAATGAAAAACATGAAGGTCTAATGAGTAAATCAAAAGTTCACAGTAGTAATTTATCATTTTCAATTAATCTTTTATTAATATAATCCTTGGCTTCATGGCTGCTTGTGTTTTCATCATTAATTCAGCATCTACGAAGTACTAGCCGTTGATATAACTTTGTTAAAGTTTACTGACAGTTACATGTATCGGATGTTCGTGTGTTATACTTACAGAACTAATTTTCTGAGGTCTTCATAGACAAGTATTCCTATTATACTCTCGATGGAACAATAAATTTAAAACAAGTTTTTCCCAACTATTGTAACAAAATCCATTATTAATATTATAAATGAAAAAGTGTGTCTGTATGTACGTTTGTCTTTCTTTCACGGCAAAACGGAGCGACGACGGGATTTTTGAAGTGGAGATAGTTGAAGGGATGGAGAGTAATATAAGCTACTTTTTGTCCCTTTCTAACTCCCCACTTCCCTAAAATGGGGAAAACGCGGGCGAAACCGCGGGCACAACTAGTGTCTGAATAAAAGTACGTGTCTTTTAACGCCGTTATTAAAATAATGAAGCTTAATAATAATAACTACAATCATCAATAAGAGCTTTATATAATTTTCAAATTTAATAAATATACGTATATTTATTACTCTCCAGTCTCCACTCGAGTCTGTCGTTATTCTTGCTAACTATAAAATTTTATTGTGGTATAAAATATATTTAAAGAACCATCGTATTATTTTACTTCACAAAAGCAAGATGATATTGTATCGGTTAGGAGGGCTTACCCGTTGGATTTTTTATTAAAAATATTTGTATGGAGTATCGCATACTCGAATCGGTTTATACAAAGAGATCCATAATCGTTCATCACTTAACTGCCTTCTCTGGTTGTGGTGGTGTATTCAACTGTACGTTACAAAAAAGTAAGATACCTACCTATTGTAAGTAAGTTTATTGAAAAAAATTAAAACACATACTGTACGCTGTAATATTTACTTACTCAAGTGACGTTAAGCCTCTTTTATACTTCTATAAAAGGTTTTATGATCACTATGTATGTTTCAGAAGCTATCAACGGGACATGAATCCTAAGCTTTAAAATTACCTAATAATTTATAGTTTAAAATAATACTTAATAGACTTAAATTAATCAATTGGCACCTAACCCTTTCTTGAAATCAGGTATCCTCTTCCCAAAAGTTGTCTGGAAGAGATCGCCTAAAGCGATAAAATCGCCCAAATAGTACTTTAATCCTTTATGTTTAGTTTCAAGTCAACTGTTTGGTGTGCAATAGTACCTATATCTATAAATATAAAATGACAGGCTCGGTGGCTTATTTGGTAGTGACCTCTGCTCTCTGAGCCAAGGGTCGTGGGTTCGATTCCCGCACAGTACAAACATTTGTGTTCATGAACATGTCTGTTTGTATTGGTCTGGGTGTTTTCTATGTATAATATGTATTTATTTACAAAAAAAAAGTATCTAAGTAAGTTTATCAGTTGTCTAGTACCCATAGTACAAGCTTCGGCTTAGTTTGGGGCTAGGTGGCGCTGTGTGGCCCAGCGTGGCATGTCTTGGGTTATTTATTTATTTATTTAAAATATTATGACTGCTGAAACTGGTTGCCTAGAAACGTAAGTGATCCCATCTTTTCAATGTGTAAATAATAGGCAACAGTAATAAAGCCACATCCTCCCTCTATATGGTATATATGGTAATACCATAAAAATGGAGCTATAGTAGGTATCTCGTGCCAATTAATCGTCCACCAGAGCCATGAGCGGCCACAAGTGGGCGCCTGCGCACGTCTATTAGCGACTGCGCATGTTGACGAGCGCATTAAGGCCAAGGGCCCCACTGCCTTTGGACAATGCACACGAACTACAAACACCGTATAGTAGTTACCTAGCTAGGTAACTAAGGGTAACTAGGTAAATATTGAAATTCTAAATCCAAAACTTTCAAATTACCCCATTCATAGAAAGATTTTAGGAGAATTCCCTAAAAAAAGGTATAACATTCAAATTTCTGGCAATTGTTCTGCCCGTGATTATAGTCGGGTTGCAACACTAGCTCGACATAACGCCTGATAGAAGCTTTCGCTAGAAGCCAAGTCGCTGTGACAACGGGCAAGTAACTACTGTTATATGAATCGGAGAAATTACCAAAACTTCTGTTAGATCTAGATTTCTGGTAGGCCCCGGGGCACTGCCTTGTTTAGCCCCGAGGTAGCTACGCTGCGTACATCATCGACTGTTTTAATAATATTAAATGCCTTAGATATTGACGTAATGGCACATTTCCGCCAATATGTTAAAGGAAATGGACATTAAATCATATTTGACATTGAGGAGTTTTGAATGTGAGTATTATTTAAGTGTCGAGTACATAATATATATATCTAACGGCATTTTTTGTAGTAGCACAGCGTAGTAGGTAACGAGTAACTAATTCAATTACTTGTCAGTTGCCATTTATTATTATTTTATTTGTATACCTACTATGTATTACTCTTTTCCGTTACCGAACGAAAATAAAAATAACGTCTATATGTACCGTACGTATTAGATGAACAAAACACGTGGTATTTCTAGGTAAACACGAGAACAACTTCATGAATGGATGAAATTATCCAGCTATCGTTATCGCACGGTACAAATTGCAAACAGTAAAAATCTGCATCTTTACGAATAGCCCAAAAAGAAGGAACGTATTCCACCATGTGGCCTATTGTTCTTCTTCCATTGTGCCCGACTACCTCTTAAACGAACATAAAAAACAGATTACGCTGTAAATGGCTCCGGTAAATCTTTTCTCGGAAATGTTTTAGTAGAACCTACTATTTCGAATGTACGATATTATCGGAAACTTTTTGCACTGCTAACTTTATTATTACAATATCTGGAAGCATATTCGAAAAGAGCACGAGTACTCTAGAAAATAACTGAACCTGAAAATTATTTAAAACTTTTATAAGCAGTAACCACAGTAAGGAATGTATGGACTGTGTGAGAAATGATATGCGTGTCAAAGATGTGAGTGTGGAATGGAGATGACTGCTGATAGAGGAGAGTGGAAGAAGAAAACATTTTGTGCTGACCCCACTTAGAGCGGGAGAAGGGCAGGAGAATGATGATGATAACCATTCCGCACATTGTAGCTATGAATACATATATGTAATAGCAAAAGCGAATGTACATGTTCTTCACTCGCTTTTCTCACATTTGTTACATAAACAAAAAACAATGTTTAGTCTTACATTATACTCATATATCTAGATAGGTATATATATATATATATGTATAGATAGGTATACCTCATTCACAAATAAAAACACGAACAACAAAACGGAATGACCATTATCTCATTTCATGGAATGGATTTAGATCGTCATTTCGTATTTATAGACTCCACTATAAGATCACAAATCAGTTACCTTTAAGTTAGCTCTAAGTAGTCATGCAGAATACATAGCTTCGTGATGTTTGTCAAGTCATTTGTAACCGTTACGAACTATTGTAACTTATGCATAAGCATATAAGTAACTATTGCTCAACATGCATGGGTTTTGTGTAAGGGAAACAACTTTGGCGAAACATCTTAAGGCACTTAACTGCTACGGCTGTTAAGGGCTTCTGGCCATTTTGTCGCTAGGGTACCGTATTAGAATTCAAAATTAATTCTATGAAAAAATAACATATAATGCTACGCCGAGGAAAACATTAAGTGCATTTAACAAATAGTTCTGCAATTCCAATTATTTCTTAATAAAAAAACATAAAACAGATAACACAAAAATCTGCTAACGCCAGATGTTATAATGGTTTTAAGATAAAAATAATACTAAGTCATTCGACTTACCTTACTTAATGGTTAACCACGGCATATACAACGAATGGATAAACTTACATTTCTATTCGACAGGCTCGGTGGCTCATTTGGTAGTGACCTCTGCCCTCTGAGCCAAGGGTCGTGGGTTCGATTCCCGCACATTACAAACATTTGTGTTCATGAACATGTCTGTTTGTATTGGTCTGGGTGTTTTCTATGTATAATATGTATTTATTTACAAAAAAAAAGTATATAAGTAAGTTTATCAGTTGTCTAGTACCCATAGTACAAGCTTCGGCTTAGTTTGGGGCTAGGTGGCGCTGTGTGGCCCAGCGTGGCATGTCTTGGGTTATTTATTTATTTATTGTACCTATTCTTCGCAAATAAAGACTTTGACTTTGACTTTATAAAAATGGTGAAAATTTACTACCTTGTACTGTATTAAATTACGATGTTTTATTGATTGACAAAACTCACAACCAAAAAATGCAAAACATGCCTTGCTATTAAATTACGTGACTTACCAAACAACAAATACATATATTAAGCAAGTACCATAGCTTAAACCAATTTTCAACTATAGAAGTTAGTCGAATTGATAAAAATTATACGGAACCACCAATTTCCCGTATCGCACCCTTGACCAGTTTTTGTATGGACAAGATGGTTCACACGTGAAGCCACGGCACTTGTTCTAGGAACGGCCGATATGTCCGCACATGTCCTTTGAACGTAAAAAACACACTAGAACACAGGTTTTGCAACATATGAGTATGCGGGTCCAGGCTACCATTAATTGCTTTTATACATCTGCCTTTTTGTTTGCTAGCGAAGGTATATTCTTACAAAGTTGGTTCATTGGCATGGTCGCGGTGCAAAGCCCTATAAAGTTAATTATTTTTATACGATATCAATCGAATAACGCCGTAGACCGGTCCGGGCCTGATCGTAAATATTATTCTTCGGAAGTTTATAATTTAACTAGCAACCCGCCCTTGCTTAATTTCGGTATTATACGTAGAAAGTTTTTCTTGAATCACTCGTATATATTTAAAGAAAAACCCCATCAAAATTCGTTACGTAGTTTCCAAGATCTATCCATACATAGGGATAGGGACAGACACGAAAAATGACTTTTTTTAAAACTGTAGTGTTGGAAGTGAGATAGATTTTTTTCTAATACAAAAATATCTTACCTGCCTTCCAGGGCATAACGTTTTTTTTCGTTTGAACCAGGTCCACTACTTTCTTTTATCATCATTTATCCGACTTTAAAAACGAAGGAGGTTTAACGGACTCAAGTATTGTTCTTACTTCATAAAGCTTACATATTATTAGGCTTAAAACTTTTGGAGTCCAACTCAACTGCCTGCAGCGACTTCTGAACAAAAGGCTATGTAATAATTACGATTTCAAAGAAAACGATATGAAACACAAAAACGACCCTGGGTTTTAACTCCCATGGCTATTACCTGAATTTGTGATATGAGTCACGACCGTTGCTCTAGGAAGTGGTTCGTAAATGACTAACTCAATTATGATCTTAAAAAAAGATTTAAGTAGATTAGGATATACCTCGTTTCTAAAGAGTGTATGATAAACGTCCAAGCTAAATAATAAGCACTCTGAAATCGAAAGAAAGGTTAAAACCCTCTAAAAGAGAAACATTTTTTTGAACGTCATTATGATAATTAAGTATTATCAAATGTAACAAACCCTATAAATAAACAAAAATGAAGTTTGTTAAGCTGATTTTACTATCGAATAAAAAATAAATAGGGTTTTACTTGTAAAGGCCTGAACTGTCCGCTTACTTACTTATCTTTATTAATCCAGATCTATATAAACAATTAACAAAATAATCATTTTTGTCTCCAAAAATTAATGTACAACATATTATATACGGCGTGTTATAATATTAAAATCAGCAGATAGTGCCCATTATCATACTTACATTATTATGAATGGAATACTAATTTATTTCCTCACACTTGAGTAAATTTAAAGTGAACCTGACTTTGCAAAATTAAGATTATGGTCAAAATTCGCACTGTACCGCTTTAAATATCTATATAACTGCTTATCTATGGAAGCTGTAGACACTCCATTTTTTCCTACAATTTTTCAATGTTAGCATGGCTTGCCCATAGATGGCCTAATTATATATATGGAAGAAGAAATTAATCAATATTCTATAAATTCTATAAATCATCATTCCGAATAACAATACTAAAAGCTTTCTTGCAAAAATTAATAAACAAAGGCCTTAAACACATGTGCAAAAACGTGTTCAATATAATTTATGATGTTAATAGCAGTAACCAGCAACTGTTAAAACTTGTATAAGCAATGCCAAACATCCAAATTTATACAGATACATCTATCGTATGCATTTACATACTCACAGACTGGTGCCTTATTCTACTTACAATAAAGTTCAAAGTCGCGTAACAAATGGCTAGTAAGTCACGCTTGAGAGACAATACTTTAACAATACCCGCATACGTCACCGTCATTAACGGGAACACTTTCTGTTATCGAAACACATTAAGACCACCTAGGACGAAAAATTGTTATCTTTTTTTAATGTAAGCTTTTAAGAATAATGAGAGTAATTTCAAAACTATTGTTATGAGGAAATTTGAGGCTTAAAGAATTTTAGTATTACATAATAGTAAATAAATACTTCTTTCTAGTGGTGAGTGAGAAAAAAACAAAGACAAAAGAAAGTCTAAACTTAGACCTGCATCTTCTGCTTAAAACGAGTTCCATTTTTAATAATACACGCATTTGTTAACTTACACACACTATTATAACAATAGGTGCATGCGTTCCTAAGAAACAAAGAGGATTGGATAAGGGAAAAGAGTTTTTAAGACGACTCAACATAGTATAAGCGATAAAACATACAACTATGAAACGTCCCTAAAGAGAATTGAACAATATTTTACAAGTAAAAATTAAACTTGCTCGGACATAAAAATGGTCTTGTACCATAAAATTAAATAAAACGGCGAATGGTTAGCGAAGGCTCACATCTTTTGAGCGTAAGGTCATCTCCTCCATTGTTGTGTCAAGCGCAATAAAAGATAATCATTTCGTGTATTTTGGAGCAATTTACTATGGACCGCCCACGATCCGCCGCTTCTTTGTCAAATGGCGACTACTACTAAAAAGGTAGGTGTACTTCCTAATCTTCACAAGGTTTTTGGAAGGGTTAGGTAAAGTTCTGTATTACTATTATGTTATAGAGATATTCAATTAAATAAAGCTTCGAATGAAACTTGATTTACCGTTGATGACGTTTTGCGAACTACCTATAGGAAGGTTAGCGATCACGGAATCCCCGAAATGATAAACTTCATTCATCTTATTGTTAAAATGGAATGTCATCATTACTGCACTTGACATTGGTAGAAACAGATCTCAAATTTGATAAATAGATACATTCTGAAAGTAGCCTATACACAAATAATTTAGTGGTTTTAGATGATGTTATCTCAGAAAACGTATTGCATTAGACTCTACAAGGGCCTTTCTTTCGCCTTCTATCAGGGAACGGGAGGCCACTATACTGTGCTACTATAAAAAATACAAAATCTCAGATAGAGATTGAAGTATTCAAGGGACTTAATCTAAAGCCTTTTAACGTTGATCCTCATAAAAATGTTAATAACGGTAACCGTTTGACGGATAAACACGCAGGTAATAAAATCGAACTCGCTCCGTTGCCCAGTCTGCCATGAAAACAAGCCAACTGATCGCCTTCTTAGATACCGGATTTTTTTTATCAACTAGCCGAATTAGTCGGTGTTAGCCTTGAACACTTCGCTAAACATATTTGGGTCATTAACCCTCGCCAAATCTGGTTGTGATTCACGTCGTGATCAAAATAATAATAAAGCGTTGAACAGTTTTTGCGACCGTTTATTCAGAGACGACGTATTAGAAACACCGTTTTTTGCCGCTCACCACTGCCGTTGAAAATCCGGAAGGCTAAGCAATTACATTTGGTAGGCGGAGCAGGCGTAGGAAGGTATCGGCAACCTCGCGACCAGATAACGAATGTGCGAACGTAACAAAGGTTTTTCGGCAAAACAATAGCGTTACATACACGCTAACGCAGTGTTCGACGGCCTCTTTTTCCTCTAAACGCTGAATATTTTTTTCCTCAGTAACTGTCCAAAATCACCACGCATTTGCCGAGCCGGCCCACTTTAAAGCTAGTCGGAAATATTAGATACATGTGGTACGAAACCGTTCCCAGATGCGGGCCGGACGACGATAAATAATTCAAAACAAAAAATGTGTCCTTCAGGGCGACCTTTTAACCGATTCTCGGGGAGCGCGTGCGCACCGGAGTACCGTGCGTTGGTACTTGCGGCAGAAAAAAGGCTTCAACGGAATTTTATGTGGTCTCTGTCCGCAGCGGTTCTTCATAGCTGTCTTACGTTTTATAACGCGTTAAATGCTAACTGCGTACGATAACCCCGCCGCAAGGACAGGCTAGTCCGCCCGCTTGAGCTCGCTAGTTTTTTAATGCCTCCGGCCAGTTTTACTGCCGCCTCTTTATTATGCATTATAATAAATTTGCTGTCGATCCCACTATATATGGCTTTGTAAAGAAAAAAGCTTAATTTAAATGTTTGTGTTTTATGAACTAGTTGTTTTTTAGCTAACAGCTTCACAAATGATTGAAATTATCAAAAGCCATGATTAGATCGCTCCGGTGAAAACTGTAAATAATTTTAACGCTAGCGATATTTGTACAAGAAGGTTGTCTGGAAGAGATCACTTACTAGCGATAAGATCGTCTAAATTGTACCACAAGATGTTTGTTATTATTACATACCTTGATCAGTCAATTGTTTGTATTTTGTGCAATAAAGAATATCTATCTATCTACATATGGAATGAAATAAGTTCACATATCAGACTAGATACTCTGAGATAAATAAACATATATATGTACAAGAATTAATGGTATTCATAGACCAAAAAGTGACTTATAAATAATGCAAGGTTAGAACTGGCATTGTGCGTACCAAATTGTAACATTGTTCAACTGACACGATATAATTAATCATTTGTGGGCTATTAGAATAACGTTTTGCCGGTGATTAATGAGCCGATAATTGCCAGTAACACTGGCATAACTTGAATGCCGCAGAATGTACTAATGTTAGTACTAATGTCTTAAATAATAACGAATTGTCTTACCATTCTTGTTATGTTCTATTTCGTCTAGCGAAGTTTTCTAAAATATTATTACATTTTTATAACAATTCGCTACTTTCTCATTAACAGAAAAAAACCGGTAAGATATTATGATAGACAATAAATAAATAAATAAAGTTCAAAATGTTTTCCAGTGGCATTTAACAAATAGCACAATTATTATTCACCTCCAAATTCGTCATTTCGCTGACTGTTCGATTTCAAATCTTATGTTCACTGTAATAAGATCGTTTTGCCCGACGGCGCATCATCGCTTTAGATTCACTAATTATTGCCAAAAAGTGATGCGAAGAAGGCAGCCGTTAATGACCAAATAATGAGTGTTCGCATACAAGGTTACTTCTTGGCAGGAAACGGCAATTGAATAGATATGGACACGGTAATTAAGGGGCCTTGACTTACCGTTTTAGAATAAAAACCGCACTATTTAAATACGACTCAATGAGAATTATAGCATTGCTTGTGGGTTAAGCACGCTTAAACTAATATGGGTATTAGCGGCTGTTGACGTAAGCATGCATAATAAGACTATTTGCATTCGTTGCTAGTTAGTTTACTCAATAGACAAATAATGCTCCCTATATAAGACAAATGAGATGATTATTTCGTTAGTTATTGGCAATATTTTGGTATTCCGTTTGATAGTCTTCATAATTGTCTTATATGTATAATTGGCTAGACTTCTTTTTCTACATAAGATAATAAAATTATCACAAGACATCGCTTGACATTCATACACCTACAATATTATGTAACGATAGAAATTTGGTACAAAAAGAGTTATCTGAATTTTAATTCATTTATTATGACAAACCTTATGAATTTCTCATTGCGCTCTACCATTTCAAGGACCGCAGATTGTATAAATAAAATACTATATAACGTAGATGTTAAATAGCCATGTTTCTATAGAAAAAGTTGTAACGGTGAGTAAACTCTACGGTAATTTCAAAAAAATTTATTTATCAAACAAAAACTCTACTTTCATAGTATGAACGGCCAAACTATGGAACTCTTTGCCAGGCTCCTTGTTCCCCGAGACGTACAATCTTCCGATGTTCAAGGCGAGAGTGAACCGGTTTTTGATGGGTGAGCGCGCTCCATCGTAGACTATGATATCGCTTACCATCAGGTGAATTTCAGTCAAGCGCAAACCCATATATAAAAAAGAAACTTCTATACATGAAACTAGAAGACAACACTAGAATAAATGTAAATTACACGTGACCGGTATATTTTTTCACAAATGTTACTCATATACAGGTACATAAGAGATAATGTATGCAAAATCGACGTAGCGGCTTCCGTCTGTTTGTTTATGTCACTGTTAATCAGTATTGTGCCACTTACATTTTTACCTATTTGACTGGAAGGCGGTTTGACAATTTTTTATAGTTTCATGCATCATTCAAAGCCACTGTACCTTGCCTTCTTACCTTCCACGGACAGAAATTGAAGATATAGGATTTAAAACGTAAGGCTTGGTTAGGTGTAGACAATGTACAAATAACCATTCAATAACTTCAATATTAAACTTCCAACACCAGTAGCTTGAACGAATTCCTTATTAGAATTCTTACGTGCACCGTCCAACGTCGCTGGTGCCCGGAGAATATTAATTACAAACCTTAGTCTGGTTTCCAAATGTCAGCTACGGTGGACACGCTAATAGAATGAAAATACTACCCGAGGCACTTTATATTACAAACAATATATAATAATCAACACGTTACCAAACCAACGAGCACGTTATTAATAAGGAAAATATCTAATGCCATAGGTTAATTGACCGAGACGCCTTTTTAAATGTTTATACCTACTTATTGACTTATTAAGTACCTATACCTAGGTAGACCTACAGATGTAATATTTTGATACAAGAGATAAGGGCTAGCCTTTAAATGACGAAAGGTGATCATTCGTGATTGTTTCAGCAGGTTAAAAGATCTATTAATTTCAAACAGAAATACTCACTGCACAAATCTGCTCTCAGTGTGGCCTAACTGTTGATTGGTAGAGAATGTTCCAGGCATTAATTTCGCCTTTTGTACAATTTTGAGTAATAAAGTTAAAACATAACATAACGTCACGCCTTTCTCCCAGAGGGGTAGGCAGAGACCACGACCTTCAATAAAGTTAAAATAAAAAAAAAATCAATTGAACAAAATTGGCTTTGGATTAACCAACTCTCTATTTGGTCAGAAGGTAGACTACATTCAGCTTATTTCCTTCTATCGTCTATTAGTTTTACATTCTCAGCACACGAAATGTTTTCTATTACTTACCAACTTACATCTGATATTAAACATCCCGTTTGAAACGGAAAAATTAAAAACCAAAAAATAAAATACAATCGAATCCTGCCGTTCTGGGTTCGAGTGACCTTTAGCAAAAACAATGGGTGTACCTACCGACTCTTATGCTTATCTTTATAGGAAGTTTTTAACACATCACTATTTAATGATTAACCAATTATGGAGAAGTAAACTGTATCTTTGTACCCATGATGTACCACTAAATAAAACGAATGTAACACATTATAACTAAGCGAAAATATAAATTTTCACTACAAAAACGATTATGATAATCTTAAATTCTTCGGTTCATGTATTGTCAATGAACTCGCATACAAAGGAATAACTCTTGTAGGTAGGTATTAATTTCATTATGTTAATTAGTTATTGTCATTCTTGCATGTATTTTCAGATTGTATGATTTTAATTTGTATCCATAGAATACGATTACGTTTAACATTAGCACCTATCACCTATCTTTTATTTAAAACTTGCATACATGCATTTATATTTCCTTAAAATAGAAATAATCCAGAAATAAATAATTTTGTGTTCATATTTTGGATTCTTATTTCGATGGCACATAAACATCAATAGGATTTATGATTTTAAAACAATAACTCTGTCTCAAAGACTCCCTGCGTATTTATTTAAAGAAAGTAAACGTAACCCGTAAAAGCTTTCATTTAAAACGCGAAATACTTGACAAAACGACGCCGAGACAAATATTGACGAGAATGTGGCCAGAGGGTATTTTTTGTAAAAATGAACGGTGCACTATGGATGGAGAGATTCAAAATTAGAGTCCACGGTCCGTCACGCCCGCTGCGCAGACGCATACAATTACGGGCACCGGACAAAAAAGCGCCCCAACAATGCAGGCTCGTCCTTGGGCTTCTAACAAAAGCCGAGAAAGGGCAAAGGAACTCGTTTGGGCCAACCTTGGGACTTTCACTGACTACCTACGCACATTTTGCTATAATAACTTTTTTGTAAGATAATTTCGTCTTCCTTTAATTTCACGCGGTGTTCACTCTTATTCTTGTTCATTGCATAACAACGTGGAACTCACAACATTCATTCTCAAATTGTCATAGTTTATTGCGAATGTGTTTCAAATATTTCGCACACAAGGTTTGGTATTGATAGATGGCTCGTCAAGCGTGTTAAAATCATATGACTAGACAGGAAGTGTTCAACACTGACTGAATGGGTAAAACTCAGCGGCATCAATGGCTAGCAGATTTAGGTCGAGATTGAATTTGTCACTTTGTCCGCTGGCGCGCCAATTACAATAACACTACACACAGTGAACTGTGGGTGTGTGTGCGGAGGCGAGTATTACCGTTATGGAGGCACATACCAGTGACGTCAACGAGGCTTCATGCCTCCGACGCCGCACGAATACGTTAGTAATGAGCCGAGGACGAATAGTCATTCAGTTTAGTTACTAGTTTAAAGTGATTTTTCTAACTAGCAGATGGTTTTAATGTAACTATCTAAGTATTGTGGTATCGAATTTAAAAAGCCATCGAATATATTGCGCATTATAGCCCATATATGTATTTTTTTCTTTGCAAAAATTTACGTTTCTTTAACAAAATTTATTTTTGGTTTCAGATCGCGACGTATTTGGAGAAAGCAATGCAAGAAACATACATGATAAACGCACAAAGGAACCCAGGAGATTTATATCGTCTATTCTTGGCGGTGATGTGCCTTATGGAAGTCACAGAGGACACGTTCTCACACAAGCAGAGCGAAAACAGTATTTGCCTGTCGTTGCACAAGAAAAGAAAAGTGATGACCGACCCCTAATTAAGGAAGAGAAAGATTCCCTTGAAAGTGAACCAGTCGTACTTCCTTCAAGAAACACACCATCCCCCGAATCTGCACCATCACCTGACAATAATGTTACTTGTCAAAAAGTCTCTGTCATACAGAGGACACCCTCTCAGTCACAATTTCAAAATAATAAAAAAGAGTTGTCTGACGTGAGTATACCAGCAACCTTACCCACTGCAGAACCTGAACAAGATCAGCCAATAGACTATGTAATTGCCAAAAAACGTGGTGAAACAGAAGATGAAGAAACTGAGAAAAAGATAAGAGAACAAAGAAGAACCAGCAGCTCGAAAATTGCAAATGGAATTTTAGCTCGACCTGTTCTGGTGCTTCGTAACTGTCCAGCTAACAAACTCCCTGGAATTATCAGCGCTGCTGCGGGACACGGGAGATCTACCGGTGGCAGTGGGTCCAACGGTGGATCTCAAAGTAGTGGCGGATCTGGAAGTTTCAGTTCTGGAGGTGGCAGCACTGCGCCATCGTCAGGCGGAGGCGGGGCCATTGGTGGTGGATCAGGAAGCGGTGGAAATGGGCGTGATGGAAGATCAAACTATGGGCCCAACAGCCCACCGACTGGCAGTCTTCCGCCATTTTATGAAACCCTTGGACCTTCGTCTAAGGGAGGCCAAAACTCATTCAATGCCAATAGCAATTTTTCGAATGAATTCAATATTATTAATGGTTTTAATATGGACTGTGAGCATAATGAAAATGCAACAAATTTTCCTGAACAAAGTAAACAGTATTCCCTAATGCAAAATGCTCCTTACGGACTTGCATTAAAAGATGAAGAAATAGATTATGAGAACAAATTAGAAAACCTAAGTGGAATAGGCTACGGAAGTAATTTCGATGATTCTATGGTAATGGATATGGGAGATGATGTAATAGATAACTATCAGTTTTCTAGTACCTTAACATTCTCGGGTGCAAATGAAGGAGTTTTAGGAAACCTATCCGATTCAACGGACGACTGCATTGCGAGCTTACTCAACAACCACGTGGAATCGGTGACTGATTCAGATTTACGAGAATCTTCTTCCATCACTCCCGATTCAGTTCACAATCCAGTTGATATTGAAACGTTTGCAGAACAAGTTAACTTAAGTAGACAGTATTATGAAAAAGCTAACTATTTAGCTTTTGCCAGTCAAGAACAGGGTTCATCATATAACTTTTCGAAAGACCGGCCGGATTTATTGATGCAGCTCACCAGCGGCAGCCACCCAGCTCTCTTGCAGCATAATGAAGGACAGATGCAGCAGCTGCAAATCCACGTTCAGTTCCAGCAGAGGCCGCAGATACTTTCTCCGGGATTCCCCTTCACTAGTCACCCCTTGGACCTGGACTCCCCGACGGGAGTATCGCTGCCTTCGCCTGGTGGAAACAACTCCTTGGACGGCAGCAACCACATCGAGAACTCATCTTTAAGTCCTGCTGCTGCTGTAAGTTTGAAGAAAGGCTCTGGCGGTGACGGCAAAATGCACGTTTTACAACAAAGGGTAAGCATTACTTGATTTTAAGGCGAAGCTTTGATTCGTTTTTCTTCTTCAATGTCGTCAATATTGAACTTTTTGAAATCAGAAAGACGACATCGAAGTTTAATAATGAAAAATCGTTATTACATAACGCTGAGCCTGAATCAACTTATGCTTTTTCTTGCAGCCTTGCAGCCTTTTTATGTCTATTATCTTTTTTCTATATTTTAATAGCATTAAGCTCAGCCTTATAATAATGATGAGTTTAAATGTCTGTTTAAATGTAGTTTGTGTTAGAAATAATAAAATTATATTAAATAATATTGCTTGACATTTAACTGTCAATAACATGGCGATTATGTTTGTTACAGTTGGGTCTACCAGCAGAACTCCCTTTGGAATTCATCAACGGTGGACACGGTGTAAAGAACCCGTTAGCGACAGAAGCCAACGCTAGACAAAGAGAAGAAGAGAAGAACAAGCAAGTGTTAGTCAGTGAAGATGACCCCACGAAGTTTGTCTGCAGAGTTTGTTCAAAGAACTTCAGTTTACAGAGGCTTTTGAACCGGCATATGAAATGCCATTCAGACGTGAAGCGATACCTCTGCACGTTCTGTGGTAAAGGCTTCAATGACACATTTGACTTAAAGCGGCACACTAGAACGCACACTGGGGTCAGGCCCTACAAATGCAACCTCTGTGAAAAGTCCTTCACCCAAAGATGTTCCTTGGAATCACACTGTTTGAAGGTCCACGGCGTTCAACATACTTATGCGTATAAGGAAAGAAGGACTAAGGTAAATATTGCAGGAAATTTTAATATTATCATTCTGTTCCACCACTCTTCAACTCTTAAAACGCCAGTGACACTATTTGCAACAATGACACTAAATTTTCAATGGTGTCTCATTTCTCAGCGTTCAAAGTATTAACAAACACAATATTATGCAAAAACCAGCAATTAAACTAATTTGTCATCTTTAATCAACCTTTATATTTTTTACAAACATAGCTCTAGAAAATTCAAAAAAATTGTAGTTTGCTATGAAGCTAGTTTTAACAAAGCATTTTGTTTCTCTTTCCAGATGTACGTTTGCGAAGAGTGTGGTCACACCACGTCGGAGCCGGAAGAGCACTACATGCATTTAAAGAAACAGCATCCATACTCCCCGGCGCTGCTCAAGTTCTACGACAAAAGACACTTCAAATTCACTAACGCCTCCTTCGCAAACCAACTCCTGGGACAGCTCCCCATGCCTGTCCACAACTGAAAGTACCTTAACAAAATTACAACGAATTGGCATAAAAGATGGACAGACTACGAGTTTACCTAGAATTTAGGTATCAAAACCAATGTCAATTAATCCATTTTAATGTAAAATGGAACGAAAGGTACTTATTTACGAATTTATTCCGTCCGTTTAATTTGTAAATGAAAACAAAAGATTAAATCGAACATTAAAAATATACCCCAGTGCTTATTTAGATTGTGAACGCACATGAAAACACTTTAATTTATTAAATCAATTTGTCTTCCAATGTTGATAAACATTCCGCGTTTTAAACTTATAGTGACATATTTTGAACGGTTAATGCTGAAATGCGTAACTATCCACCTTTTGTTCCCATAAAAAAATACCTTAATTTTAACAGTCGATGTGAAATTAGCCCACTAGCCTACTGTGTTAGGCGTGACTGCAAAAATCAAAGTATCGGGTATTATGTGCAATCTTTGGTGATGGTACGGGATATCACTTAAGTTAGTCTGTAAGTTAGACCTAACTGATTAGCTTTAGTACGTAGAGTATCTTTTAGTAATTGTTTGTAAGTTTCATTTCAAACCAGCCAAGGGTGTTTAGAGATTAACGTATTGTGGTATGGGATCAAACAGGATGGTGCTAAGAGAGCGCTGCTGACTTGAAATGAAGCAACATGGATCGGATGACACTTCTTGTCCGCTCCATGAACATATATCAAAGACACGAACTTTGGTATGAACTAACTCCAGAAAAAGGAATCTCTTTCCTCGTATTAGTGATACTAGCTTCTAATTATCTCTCAAAATATTAACACAAATTATGTCACAATTTTAAGTGTATGTAACTATAGAAAATGTTATGTTTGTTCTTTGTTTGTACTTATTATTGATGTCGAAATTTTTAAAATTCATGTGGCGAACCGTTGAGTTCGTTCGACATGTCGTACCAAGTTGAAATGCATTTCTAGAAATATTTATATTATTATTTAAATTAAAATATCAATCGGTTACTGTCTGTGCTGTGAGTGTGTGTGAGAATTATCTATTGTGTAATTGAGTTATTTAATGCGTCGATTGTTAGTTAGGTGTGTCACGCCCAGGATGGCGAGCGCTCCCGTTGAGGAGGATTGAAGACTATGATGCTCAATTGATACATTTGCGCTTTCACAGCGAAGCTTGTGGATAATACTGAATAAATTGTAAATATGTCTAAATTTAGAAAGATAGTAGTAAAATTTTGAAAACGTATTAGCAGCATAATTTAGTAGTACCTAATTAGCATTTATGAGATTTATTAAAAAGATAATGTTATAATATTTTGTACAATTCGATAAGTTTTGATAGATCTGATTCTTTATATTGGCTTATCATTGACATACATTATATATTTGGGTCCATAATATTGTGATAGCGCAATGCCTTGTTTTATACTTGTCTGTTGCATTTACT
Source organism: Conogethes punctiferalis (assembly GCA_031163375.1). Taxonomy (NCBI): domain Eukaryota; kingdom Metazoa; phylum Arthropoda; class Insecta; order Lepidoptera; family Crambidae; genus Conogethes; species Conogethes punctiferalis. The sequence continues at coordinate 14,740,300 of CM062085.1, read as the reverse complement.
AGCATTTTGATTCCATCAATCTAGTTTCATATTTAAGAAACAAACTCTTTGTTACTCTGTATTGATAAGCAATATATCATGATTAAAATATTTATCATATCTTTTATTTCCACTTTCACCGATCATGAAACACTGACTATTGAAGCATTATTACGAGTTGCCACACTACCAATTTATATCATCCTAAGGAATGCATCCATCCTAAACTGTGGGTCCTACTATAAAATCCTGTCGTTCGAAGGACGGATCGCGTATTTTTGCACCATAAATCCCTCCAATTTGTCCCTCCCGTGTTCGTATATACGAACTTAAATCTGTCAAAGTCGATCTTCATTAATTTAATTCATATATACCAACACGAGAGGGATTTATGGGCAAAAATACGTGATCCGTCCATCTAACCATTTTTAATTTTTTTTATTACAAAACTTCTTAACACGAAACTAATGTGGCACATAAGAGTTGTGTTTTATAATAGAACAATATGGGAGAAGATGCAGAATTTTAAGTCAATTTCTAGAACGTCTCCATCTCCATGTCCTTACAAATAAACCAACGAGTATTTTTTTTTTGAACCTTTTTTTATTGATAGGTAAACTTACTTAGATACTAAGTATTTTTTAAATAAATACAGAGAAAACACCCAGACTAATACAAACAGATTTATTCATACACACAAATGTTTGTACTGTGCGGAGATCGAACCCATGACCCTTGGCTCAGAAGGCAGAGGTCACTACCAAATGAGCCATCGAGCCTGTCATGTTAATCTAATCTAACTTATTGTTAGGGAAATTATTTACTCGACATCCATGTTCTCCTACTTAATCCTATTCCGCAAATATGCAACAGTGTACATTGGTAGGCACCTAAAGAAGTAGGCGGTTATCTAGTTTCTTCTTTCTTCTTCTTATTTAGGCTAAAGACTCACGAAGCTGCACGAAGATAATTATCTTTATTGCTCATAAGTGCAATTTGCTTAGTAGTAGTATAAAAAACTAATCATTCGTGAGTTCGTTCTATAAAAACCAACAACGGATTAAACGTCTGTCCTACCTACATAGGTAACTTAAAGTGAATATGTAGGATACAACACACATACTACATATGTGACCATTATACTCGTAGAGATGTCATACTAACTTCTTGTAATATCAAAATCCAATTGTCATGTGCAGGTCCAACCCTAGATTCGAATATTGGTATATAAGAAGCCTTAAACTAAAAATTAATTACAATCAGCCTGAACAAGAGGTGAGATTACAATTTTAGAGATTTAAGAAAAGGCAATGTAGAACATTTGTCGCATCTTGCATGGTTATGAATTTCAGGAGTCAGTGTTGTGTAACCAATAGTTTTGTTGATCATTCAAAACCTAGTTGCTGAGTTTAGATATTTCTACTGATTTGCTTTTAATTTTTTTTATTTTAGGCCTTTAAAGTATTGTACAAGAGCAACAAAAGCAATAATTAGCATACCTATCGTTTTTTTTGTTATTGAAGTATTTGTTTTAGAAGATGGTCTTTTTTTATAGTACCTCGATATAATGGCTTCTCTACACCTGATAGAAAGCGAAAGACGTCACCCAAGTCACTGTGATAACGGGCAAGTAACTGGTCAGTTGCCACCGACATGTCGGCCTAACCCTAACCTCCCACGAGCTCTGGAAACCCTACACACCGGCAGAAACACGACCCGGAGGTCATTTGGCTGCGGTATTCTACAGGGTGGAGGCCCTTTCCCGGACGGGCGGCTCAATTCGAGCCAAGATTCGCTATGCCCTACCTGTCTTAAATAAAAATCGATAAATTAGTTTCGGACATAATTATTTTAAAGTACCTAGGTATGTATAACAAACAAACAAATCGTTCCTCTTGAAATTTCAAATAGGTACCTCATTAATGGCATACCTAATAAGTATAATACTTTAATTCTAGGCCGTAAAGATTTTTTATCTAGTATCTAAAATCAAAAAAGTTTTTAATTTATTCCCATCGGTTCACTTACCTACAAACGAATTCATTAATAAGTATTATATAATCACTCAGGGGTCTCGTCAGGGGGGTAAATTAGGACCATCATCATCATCATCGTGAATAGTACCTAGTTATTCGTTAGATATTTCGGCAAACAAAATAATTGAGAATTACCAAAGTTGTTTTTGTATATTTATGTATTATTGAAAAAGTTTGAGTTGCATTATTCACTTGAGACTTATCAAATGATCATAACATACCTACTACTAGAAACGTCAATGTCGAAATTTATTTTCATTACTAAAATGAATTTTTCCTTTCGATAATAATTGTTTCAGGCAATTAGATGAACAAAATTCATTCATTACAATGCAATAATCTCCATTAGGTTTCTATGAGATTAGACTTTTTAGTTCTTTGTAGACGATACACTGAATCCCACATTCATATAATTGGTTGCGATTTGAAGTGGTGTTATTCAAATAAAATGAATAATAACGGAAGACTGGAATTGATGAAAGAATATGCTCAAAGGTTGAGTAGTAAGAAACACAGGTTTCGCTCTATATTTGGACTAGCTTTTGCCCGCGACTTCGTCCGCGTGTTTAAATTTATACATACAAAAGTTTTTTCCCGCTAACTCCCGTTCCCGTGGGAATTTCTCAAAATACAGCCATAACTAAACTTTATATTTACTAAGGTACCTGCATGCCAAATTTCAAGCGTCTAACTTAAGCGGTTTAGATTTTTCATACAAAAGGATTTTCCCGCTAATTCCCGTTCCCGTGGGAATTTCGGGAATTCCTTTCTTAGTGCACCCCTACGGTACCTAAGCTACGTCCCTTCCAAATTTCAAGTGCCTACGTTTAGCCGTTTGGGCTGTGCGTTGATATGTCAGTCAGTCAGTCAGTCAGTCAGTCAGTCAGTCAGTTTCTCCTTTTATATATATAGATTTGAAAGATTAAGTATTAAAAATAACACTATAGTCAAGAAATCATGGAATTCGGTCCTTTATGGGGCTTTCATAATATTTTTATCGAATTTGGCACTAACCGACATTATATACGAAAGTGCAATTGTGGCTAAATACTTACTACACACAGAATTAATAATTCTATTGGAGTTAGCTATAATCTTCAACTTAATGTTATTTAATTTAACATTTATTAACAGAGAATCTATAGCAAGATTAGTCAACTACAGCATTAATATCGATATGCTACTTGGAAAGAAAGAGACGATGTTCTTGAGAGCACTGGTAGATAAATTATACGTAATTATGTGTGTACCTGTGTTATTGGTGCAAATAATTATTGTTACTTTTATGTATTTTACATTTGACATAACAGTGATGGTGCATGTAACCGGTAGCTTCTTTTTCACCTGGGTACTAGCAATTTTTTATGATACCAATTATTTACTTACTCACTCTTTATTCTTAAGCTTGCGGATAAGGTATCTTAACGTAGCTTTGATGAAAAAGTTAAACGTAGATGTGGAAACTATCCCAGATCTTTTGTTTTTCTATGGACTCATTTGGAAGAAAAAATATGATGATCTTGTCAACTTCCATAATGAAGCCGATTCTAAAAAAATCACTGATGCCTTAAAGATGATCTTCAAATACATGAACATTTTTCAAGATAGCTACAGATTCTGGGTAAGTATTTACGAACAAAATAATAGATACATTTTTTCTGATTTTAACATTTTTATTTTCATGTAACGTTAATAAAATGTTCTATTACAAAGAAATTTTTTAAGGACTCTTTCATGCGTGTAGAGTTAACAAAGAATATTTAACTACAAATTAAGATGTCTTTATAGACAGGGGGCACAAGCTACCATGGGAGCAACCCACAAAAACAAGGAGGCCCTACTACTTATAACAATCGAAAACGATCATTCGTCGGACGGATCGCGTATTTTTGTCTCATAATTCATATATACGAACATGGGAGGGACAAATGTGTGGGACATTTGTCCCTCCCATGTTCGTATATATGAATTAATTTAATGACGAACACGGGGGATTTATGGTGCAAAAATACGCGATCCGTCCATCGAACGATTGTTTTCGATTATCATCTATAGTAAGGCCCAGACAGAAGTATATTTCCTGTCAGACATGCCAGGATTGAATTCAAATTCAAATTCTTTTTTGTGTGCACAGGTTACAAAGACACATACCTAGTTATAATTGGGTTCAGCTGCGTCTGCCTATAAGGGCGTACAAATATATTTGATGTCAGAAACATTAACATCCATATCATTTAAGTTAAAGAGCGTGAAAATTTTAAATGAATTATACAAATACCAACCAATCCTGTTATTTAGACTGCCTAAATTGTAAAATAATCGATAAGGCAGGCAACCGGTCAGTCACTTCTTAGTTGCCACGGCCATGCCGGCTATCCCGGTTGTCGATGCGGCGCTCACCTCACGAGCTCAGGAAACCCCACTCACCTGCAGAAACACGACCCGGTCATTTAGCTGCGGTATTCTATAGGATGGACTTGGAGGTACTTCTCTGAACGGGCGGCTCAATTTGAGCAAAGTTTCGTTATGCCTAGAGTTGCCATCCGTCCGGGTTTCCCCGGATTTGTCCTAGTTTGAAGGGCGTCCGGGGTACGTCCGGACACTTTTGAAATCGAAACTCAAATTCTCATCGATAAGCAATAAATCCACAAATCAAGAAGGCACGGCAAAATAATAAAAAATTAATGAAAGAAATCTGAAGTGTCTGGGGAAAAACCCATATCGCGCACGACTTGGCGGGGGCACTACCGTGCCCCCTGATTTCGCCCAAATGTCCGGATTTTTTGCAGTGTTATCCGCGCCGGCAATTTAGGTGATGACAACCCTATATAGGATGGACTTGGAGGTCCTTCCCCGAACAGGCGGCTCAATTCGATCAAAGATTCGCTATGCCATAGCTTTCTTAAAATTAGAGTGCAATGGAGAGTACCTACCTATTTATCAGTAGGGCGAAAATGTAAAATGTTTTATGAATAGTACCTACCTCAAACATGCATATTTTAACGAAGTTCCTTCTTTCAGATTTTAATTGCAATACTTTGCGTTTCCGTCGGTTCATTATTAAGTACACAAACACTCATAATATATGGAAGAACGGTTGGTATACATACATATTGTAATAAAGATTAAACAATTAGCCAAGACGCAATAATCAACTCGATAATAACAATTCAATATAATAATTTTTTCGACATCTGCGGCAGGGTCTAAAATAATCTATACTTATATCTGTAGAGAAGTCAATTCTGTACATTGAATATATTTTCCAAATAACTATCAGGGGGTGATTAGTGTATAGAGACGGAGGATAGTTTAATGAAACGCACACGAGTTCTGGTTGAGTACTGAACTATATTTTAAAGAGTAAATAGTTTATATAGTCATACATCTCACCTCCCAGGGCGAGTAAAAAAAAAAAATTTTACATTAGCAAATATTTTTTTTTATATTACAAAATAAAATTACACGATTATTATGTAGTACGCTTTGTAACATAACAACATTAATTAAAAGAAAATATTATACATTTTCTAAGTACATAATGTAATAAGGGACACTTAACATAAATGATTACATTATTTTGATAAGTACAAGTTACAATTTAACATGAAGATAATAGTATCAGTATTAGTGTCTTAATCACCGCAGTGTTTATAAACAATCTCAACAAGCGGTTCTCGAGTTACTACCTATATTTTATTTATATCATATGTTAATAGTTACTGATTGCTTACATAATTTTATTAAGTTTGTAAATAGATTTATTATTTTATTTAACAATTAATACGTACATATTTAACATTCGTGCACGAAATATATTTAACCTATTTATAGAATACAATGAGTAGATATAATAATAAAACTTATAGTTACAGATTGACATTTAATCGTAGTATGGCTTTGTTCGGTTCTTATGAATTAAATCAACTTTCCCATTGATATTTACCTCTACGTTAGGCGATACATCTCGTATAACCGTATATGGACCGGAATACAAATTCGATAACTTATTACCAGTCTCGTTTTTTATCAATATTTTATCATCCTTTTTATAGCAGACGGGATTAGTATACCTATCAAACTTACTTTTCCTAGTAATTTTATCTCTAATTAAATTATTTCGCGCTTCAGTTTGCGAAACCTGTAAGCGATACTTGAGCTCTAAAGGATAATAGTCGTGATTGTATAATGGTTCAACAGTTTTACAAAGATTATTTGGCAAATTACATTTCTTACCGTAAACCAGCTCAAAAGGTGTAAATTGTGTAGAAGTGTGTACAGTAGTATTGTACGCAAAGCACCAGAACGGTAGCCAAGTACTCCATGAGTCTGGCTTCTCGTCTATTTGGATGCGTAAAAATGTCCCTAAACTTTTGTGAGAGTTTTCTAACGCTCCGATGCTTTGGTGATGATAAGCTGTAGAGTTTAACTTAGAAATATTAAGCAACTTACACACATCCTTGAAGAGGTCAGACATAAATTCTGTACCTCTGTCTGTAGCTATTGTTCCCGGCACGCCATGCTGTAACACAAAATTGTTGACGAACACTCGAGCGACTTCTTCTGACGTTTTAGTAACGAGTGGACAAGCACAGACAAATTTTGACAACTCACATTGTATGGTAAGAATGTAATTGTAATTATAGTAGTCCCTATCTACTGGTCCTACGATATCTAAGAATACCTTTTCGAATGCTGAGTGCGCAGTTGAAGTCACCACCATTGGCTCTTTAACAACAACTGTATATTTTTGCTTCTGACACTGAGGGCATTTTTTAACAAAGTCAATCACGTCCTTTTCGAGTTTCGGCCAGAAATAATATTTTTTAATATTATTAAACATCCGCCTTATGCCCGCGTGGCCACTTGTGGGCAAAAGGTGGAAGTCATTAAGAATAACCCTCCTATCATCCTTATCCTCTATTCTCTCTACATTTTGCAAAATGCAAAGGCGGGGCCCCTTGTAATTTTTATTATTACGTATCTCATCAGTTAATTTTTGTACAAATATCTTCGAGTTATCATCTTTTAAGAAATATACTTCCTCTATTTTAAGTTTTGTACAAAATTCACTCATCGCTCTCACAAATTCGGCTTACGTAAATTGTGATTGAGCAGATGGATTAATATAAATAATTTTCTGTTCATCAGAAAATGAGAAAATATTATTTTCCTTCGTAATTATCTTTCTAGTACGTATTTTTTCTAATGTACTACGGTCTATAAATCTGAGTTCTACACCGTTCCTGGGTTTGATATATGTTTCAACGATTTGGGGTTGATCAGACCTCTCATCAGACAAAACATGAATGAAGTTTACTTCAGGCAACGTGACGTACGCTCTGCACTACAGTCACTCGATATCCGGAAGGCGAGTGGGCCAGATGGAATCCCTGCCATCGTTCTTCAGAGATGTGCGGCGGAATTGTCTCCGGTGTTAACGCGCCTTTACCGCCTCTCATACTCGTCCGGTTGTGTTCCGGAGGCTTGGAAAGAAGCTAACGTGCAACCGGTCCCTAAAAAGGGAGACCGTTCAGACCCATCGAATTATCGTCCCATTGCCATTACTTCAGTGTTGTGCAAGGTCATGGAGCGGATTATTAACAACCAATTGATCCGTTACTTAGAGGGTCACTCCGTCATCAATGATCGTCAGTACGGCTTCAGACCGAATCGATCTACGGGTGACCTTCTAGCCTACGTGACGCACCTCTGGGGTGAGGCCATTGACAAACATGGCGAGTCTATGGCTATTAGCTTAGACATCGCCAAGGCCTTCGATAGAGTCTGGCACAAGGCTCTACTTTCCAAGCTTCCGGCATACGGTCTGTCCGCTAAGCTCTGTGAGTGGATTGCTGCTTTCCTGCATGAGCGAAAAATCCGTGTCGTTGCTGACGGATACGCTTCGCGGTTCATGTCAGTGAATGCTGGCGTACCACAGGGTTCCGTGTTGTCCCCCACCCTCTTTCTTCTGCATATCAATGACATGTTGCCGCTTGGAAACATTCATTGTTATGCAGATGATAGTACGGTACACGGACGGTATTTTAGTCGGCCTAATGCGGGCAGATTGGAAATTGATGAGAGGCGAGAGAATCTTGTCCTTGAGCTCAATCGAGTTTTGGAACTTCTTGCGGAATGGGGTTCCAATAACTTGGTTGAGTTCAACGCCAAGAAAACTCAGGTTTGCGCGTTTTCATCAAAAACGTCCTCATTCCCTTCTTGTCCCACTTTCCAGAGCACTCACCTACAACTGCGAGAAAGCTTAATTATGCTTGGCATGGGACTTCGCTGCGATCTGAACCAGAGGGACTACATCGAGAGCTTGATCACTACTGCGTCTAAGAAGCTGGGGATCCTGAACAGAGTGCGTAGGTTCTTTTCGCCGGACGAGTTGTGTCTTTTATATAAGACGCAAGTTCGTTCCTGCGTGGAATATTGCTCGCATCTCTGGGATGGGTCTGCCAAATACCTTCTTGACGCTCTCGACAGAATGCAGCGAAGGGCTATTCGTATTATAGGCGATGAAAAGGTTACCGAGTCCTTAGAACCTCTTCAATTACGAAGAGATGTTGCGTCCTTGAGTGTTTTTTATCGCCTGTACCATGGTGAGTGCTCTGAAGAGTTGTTTTCCCTTGTCCCACCTTCCCTCTTCCGAAACAGAACCACACGTGCTGGCCTACGTTGTCATAGTTTCACCGTGGAAAACATCCCTTCGCGTACGAAAAAGTTCGGCAATTCCTATCTTTGCCGCGTCGTTAAAATGTGGAACTCATTGCCAGGACATGTGTTTCCTCCCTCCTTTGATATGGAATCCTTTAAGCGGGGCGTGAAGAAGCACCTTATGGGCCGGCATGGCGGCGGCAGCTGACAGGTGACCAATCGGTTGCTTGCCCGCTGTCGCAGTGACTTGGGCTTCTCTTTCGCTTTCCATCAGGCGCGGAGAAGCCATTATGCCGTGCTACTATAAAAAAAAAAAAAAAAAAAAAAAAAAAAACAATATCATCCCGGGAAGGGTTAACTAAATTTTTCCTCTGAGCGCGAGTCATCACACATACACTTTCATGCATTTCACTCAACTCTTTCGAACTTATAGTCATACGAGATATCGCGTCTGCAGCCGCGTTATCTTTGCCTTTCACATACTCGACTAAATAATCGTGTTCTTCTAGTGCTAATCTGAATTTTAGCAATCTACTTGACGGGTCCTTTAAATTAAATAAGTATACTAATGGCTTATGGTCGGTTAAAATATTAAAGGTACGACCATACAAATACGGCCTGAAATGCTTCACGGCCCAAACCACTGCAAGTAACTCTTTTTCGATTGTGGGATAATTGCGTTCAGCCTTGTTCAGGCTTCTGCTCGCGTAAGCGACAGGTCGGCCATCCGCGTTTGACAAAATTGCGCCTAATGCGTACCCCGATGCATCAGTTTGTACAGTAAACTGGTTATTTTCTGATAAGTCTGGATACTGTAAAACTGGGGGTGAAATCATTCGTTCTTTAAGCGTATCAAATGAATTTTGACAATTTTTATCCCAAACGAATTTTACATTTTTCCGACATAAACAATTTAGGTAGTAAGCTATATCTGCAAAATTTTTAATGAACTTTCGATAATAGTTTGCCAAGGCGACAAATCGTCTTACTTCATCAGTGGTTTGGGGTGTGGGGTAATTTTTAATACATTCAATTTTCTCAGGATCGGGTAGTACACCATCACCTGATACGACATGTCCTAGATATAATAATTCTTGTTTGAGAAAATCGCACTTTTGCGGGTTTAACTTTAAATTAACGTTACGGATTCTCTCGAAAATATCAATTAAATTTTTATTATGGTCCGACAAACTTTTTCCAATCACAATCAGATCATCTTGATAACATAAGCATTTTTCGTATGTAAGCCCGGCCATCGCCATGGTCATCATACGTGCGAAAGAATTTGGACTTGTCTTAAGACCCATAGGCATTCGTCTCATTTGATAACTGCCAGAGCAAAAAGCTGTAAATTTTCTACACTCCTTTTTTAGTTTAACGTTGTAAAATCCTTGATTTAAGTCTAAATGACTAAAATAGATACACCCCGATAACGAATCTAAAATCTCATTTATGTTGGGCAATGGAAACTTATCGTTTTCGATAGAGTTATTTAATTTCCGGTAATCAATGACTAACCGCCATTTTTTATTACCATTTGCGTCACATTTTTTAGGCACTAAAAGCACAGGACTGGACCATTCGCTGTTACAAGGCTCAATAATACCCTGGTCTAACATATTATCTATCTGTTTCTGTATTTCCTCTTTTTGTGAATGTGGAAGTCTGTACGGTTTGGAAAAAATTGGTTGGGTATTCGGTTTCAAAGAAATGGTATGTTCATATAATTTAGTGGTAGTTAACTTGTCTCCTTCGAGATAAAAAATATCGTTGTACTTTGCGCAAATGTTCTTTATGGTAGTCCTTTCCTCTGAATTTAAATGTTCCAAATCTAATTTTGTAAATAATTTCTTAACTCGATCCGCGTTTTTCTTCGATTTTTCAAATTGACAAATATTATAGTCACTGGCTAAATGAAGAGTAGGCTTTAGTTCAGACACACACCAATCTTTATCAGTAGTGTTCAAAATTCGTACAGGTACTCTACCGTCCACAGGGGTCACTAAAGTACTAGCCATGAAAATACCTTTACTTAATTCAGAAGCGCAAATTACACATTCCTCTGTTCTTTCAGTTTCGATAAACTGTATAGACTCCGACCTTGCGGGTATAGTCAAAGAACGATTCTGTTTTGTTATGGGTAAACAAATTTTAATGTTATTTTTCCAAAGTGTTAAACTATTATTTCCAAAGTTCAAAACTGATTGGTACTTATGCAAAAAGTCTTGTCCTAATATGCCGCTGACTTTACATGGTATCGTTTCAAATACAAAGAATTTATGACGGAACGTTTCTTGACCCGCTATCAGATTAAGATAAACATAGCCTATAGCTTGGACTTTGCCACCAATACCATTTACGACAAGCTTCTCGTTTTGAATAGGAATGCATAAATCACGAACATGTTTGTACTTCACCGCAGAGATCGATGCTCCGGTGTCAATTAGCCAATCACTAGAATTACTATCACACTCGATACGTAATGAAATATAACAAATGTTACTGCATGACATAATTACTTCTTTAGCCTCGAAAAAACTTATCGGCTTGTGTTGAAATATTTTGATTATTCGTCGAATCTGAGTTAGTCAACATATGCATGTGCTGTTTTTGACCTCGAGACCTAGATTGGTTGAAAAATGTCCTACCTCTGGACGAATTATAGCTGCCACGCCTGGTGCCGTGACGACCACTGGCAACCCGCGCGCTGCCTTGCCATGGGGCTGCACCTTGACTGTAAAAATGAGAAGGGGGCCGCACTGCTCCCCGGCCTGGTGCAAAGTCTCCTCTGTTACCTCTATAGAAATTCCTTCGGGACCTGTTCTGATAGGAAGAAATATTAGTATTCCGTCGCATGGTCATAACATCAGCAGAAGTAGATGCGCTTGTGTTGGTATCTTCGTCAATGGCTGATTGCACAGCATCACTCAGGGTATTGAAACTTCTCGCTGATATTATGGTGCTTAACCGGCGGTTTCTCAACCCGTAGGCAAAAGTATTTATTGCTTGCTTTTCATTAATCTTTCTTAATAAGATAGCGTCATTTACATTGCCGTCGGACTGAGAAATCGTCAAATCCACAAACATTTCTGACAATTGTTTACCAAACTCATCGATAGAGAGCTCATTTTGTCTAAAATTTAATAGCCTTTTTTGCAAAGATGTTGCACATTTTTTAGGCAATAAGTGTAATTTCAAAGCTGTTATTAATTCACTGATGCTAGCATATGTCTTGGCTAGCTTCAGTTTTGCCGCTTGAGAGAGACGGCTTTTGAGGACAAAATTGATCAACTTAACTTTGCCATCAGAATCAAGCTCCGACTGATAGTATTCAATACTGTCAATTAACTGGTTAATACTAACTTCGTCATCTTTCGAGACGGGTAATAAGCTCAGAGCAACCTTTAAATCGAACGAAGCCATATTTACTTTTTCGTTAGTCGTCTTTGAACTAGATTTTAACAAGTCTAAAATATTATCGTATAATTCAAAAAAATCCTTACATATAAAGTCAAGATCTTTAGTTTCATCGCGTGTTAAAGTTATTTTTCCAACATTTTGTAAGTGTACATTAAAACGTTCTACTAAATCATCTGCCTCTTTTAACTTTTTCAAAGCAATATCTCCGTGACGTCTACTAGCCCCGATTTTTATTAAATACTTTCTTACGTTACGTAACTCCTCATATAAGTAAACAAGGTTCTCATACATATTTTACTACACATTGCTGTACAGCGTCAATATTCGTCATCAACGGAAGGCTAATAATTAAATATAATATAAGTAGATAAATGCCGATAATAGTTCATACATACTGCTAGGTAGGTTACACACACGTTACATCACTTTCACTGAAAATCGCCGCCGTTCAGCGTGCTGAGGTGAAACACCAGTTCACGATGGGAAGTAGTGGCATCGTTGTTGAGATTCACTAACACTATTGACACAAGGCACCACATTTTTCGCTTGTTTGGACGGATCGGTGTCTGAGGGCGCGCTGGGGGCGGGCTGGCGGTCGCCCCTCAGGCGCGGGTGGTGTTGGTGCCTCCTGAAGCCGTTTGCGCAATTATCACCTCTTCTTGTTTAGATTGTCCTTTGCCCATGGTTAATTTTCCCAGATACTGCGTTCTAATATCTCCAATAGTAATGTGTACTTTAGATGTTCCATTGTGTCGAATAAAAGTGGTCCGTTTATGGTATCGAAATTTTACACCAATGATTCACGGCGCGATACATCACGATGTCACGGTCGCCATATAGAGACGGAGGATAGTTTAATGAAACGCACACGAGTTCTGGTTGAGTACTGAACTATATTTTAAAGAGTAAATAGTTTATATAGTCATACATCTCAAGTGATCGAGCCAACAATGCAATCAGTAAAATTTTTGTCTGTCTCTATGTTCGCTATAGAAACAAAAACTTCTCAACGGATTTTAACGAAATTTGATACAATTATTCTTCTTGATACTCCTGGACAGGTTATAGTATACTTTCATCACGCTACAGTCAATAGGCGCAGAGCAGTGAAGGGAAGTGTTGGGAAAACGGAAGAAACTTATCTGTATCGCGCATCACGCGAAAACTACTGCATGGACTTGATGCGGTTTTCACCAATATATTGCCCGAGGTCTAGGACTCTATTTTAAGGAAGTCCGTTATTTTTGAAACCCGATATCCACGCGTGCCGCTGGCACATCTAGTTGATAATATTTTTTATTTTATTATACTGTTACTGTTACTCCTAATGTTACAGGGTATAGATCCGCTAAGAAAATCAATTATGATCGGATGGGTTACCTTAAGCTGGATATTTATCTTCTGTATGTGCCTACAACTCGATTTAATATCAAGACAAATCGATCAAACTAAATTAATCTGCACGTTTGCTCAACTGAAATCTATTACTGACGGTAGGTAACTAACTATATAACTAACTATGTAACTATATAAGTGAATATACGACTATGATGTCATGTCATAAGCTATCTCACCTTATTAACAGTCTGTTAAATTTCTTCGGACGACTGAAAAATCAGAGTTAAGATACATATTTGATTATATATATAGATATTAGAGCTGCGGGTGTCTGGGCGGTGTCGACTGCTTACCATCAGGCATCACAGTTGCTCGTCTGCAGCCTCTCGCATAAAAAAAACTTCTTTCTTCAAAATGCGAGCCTACTAATTTCTCAAGGGCCGGCAACGCAACTGTGACCTGTCCCCTGGTGTCGCGGTGTCTATGGGCTGAAGTGAAATGGTGAAGTGATCACTTACCATCGGGTGACCCTCAAGCCAGTGTGCCCCCTCTGTCATAAAAAAAAGTAAAAAAACTTAGTATAAAGTAGATCTTATAGCTATCTAAATAGATGCAGGTAATAGAGATAGACATAAATTTTACGAGCAACTTTATTTAAGAGAGAATTAAGTTGCTTATCTATGTAAGGTAGGTATACCAGCCTAAATTAATTTTTCTTGACGAAAAGTAAAGAAAGATAATATTATCCTAAAATAAAGTTTATTAGTAGTTTATTATTATATAATAAAAAAAAAACACTTTATTTTTCAAAGGAAGTGAAAATAAATTCTTTTAATTTTTTTAATTATACCTATAATTCCGCTTTCATTCATTTCAAATAGAGTTTTTGTATACGGGTACTATATATGTTATGGACCAAGTGATTAATGCGGGCATTATTTATAATGCTAGGGCATTATGAATAATGTCAAGCTCTATTGGGCAAAATGATAATTACTATCTAATCTTCAATTATTTATCACATTGCCGGTCATTATTGTATTGCTACTTGACAAATTGGGCAATTTGATAATAAAGCAAAGGAGAGGGACGCACGCGTAACTAATCACTTATTTGGACATCGCCGCGTCCGCTAGTGTTTTTGTTTAGTTTTACAGACGATGTTAGCCGAAGGGACTTATTAACGTGCTGCTACTGTACATAACTGTAGTGGATTTAGAAGGTAAATTGTTTTGATCTATCACGTTGGACAGCCAGCGTTTTAAAAAAAATACACATTAGAATGTGATGTCGTAAATACAAAGGATTTTTATCCACTCTTTTGAGGTCTACCTCTAGAAATTTAAAATGCAAAAACCAAACAGTGGATTCATATTTATATTAACATAGGAGTCCTTACTCATAAATACAAAAAATGAGTTAAATTGTTTAACGTTATATTTTCAATTTTAGTTAAATGACAATTACTTATAATAAAAAACCGGCCAAATGTGAGTCAGCGTCAAGCACGAAGGGTTCCGTACAGACCCTTTAATATCCAGCAAAAAAGGCCCAGTTATCCTGTACAATTAGGACCACAGGACATTTGTCAATAGCCCTATGACTTAGTTCCCATCATTATGCAATAGTGTTTTATTTATTTGCCATCTCGGGGCAATCAAAAGTAATAATAATAGGCCGATGTCTCACATACACATATTAAATTATCTCAAGGAGTGTTCGACCTGTGCCCCCTTAGTACGCAAGCCTTACAGAGCACCAGGAGGGGTAACACCTTAAATGGAAACTGCGATATAGTTATTAAATATGTTTTTATTACTCTGCCCAAAAAATGATGAACAATATTTACAATGACCGGTCAATTTGATTATTTGAATAATTATTATCAAATTGCCTTTTCATATTGGCCATTTATCATAATGCCCGGGCATTATATATAATGCTACATTTATTACTTGGTCCATAACATATACACTAAATTTTACACTTGAGTTGAATTAAGTACATATTATTTTCACTGAATTGACATTAAATTACAGAAACAGTTTACCGGTTTACTAAAGCCATTCTTCGTGTCCTGGAGATCCGCGAAGCGCGCGTGTCAATATACGGCTTGTTCTACTTCGACCCCAGCGCGATGCTGCGCCTGTCCGGCTGCATCTTCGTGTACGTGACGGCTCAGCTCCAACTCACCATGCCTGCAGCGGACGATACTAATGTCATTATAAATGGCACCACGACTGTTGCTTCTCTAACCAAGTGACTTGTTACAAAAAAGTTGAAGTAGACAGGAGATATTTATTATTGCGCACCATACAATTGACTTAAAAACTAGGTATTACAGACACTTGTTGCACAATTTAGGCGGCCTTCTCGCTATAAGCGACAACCTTAGGGTAAAGGATAGATGAAAAATAAAGGGTGAGGTGAGCTATCAACTGAATCGGAATTGATGCTAGCCATAAATATAAGTATTAAATTACAGATAGATAGTGGGTTATGTTTAGAAATATTATACCTATAAATTTAGTAATTGTAAGGCAAAGAATCTATGTAATAATATCATCAGCAACCTATATCAATCCAAGGCTGGATACAGAGCCAGTGCCGTGACTAGGGCGGTGCCAGCAATTCCCAATAAATGGCACCACCACTGTTGCCTTTTTAAGCAAGTGACTTGTTACAAAAGAAGTAGGTAGATAGGTAAATAGTTATTTAAAAAACTGGCCATGCCGCTCCAACACTAATCCCTCCACGAGCTCCGGAAACCCTTCTCACCGGCAGACACGACCCGAAGGTCATTTGGCTGCGGTATTCTATAGAGTGGAGGTCCATTCCCGGACGGCAATACGAGCGAAGATTCGCTATGCCCTACCTCTCTTAATTATGAAAATCGGTAAATTAGTTTCGAACATAATTATTTTAAACTATTGTATAAAAAAAACCGTTCCTCTTGAAATTTCAAATAGGTACCACATTAATGGCATACCTAATATAATACCTTAATTCTAGGCCTTAACGATTTATGTAGTATCTAAAATCAAATAAGTTTTTAATTTATTCCCATCGGTTCACTTACCTAGATAGGAATTCATTACTAATAGGTATTATAAATAATCACTCAGGGGTCTCTTTGTAAATTAGGATTGTTTACTTCTTGGTTTTCATTTTCATCTATTTTATTTCATTTCGAATCAAATTTTAATTTCATTACTAAAGTGAATTTTTACTTTCGATAATAATAAATGTTTCATGCAATTAGATCAACAAAATTCATTCGTTCGAATTTAATAATCTCTATTAGGTTTCTATTAGATTAGACTTTTTAGTTCTTCGTAGACGTTACATTGAATCCCACATTCATTTACCTACCTAATTGGTCGCGATTTAAAGTGTTGTTATTCAAATAAAATGAATAATAACGAAAGACTGGAATTGATGAAAGAATGGGCTCAAAGGTTGAATAGTAAGAAGTACAGGTTTCGCTCTATATTTGGGTTTGGAAGATTAAGTATTAAAAATAACACTATAGTCAAGAAATCATGGAATTCGGTCCTCTTTGGGGCTTTCGTAATAATTTTATCAAATTTGGCACTAATTGACATAATATACGAAAGTACAATCGTCGTTAAATATTTACTTTACACAGAATTAGTAATTTTATTGGAGGTGGCCGTAATCTTTACCTTATTGTTATTTAATTTAACATTTATTAACAGAAAATCTGTTGCAAAATTAGTCAATTACAGCATTGATATTGATATGCTACTTGGAAGAAAAGAGACGATGTTCTTGAGGGCACTGGTGGATAAATTATACGTAATTATGTGTGTACCGGTGTTATTAATGCAAATAGTTATCGTTACTTTTATGTATTTTACATTTAAGGTATCAATGATGGTGCATGTAACCGGTAGCTTCTTTTTCATCTGGGTACTAGCAATTTTTTATGATATCAATTATTTACTTACTCACTCTTTATTCTTAAGCTTGCGGATAAGGTATCTTAATGTAGCTCTGATGAAAAAGATAAACGTGGATGTGGAAACTATCCCTGGTCTGTTGTTTTTCAACGGACTCATTTGGAAGTCAAAGTATGATGATCTTGTCAACTTCCATAATGAAGCAGATTCTAAAAAATTCACTGATACCTTTAAGATGATCTTCAATTATTTGAACATTTTTCAAGATAGCTACAGATTCTTGGTGAGTATTTGAAAGAAAGAAAGAATATATTTACGAACAAAATAATAGATACATTTTAATTTGGATGTAACGTTAATAAAATAATATTTAACTGCATATTAAGATGTCTTTAGACGAATGGCACAAGCTACCATGGGAGCAACCTACTGAGACCCTACTATAATAATCAAGAACGATAGTTAGTCGGACGGATTGCGTATTTTTGGCCCATAAATCCCTCCCATTTGTCCCGCTCATGTCCGTATATAATTAATTAAATTAGTGAAAATCCATTTTAATGGATTTTAGTTCGTCGGTATACACGGGAGGGATTAGGGGCAGCGCAGACGACAGACTATCCGTGACGCACTTTTTTGCAATTATATGCAGTAACGCACACGACGCGCAAAAATCTGTCGCGGATATTTCAGACTCAACGCACACGACGCACATCTTCGATCATTCTGTCGGCAGGCCTAGACGCTCTTTTTAAATGTCTTAGACGCAGACTCTATCGCTCAAAAAGTCTGTTGTCTGCGCAGCCCCTTAATGGTGCAAAAGTACGCGATCCGTCCTAAGAACGATCGTTTTCGATTGCTATACATAGTAGGGTCCAGAATTATATTTATTGTCAAAAGTGCCGGGTTAAATTCAAATTCTTTATTTGTGTGCCCATGCCTAGTTATGATAAGTTCAGCTGAACTGCGCTGGCACACCTGTGCCTGCCTATAACGCCGTATGAATATAGAAATACTTACATCCATATCCTTTAAGATAAAGAGCGTGAAAATGTGAAATAATTTATGAAAAATACTAACCAATCCAACTATTAAGACTGCCTAAATTGTTAATAATAATCTAAGTAAACATATTTTTTGTTATAGTAGCGCGACATACTTCCTGCCTGTGGAATGGCTATGTCTGATGAAAAGCGATAGAGTAGCCCAAGTCGCTGCGGCAACGGACAAGAAACCGATCAGTCACCTGTCAGTTGCCACGGCCATGGCCCAACCCTAACCCCCGGCTGCCGATTCAGGGCTCGACCCATGAGCTCCGGAAACTCTACCAGCACCGGCAGAAACACGACCTGAGGGTCATTTAGCTGCGGTATTCTATAAGGTGGAGGTCCTTCCCCTGACGGGCAGCTCAATTCGAGCGAAGATTCGCTATTCCCTACCTCTCTTAACTTTAGTCTGCAATAGAGAGTACCTACCTACCTACCTATGAGTAGTGCGAAAATGGAAAATGTTTTATAAATAGGTACGTACCTACCTCAAACATGTACCTATGTAAATTTTAACGAATTTCTTTCTTTCAGATTTTAATTGCAATACTTTGTGTTTCCCTGGGTTCATTATTAAGTATACAAACATTCATAATATATGGAATAACGGTTCGTAAACATTACATATTATTATAATAAAGTTTAAACAATAGGCAGGGCTCAATAATCAACTCGATTATTTCAATTAGAATATAAATAAATGGACACATAACACAAAGAAAACAAAAATTACACTTTACAATCAAATGTAATATTTCTTTCGTCATCTCTGCCACAAGGTATTTAATAATTAATAATATTTTTAATTTATTACTCCTTATGTTACAGGGAATAGATCTGCTAAGAAAATCAATTATGATCGGTTGGGTCATCTTAAGCTGGATATTTATATTCTGTATGTGCCTGCAACTCGATTTAATATCAAGACAAATCGATCAAACTAAATTAATCTGCACGTTTGCTCAACTGAAATATATTTCTGACGGTAACTATGCATATATAACTGAATATTTAACTGACTCAAAGCCCCGATTCTTCAATTGATGAATTGTTTAACTGACTGTTAAAAGATAAGACGACTGATTACAAAAGTCATGATGTAAGAAGTCTATGACGTCATGTCACGATTTATGTCTCTGCTAAACTTTTTACGACGATTGAAAAATCAGAGCAAAGACTAATATTTGTAACTTCTTTACATATTTCTCAAGAGCCGGAAACGCACATTTGACTCCCCTGGTGTTGCGGTGTCTATGGGCTGAAGTGATCACTCACCATCACCTTTGCCGTTTGCCCCCTCTGTCATAAAAATACTTAGTATGAAGTAGATCTTATAGTTATCTAAATAGATACAGGTGATAGAGAGAGACATTAATTATTACGCGGAACGTAATTTAAGGGAGAGAAAAAAACCGCTAATCTATTATGTAGGCATACCTACCAGTAAATTTATTTTCACCTTTCTTTACGAAAAGTAAAGAAAGATGAAAATAAATTCTTGTGATTTTTTTTTATTTATAGGCACCTATATTTCAAAAAGAGTTTTTTTATACGGGTACTTTGTACACAAAATTATATACCTAAACACAATTACATATTTTCACTGAATAGCCATAAAATTACAGAAGCAGTTTACCAGTTCACCAAAGCCATTCTGCGCGCCCTGGAGATCCGCGAAGCGCGCGTGTCAATATACGGCTTGTTCTACTTCGACCCCAGCGCGATGCTGCGCTTGTCCGGCTCTATCTTCGTGTACGTGACGGCTCAGCTGCAGCTCACGATGCCTGCAGCGAACGATACTAATGTCATTATAAATGGCACCACCACATACGCTTCTGTGAACTGAGAAATAACTAAAAGCACTTATTAGAATAGATGATAATTACATCTATAATTGGAAATTAACATGTACAATAATTGTACATATGGCCACACAACATTTCAATTCCTAACATTCCTCCTTATTAAATTTAATAGTGTTGCGTGGCCGTATGTACTTATTTGAGATACGATACGACCATTGTCCCTTCTATTGTTGTATAAAATAATGTAGAAATAATCAAGTAAGATACAATACAACCCACCTTATAATTAATTTGTTACGTAAACCACGTACGTTTCAAAATTAGGTTTGAAAGCATTCTCTTTATCTATATTTTTAGTCTTAATAAAGTTCATGCACCACATATTCGAAATTGATTTCCCTTGTCATCAATTGAATTTTATACTACAGACCGACAATAAGGAGTTGAAAACACACAGAGGGAGTTGAAAACGCTAATAGAGTGTACACCACTGTATAGCGCGCATTACGTCACAACCGATCTTGATATTTGAATATTTCAAAAATATTTGTAATTTTTTATAGCAGGTAAATAATGCCGAAACGCAACCGAAGTCACTTCACTGTCACGCCAAGTGTGCGGTGGTCGACAGCCAGGCGAGTACACCCTACCACCGGCCGAGAAACTGGAATCTCACGCATAATTAACTCTTACGAACGAAATGGAGCAGTATCACGTATTATATTTTCCGTCACTGCACTGAAGAGGTACAAGTTTCAATTAAAACCATAGCTGGATGGACGAGCTCGTTTCTAATATGAAGGTAGTGTGTAGGGTAGGCACATATTATGTACACTAGCAGTGCTCGCGACTTCGTCCGCGTGGAATGGTTATTTTTTCCCCTTTTTTTTTACATTTTCCATTATTTCTTCGCTCCTAATAGTTACAGCGTGATGTTATATAGCCTTCCTCGATAAATGGTCTATTCAACACAAAAAGAATTTTTCAATTCGGACTAGTAGTTTCTGAGATTAGCGCGTTCAAACAAACAAACTCTTCACCTTTATAATATCAGTTAAGATAAGGGATACTGCCGTCGACTTCCAAGTAGGCGTCCAGATAATAGGAGCCATTATCTTTGTAGTTTTTTTAAGGAACCTTGACAGATAAGGGTAGGTTTTGAGTAGATGTAGATTCCTTCGTCTTATTATGAAAGTATAAAAAGGGGTACAATAATTCATATTAAAATTAAACCGACTTCAAAAAAAAACACAAACGACCAAAACTAAAAAGCGATAAATAACGTAAGTAATTCTATCCTTAATACATAATTATTTAAATATTACAATTATCACTTATTTTTGAAGTCGGTGCCCGCCAAACAAATAAACGTATATTGTCGTGTGGATTTGCCGGCCGCGCGCGTCATACAACAACAGTCTACGTTAGGTACCGAGAGGCTGGCACCGACTTCAAAAATAAGTGATAATTGAAATATTTAAATAATTATGTATTAAGGATAGAATTACTTACGTTATTTATCGCTTTTTAGTTTTGGTCGTTTGTGTTTTTTTTTGAAGTCGGTTTAATTTTTTTTTTTAAATACATAGTTTTATTTCTCTATTTTTAGTTGCGTTAAAGTGCTGTGACCTTGAATAAAGGCTAATTAATGTCCTTAATAGTTTTACTTAGGAATGAAAAATTTTGCTTTAAGTCAAGTGAAGACTTTGCGATCTAGAATCAAGCATATCACTTACCAAATCACCTGCCCTATTAGCCCTACATAAGTACATACTACTACCTATTTAATATCGACCAATGTCAGTACTGTCCCCTAACTCCTAACCGTTAAGGAGCTCTGTGGCTTCATCATCAGCACCACATGTTGACGCCCGGAAGCATATACCTGAGTAAAATATGATTACGTAACAAAAACACCACATGAGCATACAATTTTCAGTTGTTGCCCTAAATTTCTCCAGGATCCCATCATCAGATCCTGACTTGGTGATAATGGGACCACCTCGGACGTGTCCTCTGTCGAACTGTCGAAAAATTTTTGAAATCCATCCATAATTGACGGAGATATCGGTGAACATACATAAAAAAAAAAAAATATTATACTATACATACAGACGAATTGAGAACCTCCTCCTTTTTTCGAAGTCGGTTAAAAAGTAGCCATAATTAGGTAAGTAATCTTTATTGGATATTTACAAAAAACGTAATAATCGAATGATCAGAATAAACTCATTGTGATGACGTCGATTATCCCACATCACCATTATTCCTACTTTTCGATTATTTATAGTAGCACGACATAACCTTCGCCTGACGGAAAGCGAAATATAACCTGTATCTAAGTTGCCACCGCCATGCCGGCCTATTCTACCCTCCAGCTGCCGATGGGCCGATGCCCCATGAGCTCCAGAAACCCTATTCACCGGCAGAAGCGAGTATTCTAACATAAGTATAGGGTGGAGGTCCTTCCCCGGATGGGCGGCTCAATTCCAGGGAAGATTAGCTATGCCCTACCTCTCTTAAAACTCTCGCTTACCTACTAACAGGTCGTAAAAGATTTTATATAATACAATTTGTATAAATTGTTTATTGCTTCACTACGGGGCGAGTTCAAATACCTATCTAAGTATTTAAGTAAGTATCTAAGTAAGTTTATCAGTTGTCTAGTACCCATAGTACAAGCTTCGGCTTAGTTTGGGGCTAGGTGGCGATGTGTGGCCCAGCGTGGCATGTCTTAGGATATTTATTATTATTATTTATTATTGGAGAAGGTCTACTTACGTCCACACGTGGACGTTTGCAGGCTAATAATGATAACGATGATTAAGTTCGCCCAAGATGTCACTTGACATCGGTTTTTGCTATTTCTGTTATACTCCAGTGTCAAGTGTTTAGGTGTAGTAAATAAATTTCCTATAGAATTGCAGCTGAATTACGTGACATTGGCGCTTGCCAATGACATTTAGTTAGATAAGTAAATTGTTTTCCTTGATTCATAAGAAAACTATGTTTGTTAATTTAGGAACAGCCAACAAACTTGTCTATTAGGTATAACTAAATCATATTTCAATCAAATTAATTTGATTAGTTTTCTTTGATACTGCCAGTAATTAATTATATCTAATGATAACGAAAGCGGAAGTATTATCTACAAATTCGTTTTTAATACATTCCCAAAGGAAGGAAGATATATTTTCCATCGAATAAAAGATTACCCACTCATTGTGTTTAGTGGCCACTATTTTCTAATCATATTCGAAGTTACAAAGATAAAGTAAAGTGCACCTATGTTCATTATAAAAAATTATTTTAAAGAGGAGTTGTTTTTTATACAAGTAAAATGGAAAATTACGAGAGACAAGAATTAATGAAAGAATATGTTCAAAGGCTGCGTAGTCTAAGATATTGGTTAACAACCACCGTAGTAGGGTATAGCAGATTCGGTATTAAAAATAATACCATTGTCAAAAAATCACTTAGTTCTATAATTTATGGCACTTTTGTGTTAATTATATCGAATCTGGCACTAATATATGTACTATATGAAACAACAGTTGTAGAGAAATATGTACTTTATGCAGAATCAGTCATGTTGTTGGAGATATCTGTAATTATCAACTTTATTTTAATTAATATTACATTTAGCAACAGAAGCAGTATAGCCAAGTTAATCAATTACAGCATTGATATTGATATGCTATTGGGGAGAAAAGATACGAAGTTCATGAGAGTTTTAGTGGATAGATTGTACGTACTGATGGGTATACCAGTGCTACTAATACAAATCATCTTTCCTACATTTCTGGTCCTAACATTTGAAGTATCAATGTCGGTACATATAGTAGCTACTACATATTACGTTTGGATATTAGTTGTGTTTTACGACATAAATTATTTACTAACTCATGCATTGTTCTTGAGCATGCGAATAAGATATCTAAATGTAGCCATAATGAAAAAGTTAAACGTAGACGTGGAATATGTCCCAGGCTTATTTTTCTTCAACGGACTAGTTTGGAAGAACAAGCATGACGATTTAGTAAATTTTCATAAGAAATCCAATACAAAACAATTCACTGATGCTTTCAAGATGATGTTTCATCATATGCAAATATTTCAAGATTCTTACAAATTCCTCGTAAGTATTAATACCTGTTATTAATAACATGTTCCTGTTTTCAAGTCTCATCTCTAATCCTGTCTCCTGTCCCTTAAATAACACTATTACTTCTTTTGTTCTTTCTGTTATATATTATTTCCTTTAATTTTATTATGTGTTTGAATGTTTGTTTATTTTAATATGTGTATATGTCACCAGAAAATAGCAAGAATCGTAAGTTGATCAATTTCCTACGTAGTAGATTATATTTCAGTTGATTGACCAACTTACGGTACCTGGTAGTAATTTAATACTTTACGATTTTGACACAAGTTAAATCGTCGACAATAAGCTAATCATTGCTCAGTGTATCTACTATTTAATGGTGTACTACAACCCGTCACTTAATACGATGTTCTCTAATTTATCGACGGCCTTCATTATAAGCATTTGGAATTAATTCGTAGAGAACAAACACTTAGATATGTTACTTTAGTGCTGATATATAAGAGATAGAGATGTCAAAGTGAATGTATCTATACTGTAATAAAATAAAAAGAAAACAAAGAAGACAAGATCACTTTTTTACGTTTCGAGCGGTCATGGAAACGGGTGCGAGGAGCGTGATAGCACTAGGTGAGTCATTCAACCAATCAAAAATCAAAATCAAAAATGTTTTTATTATTAACTACAAATTGGTATAGATACAGTGCGTGGATCTCCTATTTTAAGTTTGTATAAACCTGTGCTATAGGAGACCCCTCTCATATAGAGCCAACATTATTATTTGTAGTTATCAATAGAGAATACATAATATAGGTATGTAGCTATTGCTTAATAACTAATATTTAACTAACTTATTCTATGTTACTTTTGTACTATTTTTCTGTGTCTGAGTGTGCCTGTAATTTGTAGTACTATATAAAAGTGTGAAATTGTTTGAATTATTTTATATGTGTGCCAATTTTACCTATACATGTGTAACATGTAACTTTGTGTGTTAATGTAACCGTGTGTAGTGTATCTTTTAGTGCAATCAGCGCATACCTCCCTTTCGTCGGATGATTTAACGGAAAGACGCCGTAAATTGCTCAATTTACTAAAATACGCACTTTAAGAAATATATTTCAAGTAACGTTTATTATTTTCCGGAAGTTGATCAACTACCTAGGAAATTGATTAGGTACCTTACGAGTTTTGTTATTTTCCGGTGACATAAATAGGTTTATTTATTAATTTTATTATGTGTATATATTTATTTGTTAATTAATGGAAACAGTTTGCACGCAAGGCCCCTCTTCTTAAAGTTACACTTGCTCTACCTGTAAGTTGTACCTGAAGATCGCTCGCTAGCGATAACATCGCCTAAATTGTACCACAACATATCTGTAATACCTTTTTCTATCAATTTTTTGTAGGTATTTTGTGCTATAAAGAATATCTACCTGTCTAACATGAATACTTTCTCATAATTATACTGCATTGGTATGAAACGTAACATAAATTAGCTTACCTACTTGTTTGCGAGATTTTCGTGCGGAAAATATAGGTCACGACAGATAAAATGCATTTAATTACATGAATAAAATAAAAACAAAATAATTAATTTCTGCAAATAGGTTCACTAACACTTTACTTTTTCTTGAATAAACTCATTCGTTCTTATCTTAACACGAGCATAATTATATTTCAGATTTTCATGGGAATTATTTGCATATCAGGAGGTTCACTGTTAAGCATTCAAACGTTTATAATTTATGGTAAAACGGTTCGTATGATGATTTCACAATATTGTTTTTCATTTTATATGTATTTTAATAAATTGTTTTATTATCAGATATACATAGGTATTTTAATAAATTGTTTTATTATCAGATATACTCGACTTGTCCTTCTTCAAACGTGGCCTAAAGAGAACTCTTTCCTCACGGTAGGCAGCGGCCAAGCTGTGCCCCTGGCATTGCAGAGCCTATGAGCGGCGGTAACCGTTTAACATCAGATGGGCCGCTTGCTCATCTGCCACCCACAGCAAAAAAAAAAAAAATATTATTCCTCAAATAACACTCTTACTCTTTATTTCAGGGTATAGACATGCTAAGAAAATCAGTTATTATCGGTTGGCTGATCGTATCTTGGTTATTTTTATTATGCATAAGCCTGCAATTCGATATAATCTCAAGACAAATCGACCAAACTAAATTAATATGCACGTTTGCTCAACTGAATTCTATAACTGATGGTAACCAAGTCATGATAATTATCTTGTTTGTTCAAATGGTTTTCTAATACCTTAGTAATAGGTACATACGAACCCTTTTTGACTTTGACTGGCCTGATGGCTCATTTGGTAGTGACCCCTACTTTCTGAGCCAAGGGTCGTGGGTTCAATTCCCGCACAGTATAAACATCTGTATGCATGGTCTGGGTGAATTGGTCTGGGTGTTAACTTTGTATAATATGTATTTAATTACAAAGAAAAATGTTTTAAGTAAGTTTATCCGTTGTCTAGTACCTACCGATAAGACAAGCTTTTTATTTTTTTAATCCGCAATGATTTTTTAATTATTGTTTCTGCATCTGTATCTTTTCTTTTGTTTTTTCTGTTCCTCGGTTGTTCTTGTTCGCTTAAATACGTTTAGGTGTTATTGTGTATTATCTGTGTCTAATTTGGGTTGCCCATAAACTTATTTCTTCCTAATTTCTTGACATTTAGGCCGCTAAATATAGGTACTTAATGTTCCATGTCACTTGGCCTTGAATATAATGTTATAATATACTGTGTATCTTCAATAGGCTTGTTGCCGTAAAAAATGTAATTAGGTCGTCTTTTAGATTATTCAAAAATAAAAGACACGTATTTTTTAAGTTCTAAATTAGACCAAAAATTACAAAGACATACCCCGCGAAAGTTACGTGTAACGTCACTATTTGGGGCATTTTTCACAAGGTGTGACGTCAAAGACTCAAATTCCTAAATGCCTTGTATCTTTGTTAGTTGTTGTAGAAAGTAAGACTTTGTAAGTTTTTTTTATAATCTAAAATATGGACTAAATATAATGTAAGTATTTTGACCTGTAAATAAACCAATTACAGAAGGAGTGTACCGTTTCACCAAAGCCATTCTGCGCGCCCTGGAGATCCGCGAAGCGCGCGTGTCAATATACGGCTTGTTCTACTTCGACCCCAGCGCGATGCTGCGCTTGTCCGGCTCTATCTTCGTGTACGTGACGGCTCAGCTGCAGCTCACGATGCCCGCAGCGGACGATACTAATGTCTTTATAAATGGCACCTCCACTGTCCCTTCTGTAAACGTGTAGCAGGGAAATACCTACATAACTAATATTCATTATATTGTTTACTTATATAAATAACTTTTATAACTGTAACTCCTTCGAATCCATAAATTAGACTATTTTACCATTCTTGTTAATATATTGATTTTGAGTGTGTATTGTGTCTATATAATTGAGATAACGCATTCAAAACAATCTTTTAGGGTGCGTTTCAACAAGACGAGTGGCTGCGTGAAGTACCTACAACTGAGACTAACATAAAACTAAATGCGTTTGCAATTTTTGTCAACTCCACGCGCGCATCCCCGCTTGTATCAACGCGCCCTTAGACAGTGACGCACAAACCTAAAAGAGAAAAATGATACTTATTATAATTCGCATAGGTAGCTACAATTTATTAGATATTGTGTATTAAAAATGCTTATTGCGAAAATACTCGATTTTTATTTGTTTGTTTAGCGTTGTGATGTGAAGACTCGGAATGTATACAATCGATTTATTTAATTTGTCAATTTGACCAATTAAAGAGATCCACAAAAAAATCTTACCGAGAGTATTTTCATGAATTGTAGATTATCTAGGTCTAGAAGAAGTTTTCATAAGTTCTATGAAAGTTACATAAACGTCCGACAGCCGGAACACCTTTAACCCATAACAGCAATTAATTATTTAATATTTTAAAACAGTAGACAATAGCACAAGCAAAAACTCAGAATTAAAAGTCAGAAAAGTTGTAACTGACCATACAGACAAATAAAAGTACTTACCTACTAAGTAAGTAGTCAAGTTTGGCCAGCAAATTTGTTTATAAAAGTTGATGATTCTTTATTAGAAAATGACATATAACTTGCTATTATTTCTTAGATTGCGAACATTTTGTTTCTTTTCCTTTTGAGTCCTAGTCTGTACAAATTTTCTTTCCTATACTAATGTACGTACCAGTACACACTACATCTTTCCATGTGGATGAATTAAATTTAGTAGATCATTAATGTAGATGATGAATTAAGTAGAACCAAGTATACTACCTTAAGGTACTTCTTAGGCCATATTAATAATTAATTAATATTACTGCTCCGATCCCAAAGTAAGTAGCTTAAGCACTTGTGTTATGCGTATCTGAACAACTTACTTACAAATATACTTAAATACTATACTTTAATACAAATATAAACACCCAGACACGGGTAAAACACAAATTTTCATCACACGAATGTTTGTGCCTAGTGGGAATGGAACCCACAACTCTTGGGTCAGAAGGCAGGGGTCACTACCAATAAAGTAGAATATAATTTATTTACCATAAGGATAACATGATGTAGGTATACCATCTTACTAAAACTTAATACTTTATTATTTTGCAATTTTCGGCCAAACCTGGTATTCGAACCCGGGGCTTCTCCATAGTTACGCGAGACCTGTGACCACTAAACCAACGAGGCAGTCAGACAAGTTTTAATGACGTCAATAAAATTGACTTCAGGAAGTCATCAAAAACCCATATTTTACATGTAATATGTATATTGGTTCTATGTACATGACTACTTGTACTAATGTTTAGAACTTAACACTTTCCCATAGGACCGCTTGTGATACATCAATTCACTGATAGATTAATGACTTCAATTAGGTATCTATGAGATTAGAATCTGTAGTCGAATTTATTTCATATAGATAACGGTCAAATTGTTGAGCATAGTTCGTCTTTTAAATTCATTAAGTTAGTTCCGCTTTAAAGTGTTGCTGCGTTTATACGAATAAAAATGGAAAATCGCGAGAAACAGGAATTAATGAAAGAATATGCTCAAAGGCTGCGTAGTCCAAGATATTGGTTGACTAGTTCTGTATTCGGATATGGAAGATTCAGTATTAAAAATGATATCATAGTCGAGAAAACGTTGAAGTCTATCATATATGGAGCTTTCATTATAATTATATCGAATTTGATATTAATTCATGTGATATATGAAACAGCAATCGTCGTCAAATATTTGTTATACACAGAGTTGATAATTTTATTGGGATTGTCTGTTACGATAAACTTTTTTTTATTAAACATTACATTTAGCAATACAGTGGGTCTAGCAAAGTTAATCAACCACGGCATTGATATTGACATGCTATTGGGGAGGAAGGATACGATGTTCATGAGAGTTTTACTGGATAGACTGTATGTACTGATGGGTATACCTGTGCTATTGATGCAAATAACTATAGTGACTACTCTGTATCTAACGTTTAAGGTATCAATTGCAGTACATGTCACTGGTAGTATATATTTCATCTGGATGCTCGGTATATTTTACGATGTAAATTATTTACTAACTCATTCAATGTTCTTGAGCATGCGAATAAGATATCTAAATGTAGCCATAATGAAAAAGTTAAACGTAGACGTAGAATTCGTCCCTGGGTTATTTTTATTCAACGGACTAGTGTGGAAGAGAAAGCATGATGATCTCGTACATTTTCATCAGAAATCTAATAATAAACAATTTGTTGATGCTTTCAAGATGATATTTCATCATCTACAAATTTTCCAAGATTGCTATAAATTTCAAGTAAGTATTGAATCAATGATGTTTATACGAGTAGTATCGTCCTATTCAACTTTTAGGTAACGCACTTATTTTTTCAGAACATAAATTTTCAGCCAGGTAAATATAAAATTTAATTATTGCGCAATAAATTAAAGTACCATAATTTAAGTTATAGGACTCCATAGACAACTTTATGTTAGTAATTATTAAACACCATCGTCCATCAGCCTATTGCAATCGACTGCTGGACGTAGGTCTCTTTAATTGTTCGCCACTTGGGGAAAGCACCTGAGGCCCTACTACAAAAAACGAAAACGATCGTGCGTTGAACGGATCGCGTATTTTTGCCCCATAAATCCTTCTCATTCGTCCCTCCTGTGTTCGAATATATCGATTAAATTACTGAAAATCGACTTTAACAAATTTAAGTTCATATTTATATTCGAACACTGGAGGGACAAATTAATGGAGCCTAAGTACGCGATCCGTTCAACGAACGATCGATTTCAATTTTGGTGGTAGAGCCCCTGGTGCTTTTTTACCCATAATCGCCCCGAAGATTACCTGGTTCTAAAAGGTTCCCCGTTCACGCATTTCGGTGATGCGTAGCAATAATGTAGGTATGTAACAAATGTAGTACTTGTTCATTGGCAACGTGGAAAATTTATGTTGTCGTAACCAAAAAAATATCTACCATATAATTATGAATAAAATCGCTATAGCAGTAATCAAGCTTCTACCAATTGCAAATAAATATATTAAAGGATTGTAGTTGAGACGTGGTAAATAAATAGAAGTAAGCTTTTAGATTAATTAATTGGAAGTTTTATTTCACTAAATAAATAATAAATAAATATCCCAAGACATGCCACGCTGGGCCACACATCGCCATCTAGCCCCAAACTAAGCCGAAGCTTGTACTATGGGTACTAGACAACTGATAAACTTACTTAGATACTTTTTTTTTGTAAATAAATACATATTATACATAGAAAACACCCAGACCAATACAAGCAGACATGTTCATGCACACAAATGTTTGTACTGTGCGGGGATCGAACCCACAACTCTTGGCTCAGAAGGCAGAGGACACTACCAAATGAGCCATCGAGCTTGTCGTGAAATACAAATGTGAATATAGGGAACGTGCACATCGATGGTGCTGCCAACTGGTGTCATAAATTTAAATATTTTACCCTAGTTTACACTACGTAGTGCTGCCATCTATAGTTTGTGCACGGTCCCTATCCACAGTTTTCAAGACACAGCGCAGGAGAGAGACAACAGTGGCGCTACAGGCAATTTAAAAAAGTAATTAGTTTGCGTTCCAATTCACTAACATTATATTTCTCATATTTCTTGACCTCTATCAATCCGTCTATAATATAAGTATTTTACTAATTATTTTACTAAACCATAAAAATTTATTTCAGGTATTGATAGCTATCATTTGCATTACGGCGGGTACACTACTAAGCATTCAAACGGTCATAATATACGGTAGAACGGTTGGTATTATAAAAAAACGATTAACTGTTGAATACGATTTCACAGCCATGTTATTGTTTTTACCGCACCTATTTTTAATATACTGTAGGCGGGCATTCATCATCATCAGCCTATTGCAGTCCACTGCTGGACATAGGCCTCTCCAGTTGTGTGGTGTGTGCCTAGGGCAAACTTCTGGAGGATATACCCATAATCG
The DNA here is from genome assembly GCA_031163375.1 of Conogethes punctiferalis. Lineage (NCBI taxonomy): Eukaryota > Metazoa > Arthropoda > Insecta > Lepidoptera > Crambidae > Conogethes > Conogethes punctiferalis. Next base: position 14,708,453 of record CM062085.1, on the reverse strand, counting down.
CCACGCTGGGCAGGCGGGTTGGCGATCGCAGGGCGTAGCTTCTTGCTCCGATGACGCTGCTGCCCGTCATTGGCCTGTGGTATTAGCTACGCCTTCTATCGTGATGGTTTTACCGCCACCATTCGGTTTGCCAGAGCCTCGTTTGTTGTTCGGCAGGATGCACCACGGGCAGGTGAGGATGGCTTGGAGCGAAAAGGTGATAGGTCGCTCCCTTACATCCTAGGCAGGCATTATTTTCCTAATAAAACACAAACTCCTTTGTTGCAGGGGATGGATATGATAAGAAAATCAATAATAATTGGTTGGCTGGTCGCCTATTGGTTATTTTTCTTCTCTTTATGTTCCCAAATTGACATAATCTCAAGACAAATCGATCAAACTAAACTAATATGCACGTTTGCTCAACTGAACTCTATTACGGACGGTAACCAACACTTGAATCTCCCTTGATGAATGAATACAAATTGTTTTTGTTATATAACTACCTACCTAATAACTAGGGTTGCCATCCGTCCGGGTTTCCCCGGATTTGTCCTAGTTTGAAGAGCGTCTGGGGTCTGTCCGGCCGGGGCTTTTAATAGTTTTCGGGTAAAATCCGGACACTCTTGAAATCGTAACTCATAGACTTATAGATAAGCGATGAATCCACAATTAAAAAGGCACGGCAAAATAATAAAAAATGAATGAAAAGTTTCTGAAGTGTCCGGGGATAAAAATTCAAATTTTTTTTAAATTAAATTATCGGAAATTTTGCCGTGTTTTTAATAGGTGATGGCAATTTAGGTAATTTATATGATGGCAACCCTATATATAACAATCACTACGGCTGTGTAGGCGCTAGTAACATAAACCTAACTAAAGTTATATTTTCTTCAATTACAGAAAGAGTGTACCGGTTCACCAAGGCCATTCTTCACGTTATAGAGAGTCGAGATGCGCGTTTTTCGATTTACGACTTATTCTATTTCGATCCTAGCACAATGCTGCGTTTGTCAGGTTCCATTTTCGTTTACGTAGCGGCTCAACTGCAACTCACCACGACTATTACTGATGCTAGGAATATCTTTATAAATGGCACCACTACTGTTCCCTCTACAATCGTGTAACTACCTAGATTAAACTATTTCTTGACTAAGTAATTTTTTGTTTTCTGTTTTGGCATTGTAAGGCTCAGAACGATCGTTCGATGGATGGATCGAGTGGTTTTGTGCAATAAAAAACGAACAACGAATTATTGCGGATTTTCTCGCTCTGACTCGTAACAAAACGTCATTATCGATCAGTTCTTTAGAATTAAGTCTGTTTATTATACCTACGTTTATTTTATTACAATTCTGTAGGTACGTATCTTAAATTGGTAATTTATTAATAAATCAACAAAACAGGTTGTTAACATGTTTAGTTTTTGCCACGGTTTTGTACAGTCCATATTTTGTACTCACAATCAGAAACATGTTGTCAACATATTTTGTACATATAGATATTTACCGTCCTTTATTATTATCTATTTTTTGTATACTACAATGGTGACAAACAAGCATACGACCCGCCTGATGTTAAGCTGTTACTGCCGCCTATGACCGCCTGCAACACCAGAGGCATCATACGCTCCGACCCTAACCCCCCGGCTACCGAGGCAGCACTCACACCACGAGCTCCGGAAACCCTGCTCACCGGCACAAACACGACCCTAAGGTCATTTAGCTGCGGTATTCTATAGGGTGGAGGTACTTCCCAGGCGGGCGGCTCAATTCGCGCGAAAATTCGCTATGCCCTACCTCTCTTAAATCTCTTTAATAGTGTGGAAGATTATAATGACAATGTTCTATTTCTTTTACCCTTGACTTTAAGTTACTAAAATTAAATTAAATATACTAGCTTAGCCTTATGCCAATGCCAACAATTTTGTTTTTAAATAGTTTAATTAATATATCAATAAGTAATTATCATCTATCACCTATACAGAACACACCTTTAAAATAATATTGGGTGTTTATTTGATCAAGTGTGCGTGCGTCAATTAATTGTTATTATAACTGTTACAAATTTTAAATGATCTACAATATCAATACTTACCATTGGAATTTTAGAATGTTACCTACATTTTAGATAAATAAATTCCATTTCTTTCCACTGAGGAGAAATATTCGTGTGATAAACATCTGTATTTGTTCCATGTCTGAGTGTTTGTATTTAAGTATTATATATTTGTGATACCTTCGTTGTACTGATACCCATAACACAATGAAATAGTGCTCAAGCTATTTAGGTACCCACAAAGTTTGGGTTCGGATCAATGTAGGAATGTGATATTGTCAGAAATGTTTTAATTTATTTACATGTTATCTTTTCTCTAAAAGGATTTTTATTTATTTATTATACTTTTAATGACACATTATGCATATTCAGGATCTAGGCTTAGGAAATTCCTTCAGATGATGATGAATGGGCGCAGTGATTACTTAAATATAAAGAAACGCAAGTTAAGTAGGTATTACATTAATAACTAAGTAGGTACCTATAGTTAAAGAAAAGATTTTTGAAAAATCTAATATGGTTCATACCAACATTGTATACCGAAGTTTTTATTAACATTTAATAGTAAATCATGAAAGTTGTATTGAGGTTCTATGTTTTAATTAAATTAAATTTTTAAAAAAGTTGAATAAATACCTAAGTAGGTACCTTACAGTTTTAATATCGATGAAAAATAAATAATTTGGAAACTGAACCAAAGAAATTTACAAGAAATACAACAACCCCATGATCTAAACTGATCCGAGCACAAACTAGGTATTTGATGATGAAATCATCATCATCATCAGCACACATCAGTCCACTGCAGGACATAAGCCTCTCCCAATGCTTAATTTAACTCAACTCAACAATCAACATGGAAACATTATCAACTCTAATAAAAAAGATATACAATTTTTAAAATTAGATAAAATTGGGTCGGTCAAATCTTAAGTTTAACTTAGACAATCTATGGATATGATAATAAAAAGCTTTAACGGAATGTATTTAATAATTAATTATTTCAGCAGTTTAAACGACCAACTTCACAACCGTTAAAAGTGGAATCAATTATAGTATAGAAATGAATTATAATCAAACCGTATAAAAATGTTATTAAGCAGGTATGTTCATACACCTAATAATAAATAACCTAATCCGGAACAAACTCGTAAATTTAAATCACAATAATTCGTTTACCGACTGTAATAAAATTGATTATAAGTATTACGCAAAGTAATACAGCAAAGAAACGTTGGAAAGTCTATCACCTATCTAGACTTTGTGTGAAATATTATAAGTGTGTTTATTGAAAAAGTAAGAATCTGATATCTAGTATTAACCATTTGTACTTACAGTACTACCTACATTGGGACAGACGGTTCTCTGTCTAATATTCATAACCAATGTTCAGTTTATTGAAGACCAGGGATAGAGTTCATTATCCTTATCTACAGTTCTACAGACCTATTTCGACGGATTTGGGGATCTTGACGAGCGGCCGTGTGTGCAAAACCATAAATTAAAGACTAGTCTTGTACCGCATCACGGGGACAGCCGTAATTCACATTTGGAACAAAAATGCTCTACTACTCGTATGTTGTGCCTATAATCTTATAGATCCCTATATACAACGACCTTCACTGAGATGTTCATTTGATGAAACGTATTTTATATTTATTTAGGTATAAGATCTCCTACATAAGATGTGTGTACTTATTATAATGAATAATACGTAAAAAGATTCACTTTCTAGTGTTTAATTTAATATGTCGATAAATATATTGCGTATCTATGGCTGCCTTTCAAATTTTAGTCCAGGGAATGATTATGATTACATAATAATTTAAAAAAAAATTATATCATAAAATATTAAAAAGATATATTTTTGAACGGATAAGTGGACGGTTTCATTAATTGTTTTGTATGGAGGACGGAATGGTGTCCCGGCATGTTGTGATACAAGACGCCATTGACCACTGTGGTGTGATGCGGTTCGTGTGGCTGAACACTGGCAACACTGGTCAGAAATTATTTAGATTGCCATCGACACGCTAAGAAGAAGAAGACCACTGTGCCAGCCACGTGTTGTCGTCTTCCTCAGGGCCGCTTTGTTGCATATGACGCTACAACTCAAACAAATGCTTCTCCTTGACTGCGTCACATGACGTCTCTCTTAAACGAGGCATATAAGGTTTAACAATTATTCAAGACCGACAAAAGCATACACTGTCTTTTGCTCTAGCTGAGTAATTGCCTAGGTACTTACTCACTTCAAGGAATTACAATACATAGTCATTTTGGCTGCTATTAGCAACTAATATCCGTGTTATATTCGCTTTGTTTTGGATCTCGCGAAAAACAAGGCTCCTAATATATAAACCTGTTTCGGGTAAAGTAGGCTCAAAAAAATTACTGCCTTTGAAGGAATTAAGTCTACTTACTTATCCAAATTGCAATCCGAAATCATGGGCAAAATTATGTATATTTTGGTGATTCTTGCTGTTATTGCACAAGCGGTAAGTTTTATTTTTCATTTATTAATAATAATAATAAAAAACCCAAGACATGCCACGCTGGGCCACACAGCGCCACCTAGCCCCAAACTAAGCCGAAGCTTGTACTATGGGTACTAGACAACTGATAAACTTACTTAGATACATTTTTTTTGTAAATAAATACATAATTATACATAGAAAATACCCAGACCAATACAAACAGACATGTTCATGAACACAAATGTTTGTACTGTGCGGGAATCGAACCCACGACCCTTGGCTCAGAGGGCAGAGGTCACTACCAAATGAGCCACCGAGCCTGTCAATTTATTACAAAGTATGTTATTTCTTATTTCGTAACATGAGAATATTTCCTAAACTGATGGAGATATTTAGATAAGTTTTTTACCCTGGGCTTTGATTGCACACCGCTACGCGCTTTGCACGGATCCCCGTCTTCGTTGGACGGGAGTCCCGGTCGGGCTGCTCCCGTCACTCCCCCCATGGGGAAACAGTTTGGTCTGCGGAAATGGACAGCACTAGTATCTTGACGTCATGTTTTGGGAACCTTTTTTTTATAATAGCTAGATAGGTATAATGGCTTCCCTACGCCTGGTGGAAAGCGAAAGAGAAGCCCAAGTCGATGTGACAACTGGCAAGTACCTAACTGGTCAGTTACCTGTCAGTTGCCACCGCCTTGCCGGCCCAACCCTAACCCCCCACGAGCTCCGGAAACCCTACTCACCGGCAGAAACACGACCCAGAGGTCATTTGGCTGCGGTATTCTATAGGGTGGAGGTCCTTCCCCGGACGGACGGCTCAATTCGAGCGAAGATTCGCTATGCCCTACCTCTCTTAATCCTCGTTCCCACCCCAAAGATATACCGGCCCCTCCGGGATTTTTAGTGCATATTCCCTGCCTTCCCACCGTCTTGAAGCAGTGTTGGGAGTGCAGACTCCCACCTGTAAGTCTCACACACCACTACGTCGCCCTCGGGCGTTAATACATTTTCTCCGGTAAAAAAAGGCTTCGACTGCACACATAGCTAGGTACTACTCACGCACTATCTATTGGTACGAAACCTACGAACCTATTTTAATCTAGATTATTTCGTTTCAGTACGCTATGCCGGCCGACGCTGCTCAGCCATCCACAGGTAATTTACGTCATTATCATCTTCAGCGTGTAGACGTCCACTGCTGGATAAAGGCCTCAATATCAATTGTCTTTTGCCATTTGCCATAGTCACTACGCTTGACAGGCGGGATGGTGACCACAGTAGGTTTATTTGTACCCAGGTATGTTTTAAAACAATTTGGAGCAGCTGATGGTGACAGACAATATCGACGGAAGACGTCCAAGAGGTCGTAGCCCCACTAGATGGTCTGACCAGGTCCGCGCTACGCTCAACACAATGCTGCATGATGCACTCCATGATGCCAAGGACAGGTGCCGATGGAGGGACACCGGGTCTGGGGATCTTATCGGGAGATTCACGACCCTCAGTATAATGAGGAATACGACGTGAGGAGGAAGTTTTAATATCAGAAAATGTACAATAGTTCCCTTAGTCGTGTTCTGCGACACCCATGGGATGAGATGGGGAGGTCCTATTCTAAATCCGGGAAACACTTGCCAAGCCGTCTTCTACGACACCGGTATAATTCACGTACCTACCTACTTACTCAGTAGTCTAAGTCCAGTATGAACTCCATAATTTCTTGTTGAGATTTTTTAATGCTGAATAGGAGAAGAAATACCTAGACTAGTTATTGACTATTATACTTCTTTCAGTATACTTACCACAATCGTCATGATGTAAGTAGGTAGGAAAGAAGTATGGTCGGATGCGTCATCATCATCAGCCTATCGCAGTCCACATAGGTCTCACCAGCTGTTCGCCACTTTAGTCACACCTACATTTGGTTACTTTTTTATTTTATTTTTATTTTCTTTATTAGGGAAACAAACAGCTTATATTAATACATAATTTAAACTAACTCATTAGCCTAACCAGTTCCCACTTCTAGCTTATTCACTTTAATGTTAAATGAGACACTTGGTAACAAAAAGTAATAATATAAAGGTACCTAAAGCATTTGTGTCGTGAACAGTAAACTAAATTGTTACATTGAGGAAAGAGCAAAAAAAGGAAAGAAATATTTAAACCTTTAAAAGGAAAGCCTATTATTATTCATGTATCAACCTAATCTCATGTGCGATATTTAATATCCTTACAGCTATAGCTTCACAGCAGCCCCAGAATGTAGCCCCAGCAGGTAAGATAGATACGTGTATTCCCGTTGTCCCCATAAAATAATTAAAATTGGTTCCCTTTGTTCCCCTTAGCAATCTTCGTAAATATCTTTGTGTTTATAGAAAAAAGAAAAAAGTGTAGATATTGTTACATACCTAGGTATTAAATTTACTTGAATCGTCCATTTCATGTTCTTATATTTACACGAATCTATCATTTCATACCTACCGTGTGAAAAAACTGACTTGTCACAGCGACCTACCGGGCTGTGGAAGACCGGCTTATAATAGAAAATACCTTTCAGGAATGAAAATCATGTTTAATAGATAATATTAATAAATACCTAGGTAGATACTTAATATTGAAATAAACATTTGCTATATTTAAATTCAAATGGAACTCTTACTCCTTTCAGGGACGCCTTCGAACTTGGAGAATCCATTCGCAGGGTTACTCTACCCCATATTAAAACCTACTCAACAAATTATCAGCGGACTTCTAGCTGGCTTCAGGCTTCCCGCAGGTAAGTCTTTTTTTTCTCTTTTTAGTCCCGTACCTACCTAGGTACCGCGTATTTATTCTGTCTCGGCGACCTAGACAATCTTGTTCTGAAGGTTGCTTTCGTAAATGCGCGGTGCTGTCTCAGAACGTTCGCTGAAAACCAGTGTAGTGATACTCCTTTCGAGGGTTGATCTTGTAGTAGGTACTTAATCACGATCACCTACCTACTTAATCTACAAAAGCCCTTTTGGTGCAACGCAAATTCATTAGGTAACATATAATTTTTATTTATGTTCTTGTCTGTGTTGTGTCAAATAAATAATTTCTTAATTATTAGGTACCTACCTTTATATTTCATGAGATTAGATTATCCCATTTGATAAGACGGAGTACCTACAGAGTGACAAAGATATGTGCCAAACTTTTAACAATCAGTTAAACTCTCAAATCGCTTACCCTCTATATACCTACTACCTACCTAACTACGTAAATACCACGATTATTCAAATAACCATAAAATGACGAATCATGTTGAAATTTTGTTTTCATTACAGGCACTAATTAAGATGGAGGATGAATAACACAAAAACTGGCTTTCTGGAATCCAAACACAACTGCTCCTGAGAAAGTGAACAAAAAAGATTTTTATAGCACTAATACTATGTATAATAAAACAAATAAGTACAAAATGCAACATTAATTTAGTGTTTAACACTTTTTTAAATGCCCCTCGACTGTTAAATACCTACCTACTCTTAGGCACATTTTGCAAATAAGCAAGTGGGTACAACAATAAGACAGAAAATAATTTGTGGAGCGTCTAAGCAGCTTTAATTTATTTATCGACGATCGACGACTTACCGAATGTTTAGTAAAGATATATACAGATAGAGATATATAATATAATAGAGATATATACATGTAGGTATATTATAGAATTTTAACAATAAAAAATAAAAAAAGAGTCATCATTGAAATCATTAAAACGCTTGTCATAACTCATACTCACAGCCACACCATAGCTACCCAATTTGTTATGCTCGAAGCAATTGTACAAATTAACGCAATACATTATTTGAACAATTGTAATAATTTGAAAGCCATTCCGTATAAGTAACTACAAAAACAGGTAGCCACGCAAAAAAACATTAAATTCAGTAGAGAATAGACGTGGTTTTAATTTCAATTTTGATCGCGTGGTGTTATAATCAAACATGAATAAAATAATCTATTCTCTACTGGTCGCTGCCCTTGTTGCGCAAATCGTAAGTACCTAACCTTAGGATTGATATTTATTGAAAAAATGTATTTGAGTAAGTTTATTAAGCAAACGTAGTGTGTAGGATGCACAGCAACCCGTTGGGCTGATGAGCGTAGAAGACTTGCTGGCAGTGACTGAATGAGGGAAGCCCGGGATAGAGAAATGTGGCGCGATTTAAAGGAGGCCTACGTTCAGCAATGAACGGACCAAGGCAGTTGATTGAAGTTTATCAGTTGTCTAGTAGGTAGCCATAGTACATGCTTCGGCTTGGTTTGGAACTAATTGCGCTACGTGGCCCAGCGTGGCATTTTACCTACCAACATACATTTTAAACATTGTGTTAATTTCGTACAGATACTAATAAAAGATTAAGATTACCTATAATATTTTATTACACCAAGGAGGAGCTCGGTGGCGCCGCGGTTTTGTTCGCTTAACAATGATCGCAACGTTGTGCAACCATCGGCGCGGTCAATCCGATGATGGGTGACCAAAATTTGACACCGATTTCCTCCGTGCTTCGGGAGGCACGTTAAGCTGTTGGTCCCGGGTGCTATCTTTACCAACTCAGATAGCAGTCGTTACATCATATCAGAGATGATGATAACTCTGACGCCTAAACTGGGAATGGGTACCTACCTATAGCTTATAAGTGTTGCGTAGGTCTGATGGCAGTCGCTCTGTGTAAAAGCTTAGCCCTCGCCAAATCTCTCAGTTTGGGAAGCCGACCCTGAGACAATCGGGAATAAGGCTAGGATGATGATGGTTTTATTACACCAAGACGTTGATACAACCTTACCTACTCATAAATGTATAGACGACCGTTTAGGTACCTATTTATAATTTTTTGATACACTAGGTAGGTATACTTACTTTACCTTTTACTCTTCCTATTCCCTACCTAATTACCATCTTGAGGCAGGGTCAAATCCTCCTAACCATTTTAACCCTTCTATAACAAACTTTAAGTAGGTACCTAGGTACCTAGATACATTACGTTTAATAATTTAGATGTCTACCACAACAACTCTAAAACTTTGCCTGAATTAGTAAAAATAAAAGAGCACAATTATTTTGTTTTCAGTACGCTGCACCAGCTGATGATCGTAAGTCCTATTACTATTTTTTTTATTTGAAACCGTAGTCGCGTGGTAAATATGGCATACCTTTAGGTATGAGGTTCCGGGTCAGACTTCTGATATGTAGGTAGTCAATTTAGATTTTATTAAGTAGGTTAGGCTCGGACTGGAGACGTCCTAATAGTCTTCATGTAATATTCATTGTGGGTACAGTACAAACAACTGGAGACAGCAAATAATAATAAATAGGTATGCACCTATTCTTCGATACATTTATTTACGAGTAATACGGCCGTACTCAAAAACGTTATCTACTATGTGACGCGCGGACGCACAGTGCCCAAAATCCTATAGGCTTTTGGGTACCTGTGCGTTCGCGCGACGCATAGTAACGTTTGCGAATACGGCTGTTAATACTTCGGCTTTTCAAACTGCCCATGGCTTTAACCAAGCTTGTCCCATTCTAAGTAGGTATACCAAATTCATAAAAATCGGGTTAATTTTAAACGAATACTTTAGGCGTAAACACGGTATTACTTTACACGAAGCTTACGGCCGTATTCACATACGTTATACCTACCTAATGCGTCGTGCCGAGTGTCGAGCACTGTGCGTCCGCGGGTCGTATAGTAACGTTTGTGAATACGGCCGTTAATACCGAACTATTTTTTTTATTTCAGCTAAGAAAGCGGCTGATGCTGCAAAGGATGCTGCCAAGGACGCTGCAAAAGAACCTGAGAAGGCCGCTAAAGGTATATATTTTAATCAGTCATACATCATCTGTCGTAGCACAATAAATCAATGATATGCCTACCTACTTATGTACCCATTTCCTTCATTTTATCTTCTTGTGACCGACTGGTGGCGGTTTAACCATCATGATTGAGAAGGCGTAGCAAAATACCACAAGCCGATGACAAACAGCAGCGTTACCGGAGCGATGAGAGCTACTCCCTACGATCGCCAACACGCCTGCCCAGCGTGGCGATTATGAGTAAAGCCTTCAGGTGTTTGTCCAAAGTGGGGAACAACTGGAGAGGCTATGTCCAGCAATGGAATGCGATAGGCTGATGATGATGATCCTTTTTTTTATAGTAGCTTAACATAATGACTTAAAGCGATAGAGAAGCCGCTGTGACAACGGGCAAGTAATTGGTCAGTTACCTGTCAGTTGCCACCGCCATGCCGGCCCAACCCTGTCCCCGACGAGCTCCGGAAACCCCACTCATCAGCAGAAACACCCGGGTAAGCGAAGTCGCGGACGTCCGCCCTCCAGAGGGTCGGATGATATAAGTAGAGTGGCGGGGAAGACTTAGGTGAGAGTAGCGCAGGACCGTGGTGAATGGCAATCAAGAGAGGAGGCCTATGCCCTGCAGTGAGACCGTTAACAAAGGCTGATGATGATGGTTCTTAGGGTCCTTCCCGGGACGGGCGGCTCAATCCCTATGTCGGGATCGTTAAAAATTATCTCCTTGTTACAGATGCAGCTGCAGCGGTGACCCCACCAAGCGCGCCCGCGGCGACTCCGCCCGCGGCCGCGGCGGCGGCTGCGCCCCATGCCCCCTCGCCGAACAACATGATGTCTGGATTCATGCGTCAGGCCGCCCAAACCACCGCGGACGTTGTCAAAGTAGCTATGGACTTCCCTGGTAAGTTTACTTCAAAACACACACCTTAATGTGCTGTGTCATCGAGAATCTTATTTTTTTAAGGTTGCATGCTTATGTGTTCGTTGTCGAACAACGTTAATGACTGAATCCTAAATAATAAGCAGTCCACTAATTAATAAAACAAAAATCAAACTTAACTGATGATGATGATAATCAAACTTTGAGTCAACTCGATTTGAGTTATGGACACCCGTCCATGGACGGTGTCGACTGCTTACCATCAGGCATCACATATGCTCGTCTGCCGCCTCTTGCATAAAAAAAAAACTTGTACCAATATACTCGTAATGTCGTAATTAACATAACTCATACTTAAACACATGCTTATCTGTGAAGAAAACTTTACACTTACGGATCCCGGGTTTAGACTTTAGCGTATAGTTATACTCGACTCTTTTTAGGTCTGAAGTCAAGAGACTTGCATCACCAAACTATGAGCATCATGTAGTGCTCATTAGGTCATTGTCTGGTAAAATAGTGGTAATACAGAAAGTAAAGTCTACACACCCATACCTTATTCGTGTAATAATATCACACACATATAAAAAACAGCTTTGAGTCATTGAATAATTTAATTGTCCACAGGTTTCTTTGGTGCTATGTTTAGGTAAATGAAGAAAACATTCGAGGTAAGTTCTGGTCACATCATGCACAACTCAGTAAATTAAATGATGGAATGCACGAAAAATCAATGGCGTTTCTCAAGCAATAGTACCTATTTACCTACCGAATTATATACTCAGTATATGTTGCAGATGGGTACATATTTATTGCAATTCACTCCTATGTTCTTTGACCAGAGCTTAATCGTGTAAATAACATCCCCACATACCTAGATCAGAGCAGAAACATGTACCTTTTAACTTATACACCATGTAAACGACATATTCAAGTAATATGATTAACCATTGTTTATATACTAACATCCAATAAATTAGTACGAGTAATGTAATGTAATATGTACCTACGTCGGTCGTTAATACAAAACGCCATTATCATATATCCTGATTAAATGTGTACCTACTCTTCTGATTCCTACAATAAAATACGATGAAATTAAACATATTTCTGGTTGGATTAAATGTCTTGTACCATGCATTCACTGTGTCTTCTTTTAGCGTCGGGTTGCAGTTCCGTAAGCGGGGAGCGAAGCTGAAATAAATTCAAATGCATGAATTAGGTACCTACTTAATAGGGATTTTGACAACAGTCGCAGTAAAATCCAAAATACATAAATAGGTAGTAGTAGATGTTTTAAATCAATAATAATTATATTTCAAAAGGTATCCAAAGGTTGTCTGGAAGAAATCGCTGAAAGCGATAAGGCCGCCTTATTTAGACATCGAGTTGTCATTGTACCTAGTTTTAAGTCATCTGTTTGATGTGCAAATAAAGAATATCTATCTATCTATTGAAAATAAGAAAATAATTATATAACCTTCAAACCAGTATTGATCATTATTCCAAGCTCATTCACAAGTAATACGATGACGGATGTGCAAACACAAAGCAACAATTTATTGGCAACCAATAAGAACACAAAATAAACAAAAACTTGGCTGACACGCTCTCGCGTGACTTAATATAGGAAAAGGAATATTTGCTACTACTATGTACAATATATTTTATACTAAAATGTGGTGCTCTCATATAAAAAAAACAATTGATCGGTTCATTCCAGATAATGCATCATATTAGCCTATTTAAAATTTTCTACACGCATGAAGAAACTGCTTATAAAGAAAACCAAAAGATTTATTTTGTATTCGATATAAATATATCGTTTATTATAAAAATACCTTCTCTTCCATATATTTTTTTAACAAAATCTCAGCTTATATTCGAAAAAATGCATAACATACACAGCCACTCGACAATCTACCTATATCCGTCAAATTTTCCCAAAAAAAATTGATAGATAATGAGTTCTATGCATTGGACAGATGGTTGAAATTTACTTGGGGAAATTTGGCAGAATCTTTTTTTTATTACGGTTTAAGCGGTATGTTCGATGTCAAACAGTAAACGCCCATGGACATCAGCAATGCCAAATGTCAATCTGTCAAAAGGTAGGTGTTCATGTGTACCTACACAATTTTTAGTCTTACTTATTTTAATAGCCACAGACAACTCCTACCTATAACACGTTCACAATTACAAATATAGGTATAAACCTTCTAGACCTTTGTTTTGTACGTTAGACATCTATTTAAAAACACATTATAGAATGGTCCAGGTTATATAAACAAATATTTCTAGCGCGTGTAAGTTTAACAGGATGTTACATTTGTGCAAACAATTTGAACAATGAAATTACATTAATCAGGTATTGTATGTGATGTGCATTGTTATATTTTGTTAATAAGTCATTGTTATGAAGAATGATGTTCATTTTAAGTCTCATTTAAGTCTTATTCAAAATTTAATTATACAAATAAAACAGACGTCTACCGATACTAGGCAAGAGTAAATCTTGCACTTTCGCTACAAGCTTTTATTTAGTTACCTCACCAGTATTGTCATAAAAGTTAAATTAGACCCACTTCCCTATTCCTAATTGAAAAGAAAATGCATATTTATGCAATATTTGCTCGACTTGGCGTGGGCAATGCCGTGCCCCCAGACTTTTTAAATTATATTCACTGCGACTTTTGCACGTCCCTCAATACTGAGGAATATGACGCAAGGAGGAGAATACCGTGACTGTAAAAGGAGGAGAGAATCTAGCAGTCTGAGAGAGGATGTCTGTTATATCACATGTGCACTCGCTATCAAAACAAAATGTGCAAGCACAACAACATCAAATCATATCACACAACACGATCACAACAAGCAAGCATTTGTGAACAACAATTAGTAGGAGAATCCCCATAATGTAAGTATACTCTCTTGTCAAGTACAATCGACAAAGTTCCCCCGGCAAGTACACTTTCTAAACAGATTCCTTTAAACGGCTGATTCCCGTAAGCCCCGCCCATTTTTTACTTCAGCCAATAGGACAGATAGATCAAAGCTTAAACACAATCTGTGAAACTTAAACTTTTGAATCTGGAACAAAAAAAATATTCCATTTCACGTTTTGGGGCATGCGTGGCTTGCTTTAACTGAGACGTGTATGTTCCAAACGATTAGTACATTACAAGTGGAGTCGACCTGGAACTTTGTCGATTGTAATCTCGATCTTAATTAAGTTGATTTTAAAATAATTGTCCTCAATGTAGGACTTATTATATAAAACTTTTTCATTTATTCCTATATCGCATACAAAATGCATCGTTTACTGACAAACCCGTTTTATAAACCAAAAGACGCAGTCGTAAGTTGCTGTTAAAATTTAAAGTAACCAACATTTAATTTATAATTTAACGGACGTATTCACAAACGTTACTATGCGACGCGCGGACGCACAGTGCCCAATCCTACATCCTATCCTATACGTTTTTGGGTACCATACATGGCTTGTTGTCGTAAAAAATGTAATTAGGTCGTCTTTTAGCTTATTCAAAAAACAGACACGTATTTTTTCATTTGTAGATTAGATTAAAAATTACAAAGATATAGCCCGTTGTAATTACGCGTGACGTCATGTGGCATTTTTTCGCACGGAATGACGTCAAAGACTCCCACTTAAATTTTTATGCCTTATAGCTTTGTTATTTTTTGTTTGAATGAAAAAAGGAATAATACGTGTCCAATATATTTCCATAATCTAAAATTCGGACTAAATATAATGTAATTATTTTGACCCTAGAAACATCACTATTAGCCTCGTTTGACGTTTAGTGATCCCGTAGAACGGGACTGCCGTAGGAAATTGTCTTAAGAGGCTCATATCCGTATATCTACAACTTAATACAAATACATGACGAGGATTCTCCGTTATATTAACACACCCTTCCTGTCCCTGCGCATGTTAAAGGGTGCATTCATGGTGGATGATATAGCACTACCGTTGTTTGTTTTACGGAACTCGGGGTTTACTTGGGAACGATCACCGTCGCGAGACGAGCCGCGCTTGTCTTTAGACATTTGGGCGACCTGGAACAAAATGATATAGTAGTTTAAATTACGAAGCAAAAGGCTTATAAAGTTTGATTAACGAGATATCCTCCCTTGGCTCCGGTCAGCGAGCCCGAGGAAGACGACGACACGTGTCTTCGGATACACGTGGTCAGTGACGTCGTACCGGGAGGGCATCACTACGTCCTCCCGAGGTGTGCCGCCAGTCTTTCAGGCGGCGCAGCGCTACTGAGCTGAGGAGGGGTTGAGTCGAATCCCGACCCTCCTCAGATAAGCGCTCGTAGCCGACCACCAGTTAACAGTCAGGTTTAGTGGGTGGTTATTCTCCCTGGTGTATGCGTAAAGGCATTCCTGACGTAAAAAAAAAGGTGGAGCGACGATTAGCGCAAGATTCTTGGCAAGTGCTGGAGACGGTATAAAAAATTAAAGGCGTAGGTAAATACAACAAGCTGATGACGGGCGATTATGGGTAAAGCTTCCAGGTGTTTGCCCAAAGTGGCAAACAAATGTACTCACAGCATCGTCAATGGCCTTGAACTGCCAATTCCAATGTACTCTGTAGAGGAAAGGTCGGTGGTCGAAGCGGTTATCGTCCGGGCTGTACGTCTCGGCGTGGTAGGACGGCGTCAGCACGGTCATCTTGTGTCTGTTGATCGCGTAGCAGCGGAAGAAATGCTTCACCTTCTCTGCCACCTGTAGTAAATACAATATTAGCATATAATAAAACAAAAAAAAGTGTTTCTGTTAAAAAATAGGGGAGTACAGGTTTACTTCTCCCATCTTATAAAGGTAATAGGGAATATACATGACTTTTTTTAGGGATTGTTTGAGATCTTTTATCTTCCAGATACATAAATATCGAAGAATTCTTATAGTGTCTTTTCTATTACGCGAGTTATAAAGCGTTAAAGTTATTGCTTAGACAGAGAGATCCGACTTGGCGGATGACGTCACGTGCCGTCCGCGACGCACAAACTCGCAACTCTTTTTTTTAAATTGTAGGTCTATATGAAAAACTTCTATAGTCGTTCTTACATATAAAATTACATAAAGCATAAATTACCTCTTGCGGCGTACACTTATCGCTCCAAGTCTGAGCAAGCTTGTGGAACATGCTGAACGGGCCGCAGTGGTAAGTCTTGCGCAGCCTGCCGAACTCCGACAGCTCCACGTAAGTCATGCCCATGTCCTGCTCGTCGGTCTGCGTTATCTGCCCGTCGGTCAGAGGCTCCAGCTCCGCTGTGGGCGGAGCTTGAAGGATCTCGGATAGGGACGGCAGGAAGAAACTGTGAAGGAAACAAATTATACAAGGCGACTTTTTAATTACTATGCAATTTTATTCTAGGCATTAGGGATACCTAATTACCTATACCTATGACCTATTTTCGCACTCACATATAGGTCATATTTTCACAACAAATTCATTGTCCCGAACCAATTATAAATTTTACATGGTTACCATTTCGTAATACTCGCGGTAATACCTGTAATTCGGACCTTAATTCGTAATACGATTGATGTTATCTTTTATCGAATGGTGTTAAAGATATCAGAACAACGAAGATACCACAAATTTATACTTAGATACAAATATGAACAGTCAGACACGGAACAAACATAAATTTTCATCTCACAAAGGTTTGTCCCGGGTGGGGTTTGAACCCATGACCCCATGAACCAAGTTCAGAAGGCAGGAGTCAGTACCAAATGAGCCATCGAGCCAATCAAGGACTCGTGGGGCGGTGATTTGTATGTATTCTTTTCCGTCACAGCACGGATAACGCCTACTCTGCGCTAAACTCAATGGGCCTGTTGCCGTAAAAAATGTAATTAGTCCGTCTTTTAGATTGTTCAAAAATAAAAGACACGTATTTTTTAATTTATAAATTAGACCAAAAATGACAACGATATAGCCCGTTAAAATTACGCGTGACGTCACAGAGTGGGAGTTTTTCGCCACTAAGTAACGTCAAAGACCCCCACTCCTAAATTTTGATGCCTTGTATCTTTGTTATTTTTTGTTTAAATGAAAAAAGAAAAAATACGTGTCCAATATATTTTTATAATCTAAAATACGGACTAAATATAATGTAATTATTTTGACCCTGGAAACATCCCCATTATAAAACACACTCACCGACTCTTGGCATACTGAAGAAAAGCCTTAAGGTCCGTCTTCGATATTCCACCAATGGGGTTGACATCGGCGCTCGAGCAATCGTACTTGGTCATGTAGCCTCTAAGGGCCTCGTCTACGTTGGAAGACCCCAGGACTAGGAGACCGCCCGGCCGCCCGCGGACCCATAGCATTAGTTGAGCGAATAGGTATGATAGTACCATGCGAAGGCGAGCCTGAATAAAATAAACAATTAATAAGTGCGCAAGACGATTCACACCAGGCATTTGAGTAAAGAAAAGTTTCTGTTCCGAGTCGCATTTTCTAATATCCAACAGGTGTAATAAAACCCAATTTTTGCCTTAATTACACTCATAAAGCCGGTAAAAATTTAGAATTTTTTAACTTCTTCTGCATCCTTAATCCTTAATACAAGTAAAACGTAAAGCCGCGGCCACACATTGGAGATATTTGCACCAACGTAACGTTTTGCGCCCAATGCACCAATGTTTGTATCGGTACTTTGACACAATGAAGACGTTGAGCGCGTTAGTATTGGGCATTGGGACTGCCCAATGCCTAATCACAGGATTGACTCCAATGTGTGGCCG
Organism: Conogethes punctiferalis; assembly: GCA_031163375.1. Classification (NCBI taxonomy): domain Eukaryota; kingdom Metazoa; phylum Arthropoda; class Insecta; order Lepidoptera; family Crambidae; genus Conogethes; species Conogethes punctiferalis. The sequence continues at coordinate 14,690,423 of CM062085.1, read as the reverse complement.
CGGCATAACAAAAACAACCAAACTTGACAATTACAAAATAACTGAACGAATCATGACTTACAGTGCACTAGTATAGAAAAGTAGATGATACTTTGAATACATCAAATCTAATTTTGAAAGCAACTGATAAATAAATACCACAGACCGATGATGGGCAGCAGCGTCACCGGAGCGAGAAGCTACGCCCTGCGATCGCCAACCCGCCTGCCCAGCGTGGCGATTATGGGTATATCCTCCAGATGTTTGCCCTAAGTGGCGAACAACTGGAGAGGCCTATGTCCAGCAGTGGACTGCAATAGGCTGATGATTATGATGATAAATAAACTTATATTCTTGACTTGATCGTACCTATGTCAATATCGCGAGAATAAAGGTCACAGCACACTAATCCACTCGGAAAGGGATCGTCACTGTATCGCCTTTCGCCTCGCCGTCAACCAGGCGTCAACCTTACGTACGCACGTAACCGTAGCGTATCAGCAGCTCCTGTACGTCAACTCGGCTACGGCTAGGCGACACCGCGCTTACGGCTCGCCGACGGCGGGCGGCGGCGGCACGTTCGGCAGGCAACTCGCGGGAGGGGACAGGGGCAAGGGTGGTTGCGTCTTATTCGCAGACGATGTCTCTATTTTAACATCAGTTCAACATAATAGCGAGATCGATGGGAGGCTTAGTGACGCCTTGGAAAGGACTACACAGTGGATGAATGAGCATAACTTGGAAATAAACTATTCCAAAACCAAGTTATTAGCTTTCTACCCACATCAAAAAAAACCAGTTAAAATTAATTTCAGCTTTAATAATATAAAATTAGAACTAGTAAAAGAATATACTCTCCTTGGCTTAGTAATAGATACTCACCTTAACTGGAAGTCCCATATCAAAAAAATTTGTAAAAAGATATCAAGTTTTGCCTACGCCTTAAGAGAAATAAAAAAAACTATAGATGAAAAAACTGCGATAGTTACATATTATGCATACGCGCACGCATGGTTCAGCTATGGAATCTCCTTATGGGGAAATAGTACAGATTTAAATATAATATTTATTCTACAAAAAAAACTCATCAGAATAATTGCAAACATAGAACAAACAGAAAGCTGTAAACCTTATTTCCAAAAATACCAAATTCTAACTCTACCTTGTTTATTCATATTCGAAACTTGTAAATTTGTTAAAAAGTATCCAGATTTTTACACAAGACGTAAAGATAACCCAGCACCTTACAAACTGCGGCACAACAACAGACTGAATTTACCCGCGTCTCGAATGGCCCTATACGCAAATAGCCCCTATGTAATATCCATCAAAATATTTAATAAATTACCTGAGAATATTAAACTACAGACTAACATTAAACAGTTTACTACACAATTGAAACAATTTTTAATAAATAAAAGCTATTATAGTTTAAATGAGTATCTAAACGACAAAATATAGTAAGAAGGAAAATAATAAATAAACAAAAGAAATAATATACCTAGGAAATAATATATATGCATATATTATGTACTAATATTAATACAAAAATTTTACACATTAATTGGAGTAGTAAAGCTTATGAGCGTCCTCTCTTCAATTGCGGTACCCTTTCAGGGTCTATAATGATCCAACTTACCTATAACATCTTGTAATATTTATGTACCTACATTATAGATGCAATAAATGATTGAGTATTGAGTATTGACGAAGAGCCGTGAGCTCGCGTACGGAGAGACGTAAGCGCGGGTATGACGAGCCGTAAGCGCGGGAACTGCAAGTTGACCACGCACCGCATCGCGGTTCGGAGCCTGTTCTGAGGCGAGGCGATTACGTTACGATTCCCATTAGTGTGCGTTGCAATAGGGAGTTTCATTCAAACAATACTGAACGGCTTGAGGCGATACGGTGGCGATCCCTTTCCGAGTGGATTAGTGTGCTGTGACCTTAAAATATAAAGCAAAATTCCATAATACGATAAAACGATTTAAATCGTTTCTTTCTTTCTACGTCTATATAATCTACGTTGCGGCTAAAGAATTATGCTAAAAATTAAGCGTCGCGTGCTTTAAGAATCATTTTATAAGATAATGAGGTACCTGATAAAACGTTTAAGACTTACCATTAGAACTGAGATTTAATTTTGCAGGAATAAACGCGACATTAACTACCTAAATTGATATAAGCTACTTAAGTGTTTAGACTCAATGGTATATTTCGAAGGTAGTCTATGACGCAAGCAAAACTAAGTTACACGATGAAGTCTTTGTGTTTAAGGTTGAAATTTATGTTAGGATGTTTTGATTTTCGCAATATTAATTATTCTGCCACTATACATAGAAATCTATACTTATAATAAATCTGTAGAGAGGTCAATTCTGTACATAAAATATTTTTTCAAAATAACTATCAGGGGGTGATAAGTGATCGATACTGATACCAAAAATGCAATCAGTAAAATTTTTGTCTGTCTGTCTGTCTGTCTGTTCGTTATAGAAAAAAAAACTACTGAACAGATTTTGACGAAACTTGGTACAATTATTCTTCATACTCCTGGGCAGGTTATAGGATACTTTTCATCACGCTACAATCAATAGGAGCGGAGCAGTGACGGGAAGTGTTGGGAAAACGCGAGAAATTTAAACCTGTATGTTTGAACGCGCATTACGCGAAAACTACTGCATAGAATTGAATGCGGTTTTCACCAATGTATTGCTAGAGGTCTAACTTAAAACTTAGGCACAAGGTATAGATGGGTATTATATGGAAGTCCGTTATTTTTGAAACCCGATATCCACGCGAGCGACGCCGCTGGCACAGCTAGTTATATAATATAAGCGAAGACAATTACCTATTAGAAATGTAACAATGTCTTACTCTTTGGTAACTCAAAGAAGATAAGTAGGAGGATAATTTGATAATACTATCTAGTTCTACTCGCTATTAACTTACAAATTTGTGTTCTCCTATTTAAATTATAACAACTCGAAAGCCAGTATCTATTCAAATGTGTTTAAGGTTCAATATCCTTTCTTCAAGACGCTAAGTTAAACAAAAATACATGCTACGGCGTACACCTTATCATCTCCTCGTCTATTTTTAATGCAACTGATTATATCTTTGCTCTTGAATGTACTAGGAGTACTAGGCTCACCAGAACATTCAGTCAGACCTGGGGTCCTACTACAGAAAACGAAAACGATCGTTCGTTGAACGGATCGCGTAAATCTCTCTCATTTGTCCCTCCCGTGTTGTAATATATCAATTAAATTGTTGAAAATCGACGTTGACGAATTTTAGTTCGTATATTCGAACACGGGAGGGACAAATGAGAGGGATTTATTGGGCAAAAATACGCGATCCGTTCAACGAACGATCGTTTTCGTTTTCTGTAGTAGGGCCCCTGAACCAAACACAATTTCTTTATTAAATTGATCCACATGGCAATAGACCTCACTTACTTGTATGTTTTGTAGGGCAAGATTCTGCCTCGGGCATCCACCCTTGCTCCCAAACTTGGGGACGAGGCCGGTAGCCGTGGTGAATATGCCTATGACAGCGCTGACTGCCGAGTCGATCACTATCGGGAAATGGTAGCTGCCTATTTGACTGGCCAACTGTAACATAGAATAATGATTATTACACGTAAATATTTAACTGGTCTAGAGCAGTGTTTAACCTGTGGATAACCTAAACCGTTGTTTAGACGCCCTCAGGCGCCCTCAGATTTACAAGATAGCTGGCTCGTCATCATCATCCTAGCCTTTTTCCCGATCGTCTCAGGGTCGGCTTCCCAAACTGAGAGATTTGGCGAGGGCTAAGCTTTTACACAGAGCGACTGCCATCAGACCTCCGCAACACTTAGGGTAAGCTATACCCATTCCCAGTTTAGGCGTCAGAGTTATCATCATCTCTGATATGATGTAACGACTGCTATCTGAGTTGGTAAAGATACCACCCGGGACCAACAGCTTAACGTGCCTTCCGAAGCACGGAGGAAATCGGTGTCAAATTATGGTCACCCATCATCGGATTGACCGCGCCAATGGTTGCACAATGTTGCGATCATTGTTAAGCGAACAAGACCGCGGCGCCACCGAGCTCCTCTAAGATAGAAAACAAGATAGCTGGCTATCTTGCTCAAATCGTAACCAGATACAAGAAGCCCAGGATGGACCAAAGTGGCGAACATTTGGAGAGGCCTCTGTCCTCTGTCTCTGCTAAAGGCTGATGAGGATAATCGGGCTATACTATAATAATCTAACAGCTGAGAGGCATCATGGTCCGAACTCTCGTCCCATAACCAAAACTGAAGTATCTCGGGACACTATCGCAGTGAATTTGGCACTGGGTACTAACGGTAACGCTTAGAATAGGGGACTGGGTACTGATGGTACCGCTTAGAATATGGCACGGGGTACTAACGGTAACGCTTACAATGGGGCACTGGGTACTAACGGTAACGCTTACAATGGGGCACTGGGTACTGACGGTAACGCTTACAATGGGGCACTGGGTACTGACGGTAACGCTCACAATGGGGCACTGGGTGCTGACGGTAACGCTTAGAAAAGAACCGAATAACTCTTATCTCGAATATAATAGAAGTTACTAATTAGAGGAGAACCAAATACCTGTGAAGCCCTTTGTTTGGTCTCTTGGCTGGAATTTTCAGTAGCCATATAGCAAGTGACCAGTAGCCTATTGCATAACTCCATTGGGTCCGATGGTGTATAATCCGATTGGCATAGGATCTTCCGTACATCATACAACACTTGGCTCTCTGAAAAAAATGAACTAGATATAAAATATATGTAATATGGAAAACTAGTTTTGCAAATTTTAATCCTTTGACCGCTGGGGAATAAGTAAATCTATGGTCATTATCGTATATACGCTCACTGCCGTTCAAAAGGTTAATTAGTGGAGGCTAAAAGCCACCATATGCCTTACCACTAAGCCAATTATGATCGATTCCCTTCTTTATACTTTTATCCTTGGCTTCATAACCATTTAACCGCTGTAGGTGACCGAAATCCTCTCTACTTGGGTTTAACAGACACCAGATTTGTTCGATTCGCAACCCGTTTAATTTAGTGATTTTATTTCTAAAGGTTTCAACCATTACAAGATATCTCACTGTCCTTAGTCTTATAGCCATAATAGCCAAACAATACCTCACATTATTCATTCGGAGTATTTCCGTTAATAATTTCAAGGTCTTATTCAATCAATATAAAATGAAAAAAGGATATTAAAAAATACAAGACTTCCTAGACGATAATATTACATGGACATAATGAGCTGCTCGCCTGCACATAACAAATATTGTATTAATGTGTGTAATTGTAGACTGGCTCGGTGGCTCAATTGGTAGTGACCCCTGCCTTCTGAACCAAGAGTCGTGGGTTCGATCCCCACCCGGGACAAACATTCGTGTGATGAACATTTGTGTCTGTTCCGTGTCTGGGTGTTTATATTTGTATATAAGTATATATTTGTGGTACCTTCGTTGTTTTGATACCCATAACACAAGTGCTTAAGCTACTTACTTTGGGATCGGAGCAATGTATGTGATGTTGTCTGATATTTATTTATTATTATTTAATGTATGACATCAAAAGTATGATGACTATGTATATTTTTGAAAAAAAGCCAAAATTGATGAGTTTCTTGCGGCACTTCTTCTAATCAGGCCTCATCCTTATCACGTCGAAGTGCTAGTAGGGAAAAAAAGTTTGACGTGCAAAAGAATTTACTTGTAAATCTATTTGCAGAAATAAATTATTTTGTTTTATTTATTTTTTATTTAATCAAAGATAGTTTGACGAGTTAAATAAACAGTTTCTCAGAGCATAAATAGGTACAAACCTCCTTTCTGTATAGCATCGCAGATCTGCGTACACATCGAGAAGACTATACAGGCTGTGCTCGTGGAATCCACACCGCCGCTCAGGGGTAGAAAGAAACCGCCTTGTCCCGACCTTCGCAAGTAGTCCCAGAGCCAACAGGCTGGACCTACGGATTATAATGCTCAAATATTATACGATGACAAACCATAACAAATTGAATTTTCCTATAAGTACATGACAATGACAATATTATTGGAACTACATACTAGCAGTCTCTGTAAATTATTTTTCTTTATTAAACTTTTTTTTATAGTAGTTCGACATAAGTAATGGCTTTCCTACGCCTGATCTGTTACCTGCCAGTTGCCAACGCCAAGCCTTACCCTACGCCCCCACAACCAACAACAGTGTGTTTTTGATTTTGTTTTGTAGTTTTAATGCATTTTGATATAATATGTGTGTGACTGGCTCGATGGCTCATTTGGTAGCCTAGCCTACCTACTGAGCCAAGGGTCATGGGTTCAATTCCAGCACAGTAAAACATTTGTGTTCATAAACATGTCTGTATTGGTATGGGTGTTTTATATGTACAATATGTCTTTATTTACATAAAAAAACATCTAAGTAAGTTTATGTCTAGTACCCATAGTGCAAGCTTAGGCTTAGTTTGGGGCTAGATGGCGATGTGTGGTCTAGCATGTCTTGAGTTGTGACGTCCAATATTAATAAAATATTCTATGTTTCTTAACTCCCAATCTTCATCATTATCATCAGCCTATTGCAGTCCACTGTTGGACATAGGCCTCTCCAGTTGTTCGCCACCCAGGGCAAAGTTCTGGAGGATATACCCATAATCGCCACGCTGGGCAGGCGGGTCGGCGATCGCAGAGCGTAGCTTCTTGCTCCGGTGACGCCCTCCACTCTCAATCTTACCTAACTCTATTTCCTCCTCAGGCGTCAAGTACTTCCAATCGATGGGTGGGTTCGCCGTAAGGTACACGTCATCGTCGTCGGACAGAGCGAAGTGCACCGTGATCCTGGGGAACGGCTTGTTAGACGCCGCTAGGTGCGAACGCGACCGCATCTTCGTTCGATACGATCGGATGTCCTCAAGGTCTATTGTGGCTGTAATTACTTCCTACAACAGTTAAAAGATCATTAAACCCCTAACAAAACTTTTTGGCGTGAATAATAAACATCGTGAAGTTATTATACGAAAAAAAAATTTAGACCATATTCAAAACTACTTTCCACATGAAACCTGTAGGGGAAGCTTCATACAGTGGGGTACATTCATACAGTGTCAACATTTTTACAGTAATATGCAAAAAAAACATTGATTTTGCTACAATTGAAATGATTATTAATTGAAGTAAAGCACACCGGCTATTAAAATATTATCTTACTGCTTGAAACCTTAAATGTTGCCACGGTATGAATGAATGTACCCCACTGTATGAAACTGCCCCTTCTCCCCTACATGGCGACAATTGTATTGATCTGGGTGTTTGATATGTATAATATAACATTATCAGCCTATCACAGTCCACTGCTGATGATGATAATAGGCCTCTCCAGTTGTGCGCCACTTTGGGAAAACATCTAAAAGCTTTACACATAATCGCCACCCTAAGTACGCGGATTGGCGATCGGACGGAGTAGCTCCTCGCCCCGGTGACGCTGCTGCTCGTCATAGGCATGTGGTATATAGCTCCGCCACCAGTCGGTTGCCAGAGCCTCGTTTGTTATTCGGCAGGATGCACCACGGGCAAGTGAGGGTGTCTTGGAACGTAAAGATGACAGGTCGCTCTCTTGCATCCCTAATTACATAGGTGTAACTTATTAATGTAGTTCTACTGTAACTTACCACATCATGCAAAGCGAACTGCAATCCCCTGCTGACTATTTCCCCATTGACGGCTACACACGAACACCCATTGAAGTATATCCTCTGACCGTCGCAGCCTCTCAAGTTGCTAAACAGGTAGGCACCGCCACTCTTAAAAGTGGCACTCTTCACCAGATCCACAGTCACGTATGCTTTTCGCAACTCCATATAACTACCTGAGCCGTTTGATATGATCTCCACTCCATCTAGGCTCAGTGGAATGTGACGACTGCAATAAAAATACACTAAAATTACGATGAAGAAGCAATACATTATAAAACACAAAGTTTTTGACCCATTTATTAGGTAGGTAGGACATAATATCCAAAAAGACTAGCATAGTACGCAAGAGATATTGTAGGAACACATGTGTTTGTGCAAAGACAGGAACACACAGGCAAGTCAACCAGAGACGGCACACAATAACAAAGACATCCACAGGCAAAGAGGTAACAATATTTGTAGCTTCCAGAGAAGAAATAACTGTTAATATTCCGAAAAACTTAAATAAACAAAAGAAAGTTCTATCTGTATACTCGTAATGTGCCAAATCGATGAGAGGTTAATTATAAACCACATCAAAATAAAGACTTTAAATAAAAATGTATAAATAACAAACACGATGACTTTACTAAAAATTAGGAAGATAAGTATACCTAAATGCCGAAACACAATTTTTCACTGGCTATTTCTCTCCGTGTAATAAATTTGGACAATTCGCAGATAAGAAAATCATTATGTCGTGGGACATCAAAGGATAGCATTATAGTTATGTAATCCGGTGTCTGGTGTAGCACAGGCATCAATGAACTTCAATTTTAAAGTCAAAAAAATTGCTACAACCATACTGAATACATGCAAATTATAATCTCATTCTAAAATAGATTATAACTAGTTGTAATAAAATTTTCACTCCAGACAATGAACATAGATACATAGAAGGAGGGCTGTACAAACATTTAGGCGGGTTTAAAGTGAGGTGATACACGGAGACACAAAAATGATTGAAAACAAAAACCTTTGCGGATTCCACAATTCTTCGCAAATCTCGTATCCTATGCACGTATCTTTAGTTGCGATGACCGCGTCACCGATCGGTACCGTGTTCTGATTAGTCAATGCCGTTATCATCCTTGGCAAGTAATAATCTTCTATTTCCCTTTCCTACGAAAAACAATTTGACAACTAAAAAGCTAGAAAAACCAATAAGGAACTAAATCTGTTGCTCAAAAAGGAACTGTTGATAGATCCTGGATTTGTAAAAATGCTTAACACAGCACAAAAAAAATATTTATGGACTACGAAAATGATTATTTAGTAAACAAGGCTACATGCTTGTAAACCTATATTTAGAATCGAATTAACTTAATAACAAATTAACTTAAAAACGCATTTTAAGCAAATTTTATTCTAAAACAAGACTGAAACCGTAACATTATGATAGTATTAAATAAAGCGTTTATAAATAAGTCCAAAACTTGATTACATATTAATAAAATCCGATCCGATTACATTACACGCTAACGCTATTCATTCTCGGTATGGTCCGGGTTCGGGCGTCGACGTTTTTATTTCCCATCGTAATCGACGACCGACGCCAGAACCGAGACCACACCTCTTTCTTTCATATAACTGATTGGTCATTAGAAGCCATATATTATGCATCATTTTAATCATAATAATAAACCAAAGAAAAAAGATCATGCTATCCCCAAGACAGCAAAACATGTTAATAAAATAATTTAATTTTTACTCACTTTGGTCCAAGCTGAGAACCATCTCAATTCCCTGTAATTTCCATCTTCACATAGCATCATCTTTGGCCTTATTAGCAATATCTTTCTGTTCAGAAACGCCACCCGACAGTTGTAGGACACATTCCTATGTTGAATAGGCATGCCGACGTCTATCAGTATGTCTTGACAAGTCGGCGATTTGAGCAGCTCGGCAAGAACTTGCCAACTATGGAGGAATGTGTCTGGTTCGTAGAAATGATCCTCGCAACTGTATCCGCTGGAAAATATCATGGGAAATATACAAATGGTACCTTGATGGTATTTGTAAAATCTTTAACTACTTGCGTGTATAAAAGACGTTGAAAAAACAATTTGAAAACATATGTCTACATTGTATTCACAATCCCAACATTCATCCATCAATAATATTAAAGTTTTTAGTTAAACGGTTGACTCACGAATATCTACAAATGTCAAAGATAAAGTAGATATATTTTTACCTAAAGGAATGTGTGGAAGGCTTTTAGGGAGGCTTCGAACGATTACAAGCATTACTGCAATAAAATATCATAATTAAGCAATTGGAATAAAGAAAAATGGAGAGGGTTTATATAAATCTGCAAACTACATGGACATTCAAAAAATAATCACTAGGACGTGCCAACAACCATATTTAGAGCAAGAACAATATGCATGTCCAAGTAAAATCAGCAAAGGAAATAGAATCATCAAATACAAACCATACTTCCAGCTCCGGACCCGTCCGATATAAAGCATTTAATTCCTTTGCTTCCTGCACTGATTGAAGAATTCTGCTCAAGTTGCCTTCGAAGTCTAAAGCCCATTGATTTAGGGTACATACTGCCACTGTAACTTTTCGCCCCATTTCAACCTAAAGATAAAAAGAAAAGTACAGTCAAACAGGCATAGCAGAAGTCAACGACTCTCGCGAATAGGGGTAGTAACTTGGGAACTGTACGGAAAGATTATATCGTGCTTGAGGCCAATACAATCGTATTTCGGAAGTAGGCTTCAATTACTTTTCAATTCCCAAACGTTTAACAATGCGCGACTAAAATATAAGTCACATCCAAGTTTATTTCACACTCGTAACATTAGCACTTTGCCTGCACGTTAGAATTAATTTTCGATTCCCTATCTACTTTAATCCTTTATGTAGAAAACTAATTTCGTCCAATCTCCGCCTGATATTTTTATCGAAAAAATTGATTCGATTAATAGAAAGTGCACCGTCGATCCACTCAACGTTAAGCTGCTTGAAAATTGCCAATAAAATGTGGTTTCAATTGTTCTACCAGGGACTAATCTATGGTAAAATAGGGCACCGTTGTACTTTAATGGGGTTTGAATAGTCTGTTGCAGCATACTAAATAGGATTCATTGATGAGTGCGACGCAAGACAGAGGCGGCGAGACGGCTAGGAAATCGATCCGCACCACGCCGTACCAAGGGACGGCCAATCACCTCAAAGGCAGCCGTTATACATACATTTACGCATTCCTCATAGAACATTTCGCGACGAACCTATGAAGCGTATACCAATTTTGTTTCGGTACCCTTTCCAATAGAAATGGATTGTCATGTGCTAAAGTTAACTCTTAGCGACCTTCACCATTGTGCCCTGTTTGATACATTATGTATCAGATACTATCGCATATGGCAGCCAAGTTCAAAGGCGTATTTTCAAAGTAAAGAAATATAATTAATATTTTTAAGAAAATAAACCACATGAAATGCAAACAAATTAATCATATACTACAATCTCAACGTAACATATAAAATCAAACACAGTTTATTATTATATAACTTCTGGTTTTCGTTTGAACAGCCAGCCTTTTTATCTTAAAATTCAGGAAACTCGTGTGTAAGTTTCGAGAACTAAAATTATATTCATCAAGTGCTAAAATTATATTCAATCAAGGTGTTAGGTAAACTCGCCGAACAATGCACTTCTTGATAAGTTTATTGGAAAATGGAAATTAATAGCCTTCCATTTAAGTAGGTAAATACTTGATTTCATCATAGCGTGAAAATACCAAACAAATCCCTAGCCATTTAGTTTCAAACTCGCGTGATAATAAATGAAGCTATTTAGCACATTATAAATAATTTTGATTGAAATCACACGACCTCGGATTGTGCGAAAGGGCAAAGTTTTCGTATTAATCATGATCTAATCTAGTTGCGAATTTGTAAGTCGGATGACTTGTCATTTTACTTCTGCTAAACTGCTAAAGAAAGTTTAGTGTGCCGCCCTTACCGACACAATGATGATCTTGTATCCCAAAATTCCCATACAGTAGTAGTTCATCAGAGTTCTTGAGTACAAAAGCAATAATATGTAATAGGTTTGTTGCCTTAAAAAATGTAATTAGTACGTAACAGACACGTATTTCTTAATTTGTAAATTAGACTAAAAATTACAAGTTATAGCCCGTTGAAATTATGCGTGACGTCATGCGGTGTGGCATTTTTACAATAAAAAAGGAAAACTACGTTTCCAATACATTTTTATGATCTAAAATACGGACTAAATATAATGTAATTATTTTGACCCCCAAGACACCCCTATTGCTCAATCAGATCGAAAGACAGGGAACCGATGTCTCCTTTTTTTATGTACCGGGGAAAATGCATTCGCTCATCCCCGTCATTCGGGGGAACGACGGGGTATGTGCGACTCGCGCCCGCCCTCGAATCGGGAGGGCGGGCATCCGATGTATTCTATAAAAAAAAAGTTATGCACACAATAAAATGTACCTACTGTGTACCTTCAAATGGCGGACCTGATGCCCCAGAGGCATTCTCTACTCTTGGGCTAAGCAGAAACAAGTGTGAAGGTAGGGTGCTACAAAGTTGACTTGATAAACATACATATAGGGTGGTAAAATAAAATGGTACATAATGGTATATTAGCTTTTAGGGATTTCCTATTATCTTAAAGCAGGGAATCCACCCCTCCAGCCGAGGGTGGCGTGAGTCCCACATACCCCGGCGCCGTTTCCTCGAATGGCGGCATCCCCGCCATTCGAGGAAAGTGCATTTCCCCGGTACAAAAAGAAGGAAAGAGGGTGCGATTCGACACAAGCGGAGCTGCGCGAAGCTGACAAGCCAATGACATTGTTCCAATGAAGTAGAGCGCAGATGGCATGTATGATTTGAGCAATGTCATTGTTTATTGAGACTGCCCCGCTTCTGTCGGCACGCACCCTTATTCCAACGGCCGTATGCACCACATAATGTATGTGGAATACATTTTTTTCGGTTGACCTTTCTCAACAATCCCAAGATAAAGGCATGCAACTGAATTATTCATGCGATGAACATAATATTCGCGTGTTTATGCTAGTGATCCAAATTTTACATGGTAACCCTAAATTACAACTTGTTATTTTGAAATGTAAGCCCCAGAGTTGTTGTTGTGAGTTCAAATAAAAATTTTAAAGAGCTAATGAGAGATAATATTTATAGTGTATCAAAATTTTCCCTGCAATTTTTATTGCTATTAATACATTTTTTACGGAATTTGTACAGTGGATGTAAAAATCAAAACTTTCTGTTTCTGAAAGTCCAACCCTTTGAAGTTTAGCTGATAAGGTAACTATTATATTATTTGTTGCTGTCGTCAATTAAAATAATTTTATACTGCGCATGCTTGGACTAAAGAAGTAAACTAATAAAATTGTGTAGCCCAGCCCTTGTCCTTACACGACAGACCTTACACGATGCCCTTATTATAATAAATAACTAAATGTAGTTCAGTAACACTTTACATAGCAAATAATCAATAAAGCTAATACATATAGGAAAGCACTAAACAAAATAGTGATACATGCCTTACAAACAACTGTAGGAGAAATAAAATAGATACGAACTAAACTAATGACGCTAATTTATTATTGTACGATCTTACCTGTGTTTTCAGTAACTGTAAATAATCCTACATACTGTTAATCGATTCTACAAGCCTCGTTGCCTTGGACACCAAACGTTCCAACAATGACCTCTATGCCTTACACAATAGGGACTTAGCAATAGAATACTTATCAAAGTCTGTGCTAATTAAATTATATTTTAATGATACTTTTCGCCATCTTAAAGCGCAACATTTATGATACCTGTTATCATCTACGTAATCCTGATAATATAGAGTGCTTAAAATACTAGAACTTAAATGATATATTAATAGATCATTGTTGTGTTATGAGAGAGAATGATTACAATTAAAACCATTTGAGAAATTACAACAATTTTTTTTTAATAAAAAACAGCAATAGGTCTTTAGGGTCAATTGGGAAAGTCCATTTGAATTTGTATGAAATCACATTTTTGAAAACGATAATAATAATTCTATATTCGCCAGCTAATAACGAACTTGTGTCCCTTGCACGAAACGACAGTTGTTACTTTGTTAGGTCTCAATTCCAGTAATTGCAGTCGACCGTGACTTTCATCGAAACAAAGAAATGGTTACTCATTCTTATTCCACGGAGACCATGTCATGTGTTTTTAATAGCACTAGGGTGGCAAAAAACCCGCCGGCCTGCCTGATGGTAAGCGGTTACCTTAGCCTATTAACATCTATAAGACCAAGGGCATGACATGGACCCACGGCACTATCTTTAGGGCGCTTTGAGGAAGGGACCGGAGTTTTTAATGGGTATTTCCCGTCTCCATGATTCCGAGGCGGTGATGAGTGCCACATACCCCGTCCGCTCCCGCGAACGGATGATATGCGTAAATACATTCTCTCCGGTTCATAAAAAAAAGGCATGACATGCGCTTTAACCATCATTTGAAAACCTAAAGTGCCCCAACCCGCCCATTGTGGCGATTATGGGTAAAGCCTCCAGGTGTTCTCCAACTGTAGAGGCCTATGTCCAGCAGTGGACTGCTAAAGGCTGATGATGTGATGAAGATGAAAATGCCCCATAGTGTATTCCCCTGAGAAAACTTCGGCAGGGAGCTAATTCCACAAACGCAGCGTTCGCTTGAAGAAATTTCTTTGAAATTGGACCGCGTTTGACCAGTTAACCTGCCGATGGCTCGCGGTACGATGAATAAATTAAGCTATTAACACCATGACCAATAAGTGAGTTACGTTACGACGTATCAGTGCTCAGCTCATAATAGGCGATATCCTAATGCTATTGCAGCAAAACGTTAATTTGATGAACATTTACGTTCTTAATCGTGATTCTATTGAATTAGTCATAATATTTGTGATACGTTCCGTTGATTTGCCAATGAATGTAATGCTGAATGCCTACCTAATGTACTTAGTCTAGTACGAGTAATTTGTTGGCCAATTGTAGACACCTAAATTACAGTTAATTACCTATTAGAATTAACTGCAGTGCATAATACAGACTTTTGTAACTGTAAGACCGGGATTGCAGCTTTCGCATAAAGTCTTTAAATTCAACTAAATATTTCAACCTAACTTACTTGAAAATTTTGAGGAAACCTCAATGTTTACTACGAAGCTAATTGGCAATGTTGCCGCATTATCGCTAGGTTTACGCAGCAGCCGTCTCATCATTAAACATTGCCAGATAAAAGAATATTCATTTTGTTTGATACGGTCCCAATCATACTGCTTAATCTAATTAAAACTAAAAACCGCATCTAATAATTAAGATGCCGTTTTAAAATTCGCTTCCGAGTAAATAATATAAACGTGCCGAAAGAAGAAAAAAATGTGTTAAGGATTTCTTTAACACATTTTTCTTCATTATCCTTGATTTGTATTCAAACGAACCATTTGCAATATTATACAAACTATAAAATATACAATAGACCGAGCACCGCAGTAGTTCCAACCATGCAAACTACGGCTTGTGAAGTTGACGATCATTCGGGTTATCGCAACATCTATTACTTCGAAAGTCTATGGGCAGATTAAAGTTTTACGGTCGTGCCGAGGCCAGTAGCGAAGTTTCCACACAAACGCTACAACTTTCCTACACACTAGGTGAAAGTGCAGTCACCTTTCAGGCTTCCTAGGAAACATTTGCTTACGCAAATCGCTAGAAAATGCTTCACACAATCCGAATTTCTTAGCAACAATTAATCGGCTGTAATTAAGTTATGTACTCACATTTTCGAAATTGAGCTATATTTAACTGTGGTGAATAAACCTATTAATTTATATGCAAGGTCTAGGATGAACCAGGCCAAGCGGTACACATTATGAAGAGATGCCTGGCAGTCTTGTCTAGACTTAGGCCGAAATACATGGTGCCTAAATAGAAATAACAATCAAAGCCGCTTTTGGAAAATAAGCTGACCCATACATTACGGTGTGTGTTAAATTAACAAAGTAATAGAAGGATAACGTATAAAATAAGTGAAAAGTGTAGTTAAAGTAGATCTAATGTCAATGATATTTATTGAAAACTTGGAAGACGTAGAAACGGATGAAAATGACAGCACAGGTATGTAAATACTTAGAAATTAATTACGAATAAAATAATGACTTAATATTATTATTTTTCTGGAAGCTATTATTCATTTATTTTTTAAACAAATAATATTTTGAGAGTAGCCTTTGTAGTCCGAAGTTCTCATTTAGAATTAATCTGTTTGCCTTATTGTGCATGATAATACTGAATAGTATTTATTGTAAATGTTTCCGAGTTCATAGAACTGTAATAGCGTGACTATCAACTCCCATAAAACCATCTTTGCCGATCCATTTGTTTTACGTCCTCGAAAATTTCCCTAATAATTCGCATAACTCTTTGTTTGACGTCACCAATCACCTGATAAGGCTTTTACTTGATCGCACGAAATCATGTTCCAATAACGAAAAGTACGAGCCCTTCAGTCAGTATATTTCGGAACGTCGCGCGGCCCAGGTTACCGCCAGAAGTAGATAATAATCCGACGAGCAATCTAAACAGTTCCGTAACCATGGTGATACGAAAACTAGCGTCACAATTTAAACACAAAATAGTATAGCGCTTAGACAAGCAAACCGTTGCGGATGATACTTCTAAAACTAATTTCTAAGATGTTATGGTGGAAACAGCTTGAAAGCGTCCAGGAAAACGTAATGATGATCGAACGAGAAGAGGAACATAGAAGGCAATACATAGATAACACGACAATAACACTCACAATGCCCACCCGAGATCCTGTTTTACAAGACAATTTACTAATTGCTAACATAGACCAAGTGAAATCATTACAGGCATCACTTTTTCCCATTTATAACAAAGGTAACAAAACAAATAAGTAGCAAGACCATTTTTACCACATGGACACGAAAACTCGCAATTACAATTTAGTAGAGAAATTATGTTTAAACATTGGTAGTGAAGTAGTTGGTTTTGAACGATCGAAGATAGCGTGCACTAGACAATTCATGCAACGCATGTTCAACATTATTTCTCGAGTTAGTATGGGAACTTTTTCAGTTTACTTTTTGCTACAGGAACATTCATATCAAATTTTCTACAAAATAACATCAAGACAAATCAATTAGAAATAAATACAGATATAAGGACATTTCGAACCACAGCGAAGCTAAAAGAGCCTCGAGATTTATTTGCGTTGCCAAAAGAACTTGACTGTCCCCAACAAGCACCGAGGTGGCCTTCAGAATGTCAAGTGAGTTTAAACCTACCCTTACTACATTAAAATTCAAGTATTTAACTTTATGTCGTGTCGTGTTTCAAAGAAACGTAAAGTCAAATATAAGAATAACATTTTATAGGTGGTAGAAGAAAGGATACAGCATATAGGCTGGAGTCCTGCCTCACCAGAACCATACTACACACAGACAGGGAAAGAATTAAAGCCACAACCAGTAGGCGAAGACGCTGGCACTGTCATCTTTCAGTATTATCCAATGAGCGCTGTTAACTACGTAAGTTCATTAAATTTCCCTTTTAAATTCCCTTTAAATTCCTTTTAAAAATCTGTGAAACCATTGGCATGTAATGAATCGATAAGTACGTATCCATGCATTAAATTTGTGATTCAACGAATACAATGTCAGTAAGATTGCTTGGCAGTCAATTCAATGTTATGGTACATTACATAAAGGTAATGGCAAGGGAGTTTCAAGGTTGCAAGTAATTTACGTAAGTTGTACCATTAAAAATTAACGAGAGTAATACAAAGATAGGCGCTAATCAATATATCATAAACTGGCCTCGAATTAGTGCAGTCAATGAAGCATTATAGGTCCGAATTTTTTTACTGTGAACCGAATTGCATACAATTTTGGGATTAGGTTCATCTTACCATTAACTTCAAAAGTGAAAATGATTTGAACTCCGCCACCACCATGGGGGTGGTTGCCACCCCTTCTCGGGGGTCAATGGTTGTTTTTTCAAAATAACCTCGGATATCGATTGAAGATCTAATTTTAGGCAAAAAAGTTTCTATAAAGTTTCTCGAAAAATCTAATACTTTTCAAGTTATTGGCAATTGAAAATTCGCAAATTTTTCACGATTTTCATCAGTTTTTTTCAAATATCTCCAAAAATATACGTTTTATCGAAAATTTTATAAGGAACGAAACTGTAGCAGGTAAAAAAATGAACAATTTGGTTTTTTACAAAGTATTCTAAGTGCAATATTAAGCTAGATATTAAAGATCGAAGCCGTTTTTTATTTTATCTGAAATTTCATCGATGTAGTCAATGCCATCTAGCAGCGAGCAAATGCATTTTATGCTTTCTAATCGAAAAGGGTTTTGTAGTGCTTGAAATAAGCTTTAAAATGAGCTTTATCAAAAGTCTTTTGCACGTAAAATAAGTGAGCTATATTGCAAATAAGCGGAGCATCGAATGTTTTTTCTTTTCAATCAATGGGTTTAAATAAGTGCCATTTCCACCAAAACTAAAATTAATCATATTCCGCCTAGAATTAACTTTATTATGAAGAGTTTTATAGATTGTATTAGTTTGGCTGCTTTAGGACACATAGTTTTCAAAAAAGTCACGATTGAAAAAAAATCGAGAATTTCAAATTTTTAAAAATCCCACCCCTTTTTCATAATATCTCAAAAATGACGACAGATACGTATAAAAGTGTAGGGATAAAAAATTTAGGTATTTTTCTGACAAACAATTTGGTTTTTTTGTTTTTTCTATCAAATAAAAATTGACGGAGATATGATTGTTTTAAGAGCGCGTGGCAGCGCAATCACAGCCTCCCTTAATCGTGACTTTTTTGAAAACTATGTGTCCTAAAGCAGCCAAACTAATACAATCTATAAAACTCTTCATAATAAAGTTAATTCTAGGCGGAATATGATTAATTTTAGTTTTGGTGGAAATGGCACTTATTTAAACCCATTGATTGAAAAGAAAAAACATTCGATGCTCCGCTTATTTGCAATATAGCTCACTTATTTTACGTGCAAAAGACTTTTGATAGTGCTCATTTTAAAGCTTATTTCAAGCACTACAAAACCCTTTTCGATTAGAAAGCATAAAATGCATTTGCTCGCTGCTAGATGGCATTGTCTACATCGATGAAATTTCAGATAAAATAAAAAACGGCTTTGATCTTTAATATCTAGCTTAATATTGCACTTAGAATACTTTGTAAAAAACCAAATTGTTCATTTTTTTACCTGCTACAGTTTCGTTCCTTATAAAATTTTCGATAAAACGTATATTTTTGGAGATATTTGAAAAAAACTGATGAAAATCGTGAAAAATTTGCGAATTTTCAATTGCCAATAACTTGAAAAGTATTAGATTTTTCGAGAAACTTTATAGAAACTTTTTTGCCTAAAATTAGATCTTCAATCGATATCCGAGGTTATTTTGAAAAAACAACCATTGACCCCCGAGAAGGGGTGGCAACCACCCCCATGGTGGTGGCGGAGTTCAAATCATTTTCACTTTTGAAGTTAATGGTAAGATGAGCCTAATTCCAAAATTTCATGCAAATCGGATCACAGTAAAAAAATTCGGAGGTTAGCCCGTATTTTTCGCTTCATTGACTGCACTAAATCGCTTTAAAGAAATAATGCATCATGTATACGAAACTTAAAATGTTATGATGCGACTTCCAAGAATAACAAAAGAATATTCCAAATTAATAAACTATTCATTTGTTTCTTACGATTATAGTTTAGTCGGTCTACCGTTGGAGGGTCGAGATTATACATATCAGCATGTGCGAGTGCAAATCCAAATACTAGCCCAGATGACGAATTAAGATTTGAATCTCGATTTGAAAGCGGTAATCTCGCAAAAGCAATACGCATCACATCAGCTTATTACGAACTGCATCTTAGAACCGATTTGTATACAAACAGACATATGCAATGGTTTTACTTTAGAGTAACAAACACGAGGAAGCAAATGATGTACAGGTGGGTTGAAATTTAAAATACATTATAGAAAATTACGTAGGTAACAATTGAACTTCACCAATCAATACTCATATTTATAGATTCTCTATCGTCAATTTATCGAAAGCGGAAAGCTTGTATATGGAGGGCATGCGACCTTTACTATATTCGACGAAGGACGCACAGTTACACTCAATTGGATGGAGAAGATGCGGCGATAACATCGCGTATTACAAAAACGACTCGACGTAAGTCGCAAACGTTTATTTTCAAATATAATGACCTATAAATTAAATCATATAAAATCTAATTTACAGATCCGAGGAAGAGGAACAATTCCCTAGCTATACGTTAACGTTCAACATTGAATTCCCACATACAGACGATGCTGTTTACATTGCTCATTGTTACCCATACACTTATTCAGATTTGCAAGAATATCTATCAAGGTTACAAGCGCATCCTGTTAAATCGACATATTCAAAACTAAGACTGTTATGTCGCACCTTAGCAGGCAATAATGTGTATTATTTAACAATAACAGCTCCGCCAAATTCCAACGAAATGGAGCAAAAGGTAAACATTGAATACATTGATGAAAAATATAACAATTAACTAAGAACAGATTATAACACCATTACTCTTTTGTAGAAAAAGAAAGCAGTCATAATAACAGCTAGGGTTCACCCCGGCGAAACACCCTCATCATGGATGATGAAAGGATTTATGGACTATTTGACAGGAGATTCAAATCAAGCACGCGAATTAAGGGAAAAGTTTATATTCAAACTGGTACCCATGTTAAACCCGGATGGTGTAAGTCGTCAATCAGATACTAGTCACGACAGAATCTATTGAAACTGCTATCGCTAAAAAATGTTTTCTCTATTGTAACAGGTTATTGTTGGAAATAATCGTTGTTCGTTAACCGGAAAGGACCTAAATAGACAATATCGAACCGTAATAAGGGAAACATATCCTCCAGTGTGGCACACAAAAGTAATGATTCGAAGGTGAGCATTCCAAATTGTAACATTACGTAAGGTTTAATTTAGTTTGAGAACTTTATTTTGAATTAGATTACAGGAAGAATGTGGAGTGGCAATGTACATTGATCTGCATGCTCATTCGAGGAAACATAATGTGTTCATTTATGGCTGTGAAAGCCGAAGAAATTCTGATAAGCGACTGCAAGAGCAAGTCTTTCCGTTGATGCTACATAAGAATGCCGCTGATAAGGTAAAGCCGACACATTATCATCATGAAATGAATTGTATGCATGCATATATAATAAAGAACTTCTAACAGAAATAATATTCTTCGTCTTACAGTTTTCTTTTGAAAATTGCAAATTCAGAATACAACGGAGCAAGGAAGGCACGGGTAGAGTAGTTGTCTGGATGTTGGGAGTAGCAAATAGCTATACAATGGAAGCATCGTTTGGCGGTTCCGAACTGGGCAGCAGAATGTCCACTCATTTTTCTGTTCAAGACTATGAAAGTCTAGGGAAGACCTTTTGCGAAACACTTCTGGACTTTTATGATGAAAACCCCAGCAAAGAGAGACTTAGGACTAAAATTGTTACTAGACTATTGAAAGAAGGGTCTAATGCTGATGAACCTACTAATATTGACTTGTCTGATTACTCCAGGTTGGTAGAATACTATACTCTTACAAAAACATTTCATTGTATTTTAGTGTGAACAATTGCTTTAAATTGAAATTTTGCAGTGATGAAGGCGATACTTCGAGTAGCAGTTCTGATGCTGGTGCTATAAGACCACCGCTTGATATTACACAGCCAGCACCACCGCCATCTCCATTATTTCCTGACATCAACAGGAATATACCAGGGGTAATCTACGATAACGATAAAAATATACTTTTCAAACAACTAGGAACCAAAAATGATCATTGTTTATTGCAGACTCCTAGAAAACCACGTCCGAGGTTGGAAAAAATCAAAAGAATAGAAAAGAAAAACACGAAGCGAGAAACACTGCAGGTAAAATGTTTGATTAATGAATGCAAGAAACAAATTACAAAATTTAATATATCAAGAATCCGTTGTTTCAGGTGTCTAGAGCCACAATAGATTTGACATCAGACGCGATGACTGACGTAACATCCGATGGTGAATCGTTCGAAGAAAACCTTAGTCCCGTTAGGCGAGTGCATAAACTACTGCACGCGAAATCAAAACCACGTAGGAAGAAGAGAATGCCGCCTGAACTAAAAATTATACCCGCACCGGTAAACACTCAAAATTTCGTACTGAAGTAAGAATGCATGTGATAGATGTGACTTTAACTATTGCATTTGTTTTTCAGACAAGTGATTCGCCATATCAATCTGACCGGGAAAAGAAGATACCAAAAAGCGCAAGACCTCGTAGCGTTTCCATGTTTAACGAAACTATTGATAAACCGAAGCTGAATCCAGCCTCCTGGCATCGATTCAGATGTTTACCGCCACCAAAGTAAGTGATAACTATATCACAGATCATTACTATCAATATCTATCAATGCTATTATCACTACACCTTCCATACGAATCTCCCTTCTTATCTAATTGTAACTTCCATCACGAACAAATGTTTCTATGTTATTGAAAGCTATTTTAATCGAAATCTGTAATTCAAAGCGACATTTGCGAATGGCAAGTTCCGAAAGGCACGAGTAATTGCCTGGGCTTGCAATAGCTATATTTTTAATAACACTTAATTGAACATTGTATATTTTTAAGACCATTCCAAAAATACTTGTTGAGTGCATACCGACTATGTAACGTTATCGGTCCATATTCCTATTCCTGCCAACGAAACAATTAAATTGGATTAATGTACAGCCAGATTGATAGATGTTTATTTATTTAAGGCATATAGCAGAGATCAAGAACAAAAATACTCAACCAGCGGAACTGCAAGTGAAATTGAACACATTGAAAAGAAATGTATGGACCGGTATACAGAGTGACGAAAAAGCACCGTTATCATGGGGCATATCTAATTTCGCAATGAATTCATACTTCACAGATAGCGAAGCGTTACTCAGGTAAATACTGGACATCTAATTTGTATGAAATACACCTTCATAGCTCACTTTCGTTGGCCCATTTAACCCTGTTTTTTGTCAAGTCTCTGTCTCGCATCAATCGGAAACATACCCGTACGTTAACATTCCCGGAAACGGAAATTTGGTTCGAAACTATGTACTGCGCTTTGAATGCGCCTTTCACAATTTTCATTTCTTTATATAATTAACCCAAGACATGCGACGCTAGGCCACACACCGCCATCTAGCCCCAAACTAAGCCAAAGCTTGCACTATGGGTACTAGATAACTGATAGTTACTTAGATACCTTTTTTTGTTATTAGATATACATTAGGCGTATGTCCAGCAGTGGCCTGATAAGGGCTGATGATGATATACATTGTAAACACCCATACCAACACAAACACACAAGTTCATGCACACAAATGGATGTACTGTGTGGGGATCGAACCCACGACCCTTGGCTTAGAAGGCAGAGGTCACTACCAAATAAGCCCTTGGGACAGTCAAAGTAGTCATACCAGAATAGTTTAAATAATCAATTACTTTCATCACTGCTGATCTATTCAATTAATGTCATTTTAGATCTTGTTCTAAGAAATTGGAAGAAATAGAGGGAGAAAAGAAAAAGAGCAAAGAAGAAAAGAAAAAGAAGAAATCCAAAACAAAAAAGATTCCTCCAAAGGTGCCAAATCCTGTTGAAGATATAGTAGAGCCTCTTACCAAATTGCCAAAACCATGGAAAAAGAAAGGAAAGTGAGTATTTAATGGCGAACAAATATGCTTGTCTGGTGCATACCAGCATTAGTCTAGTGGTTTAAAGACAAAGGCATTTAATAATAATTACCCAATACTTGGCATGCTGGGCCACACATCGCCATCTAGCCCCAAACTAAGCCGAAGCTTTATACTATGGGTACTAGGCAACTGATCATCAACTTAATACTTATTTTTGTATAAATACAACTTATACATAGTAAACACCCAGACCAATACAAACATACAATGTTTGTACTGTGTGGGAATCGAACCCACAACCCTTGGCTCAGAAGGCAGAGATCACTACCAAATGAGACATCAAGCCAGTTTTATTTGTACTGTACTTACTCACACTATATCCTGAACAATTGGGTAGACAACTGCCTACTACAGAAATTAAAATAATAGGTAATTTGTTTTTTTAGCTGAATAACCCTACCAGTTAACCCTTTTAGGTGGTTACCACCATAAAGCGAGTTTATGGTGAAGGTTACGAGAAACATCTGTACAGTGACTTACATCGCGTTTCGGGATTAGTCAGCAGTATAGCCAAAATAATCTTATAGGCCAGGCTGGCTGTGGCAACCAAGCAAGTCATTGATTTGGTTACTTGTCAGTTGCCACAGGAACTTGGGCCTCTTTTATTTGCAAACAGGTGGCGAGAGGTCATTATGCTTTGCTACTATAATAAAAATATATTTTTTAAATATATAGGTATTTTTTATTAAAACTAGTCTTCATATCATGCTATAAATCCCACTAACTCATTTTTTTCTCTTAATCCACAGATTAAAACATTCAAAATCTGAAAATTCACCATACATGAACAATACCAGTTTTACGGACATACCGAAAAATACTGTGCAGAAAGCAACCCCTATAGAGAATAGACAAGCCAAAAGTAGATTCAGAAAGGGTGCCTATGTGACTACAGCAGTCCAAACAAAGAAAAGTAGTAAAATTAGTAGTTCCATAATGTCTGATAATTCAGACTCTGATGACTCAATACAATCAATTAAGAAGGTAAAGAAGAAAACTAAAATCACCAGGCCAAAGTTATATAAACTTGCCTCTGAAAACAAATTCAAATCCTAATGCTTATAATTTTAAAGAGAATTTACTACATATGAAAATGTAACTGATCTATATAGGATTGATAATGCCTTATAAAGCATCTACAGAATTATCTGATCTGAATCATTCAAAAAGTTTTGGTTCCAAATGAATATCATCATCATCAGCGACCCACTGTTGGACATAGGCCTACCTCAATGACAATTGTCATTTGGAGGGATTATCACTTGGCTGGCGGCTTGGTGATTGCAGTAGGTTTTATTTGTACCTATTATAATCAATGTTATTATAGTATTGAAATGAATTAATTTAAACATAGCAACATTTAGCTTTATATGTCATCCAAAGAGCTAAATCAAATCATATAAACAATATTGGCAGAACCTACTTTGTACAATAATCACAAATGTAATGTCTCAGGTAGGCAAGTAAGGTGCCTAGTATGTAAGTTTGTAGACTTTTTTAAATAAATAAAATAATACACAACAAGATATTTAATTTAATAAAAACCTTAATTTCTCATTTCTGTTTGGAAGTTGGCCTTAGTGAGGTTGAATATAAATGGTTTGTACATCACAGACCCATACTTAATACACACCACATACTATTGTAAATTAGACTATCTTTGGAGCTAAACAAAAGATACTTACATAATTACTTATTTATGTCATTAGCCTAATAAAACAGTCATCAAATAACATTTTAAAAATGAGGTTCAGGGTCCAATCCAAGCATGGAATTCAAAGGAATTGTCATTCAAGGGTTAAGTTGGCTTAACTGTAGTACAACTATAACAACCAATAATGGAAATATACAATATGCATTGATGTAACTAATCATTTACTTAATATTAGTAGACACAAATTTATAATAATGCCTAACCAATAATAACAGTAAAAGACTTTTAGAACATCCTTTCAAGTTAAACAAGCTAATTACTTTTCACACTTCACTCATCGCAAAAGTGGAAAAACTTACTTCAAAGTATTGATCATGAAACAAAAACGATTGGAAAAGTTTATTTAATAACTTAATTAATACTGTTAAGTCATTAAACCAATATTTTGTATGAAATTACAGTGAAAACCTAACAGTATAGTTGTTCTAGTTACAAGTAATATTATCGCATGTTATACCAGATTATGTTCAAGGAAACTTACTGTTATGGAATCCCAGAAAAATTCTGATCGTAACACCAGCTGTATATAATCACCAAAATTAAAAAGGTTGGCGTATTTTTAGCGAAAAAATCTTGTTTTTGTAGTTGACGAAAAGTTGAGCTTGAGGTAGGTATTTTTGACAGATTATTTTAGATTGACGTTCAAATTGAAGATTTAATGAAAAAGATCTGTGGTGACCTATGCGAAGGGCGCACACTGCTCATGAAAAAAGTTTACAAAGGCACACTATTTATTTAACTTTCATTACACTTCACCATTACAAAAACATTATTGTCACCGTAAAATTGTAAATACCATTAAAATTTCTTTTTTTATTTATCAACATAAAAAGAAATATTACAATAGAAAATAGTAAGTGTGCATTTGATAAACCAACAAGGTTTGAAATACAATCTGCCCCGCATTAAATTATCAACAGTTTCACTTCGATCAATGATAATCTACAAACAGTTTACAATCTCGCGAGATAGTTTGTAATCTAACGGTATTCACAATTTTACGGGGACGTCATCATAGTGATGTCCCAGATATCCGTGGACATCCAAAAGAAATGAGAATCCAGAAACGTTACTTTTCTCGCGGATCTTTTACCTTATTAATTTGAAATAGGAATTCGATAAAATAGTTATGTTGACAACAGTCGCATAATAATTCACCCAGTACGTGTATAAATTTAAATGAGAGGCAATGAAACTAAAACAAAAAAATCTATTAACCATTTATTACCTAAAAAAAAACTGTAAGAGATGAATTAAACTATCAAGTATTAAATGTCTCACACTTACTTTACTTTAACATTACCCAAATCTGTCAAAATATCTAGGTCGGAAACGGATTCTATTATATTACTCATTAGTTAACAATTGTTTAGGGCAATATGAAAACAAAACAAATAAAATAGCTTTCTTTAATTACTCATGGGCTTTGTGCTTGACCACAATTCACCTATTGTTATGTGAAATTGAAGCCTACGATGGAGCGCTGTTACCCAGTAAATACTGACTCATTCTCGCATGTTCAGATATTCCCTGAAGATAATATGTTCTGGGGAATAAAATTTATTTAACATGCACTAGTAAGCCAATTTGTTTGCGTTAAGTTTGCAGAAGTGGAGCAGAATGAATTAACCACTGGTGTGTTAACTGCAAACGCAAGTATTCTAATTTCTCCACTTGGTGCGAACTGGAGCGCATTACTAATTCGCGTTCCTGAAGTCGACGATCCTGGTATTTGTGGTTCTCCTGTAATAGGATTAAAGCTACTGCACCTTGTCCGCGCTAGTATACAAGAGGTAACATTTGTGAAAAATCGTACGTTATCAGCGTCTAAAGTTATATTGACCCCTGTCCTCGCTTCTCTGGTACATTGTATAATCTGCAATATAAATAATTACAAATATTAGTCGTAGTAATTTTGTACAATGGGAAAGCTTATAACGAAAAAAAAATGACATAAGCAATAAACTTTATCAAAGTGAAACACAGCTTCAGCTAAACACTGGGATTAATACATTACCAAATTGTTAGAGTTCGTCCTCCTTAAGCAGCGTACGAAGTCACAATAACCCATGAAACATCCAGAGGGTTGAACATTCAATGCAGACGTAGACAACGCCTGAAAGCGCAGTAGTAGGTATGTTTTATTGTATCTTTTAAGAATTCACTTAAAATCAAAGTTATGAAGATGTTGCGGACTTGCAGGACATTATGGAGGAGAGAAAAATCTTAAATAAATTTATACTTTTGTTTTCAGATGATAAAAATACTAAAAGTAAAATCCGAACTTACTGCTAGAGCTGTAGCGCAACTCGCATATGAAGTGTTTACAAAATACTGAGTAGCACACGCACTTAACGCATTTAATTCTTGTGGTCCCTGTAATTATAAAAATATGTTATTAGAATATGATTATTCAACTTGAACGAACATTTACCATCACATTATGAAGTGATAATCTTACCTCTGGCATTGAAGTTACTTGACTGAAACACGTTATGCAAGAATCTCTCAATGTTACGTTAGTTGGCTGAGCCGTGCTGCATACAATGTTAAGAAGATTTTGTAATTGTGGTCTAGAATGATAAAAATACATTGCTTTCTGAAATGCTTTTTTTCGCAGATTCTATTTTCACCCAGGATAATTACGAGTACCTTCTGAGGTATTCTTTAATTAAATATTTATTAAACTATGTTTGGATAATTGTATTTTTTAAATAAGTAATGTAAATATGACTGTTGTAAATGTATTAGGCTAGTAGCATAAGTACATTAGTTATACTGTATAATGTCAAGAGAATTTAATCAATAATGACATCTTACTTAGCACGAAGCAATTGCTCCGTGTTACTTACCCATTTGTAGGACAAAGTGCTGCTAACTTCTGTGTTTTCCATTGTATTATTTTATTTTTCACATCACTTAAATCAAATATACCATTTGTACCAACACCAATCTGTAACAATTTTTAGTCCCCAATATATATATTAAATGCAATAACAGATAGTACTTTTACAAATTATGGTTTACATTTTTATTATAAATTTCCAACCTCACTGATATTAAGGGGATTCGAATTTTTCCATTGCAATATACTGGTTTTAATTTCATCTAGGTCAATGAAAGTACCCTTAACTTCGATCTGTAGAATGAATAAAGTTGAGTCTTCCAGTTACTTAATAAAAATTTGGAAAAAATGTTTATAGAAATAACTTACACAATTTATTAAAGCCAATCCAATAATAAAATATATTTTTGTCATTATAACATAAGGTATATTATTAATTTATGTGTCTAAAACGGACATTTGTTGACGAATCCTAAATCGCGACTAAAGTTTCATAGAACTATGCATCAATGCAATATTTCGCTTTCAAATATTATAAAAGTGTCATTGTACTCGGAAAAAGGGAAAAATTGTTTATTTATGCAACTAACAAAACAATTATGGCGTGACTAATTTCACACTTCCTTTCATGCTCAAAATGCGTAAAGTTGATAATGGAAGTTTCACTGTTATTATCACTAAGAGTAGGTAATTTTCACATAATATTTTTGTGGGAATTATTTATTTCATAATTTTATTATGGTTTTTCATGTCAACATGTCATTATCACAGTATTTTTAATGACGGTGGCGTAATAGTCAAAGTCCCGGGTTTGATTCTTTTCCTATACTGCCTCTGATCTGGGTGTTCTGGCTAATGCCCTAGTCATCATCTGGTACTTATAGTACAACAAAAACTTTGTTTGATACCAAGTGGTCGTTGTGAATATTTGAAGAAAAGAAAAGACTGTTATAAATATTTTCCGAAACTACTTGATTAACTTTTTCCTTTCATTCGCTATGAAATTGCAAGTAGAGAACGTTAGAACGTTGGTTTATAATGTGCACCTGAACATAGCTTTTACTGCAATAATGATTGAAGATTTAGTATAAAATAGTTAGTTAATCAGTGCAGAAGATAAAGTGCTGCTGCCAGCGAAGTGGCGAGCATTGGGCCTGAGGCCCTTGGGCAAGAGGTCTATGTCCAGCAGTGGACTGATGTGGGCTGATGATGGTGATGAGCAGTTTTTAGCTATAATGCTATTTCTTAGCGTATAGCGTATCGACAGCAATCTTAGTAAATTTTGATCAGTATTGTGCCACATGAACCGCATCCCCTGTGGCCAACATGAGCTCATCTCTTGTGCAGGAGAAAGGGTATGCCGGACAGGACGTAAGGTAAGCCATGGTTTGTGGGAAGAATCCGCAACCATAGACCATATAGTCATTTAATTTAATTGTATTTCAAAAAGTTCCAAATGAACTCTACTTTTTTTTTATAATGAGAGACCCTGCACGAAGGGCATCCAATATGAATGTGAGTGTGACACATGACGCTTCGACTTGGTGAACCCATTCAGCAGATCATTTCTTGATTATTATAGCCCGTTTACACTCGCGTGCGAGTGACGAGGCGAGGCGCGAGGCGAGCGACGAGGCGAGAGTGTGAACACTCGCTCGCGCCTCGCCTCGCGCCTCGCCTCGTCACTCGCAGCGCTCGCGTCGCGAGCGGTTTTTTGGTCACGAGTCAAAGGGCCTCGCGACGAACGCGAGCGGGGTGTTTACACTCGCGCTCTCGCTTCATTCGCGGTTCAGCGTTGTGCCGCGCAGGTCGTTAAAATGGATTAGTCTTATGAGGAAACATTTAGATTTATTGGAGCATTTCAAAGGGAACCAATAGGCTATTATGGCTAAAAATTTTTAATTTGTCCGTCTTTTAGCTTATTCATAAATAAAAGACACGTATTTTTCCTTTTTTCAATTAAATAAACAATATCAAAAATACAAGGCATCAAAAGTTAGGAGTGGGAGTCTTTGACGTAACTCGCTCCCGTAAAAATGGCTCACCGAGTGACGTCACGCGTAATTTCAACGGGCTATAACTTTGTAAGTTTTAGTCTAATTTACAAATAAAAAAATACGTGTCTTTTATTTTTGAATAAGCTAAAGACGGACTAATTACAATTTTTAGCCATAATAGCCTATTCTGTGGAACCCAAAAGTAAATACCATAAAATGAACCAAAAAGTAAACGATGCGTGGAAGAGGTTGTCATTACAAATGAAATGAATAGACCTTTAATTGATTTAAAACATAAGACATTTTACTTTTTTATTTGTATTTAATGTGTGTAGTTCAATAAACCATGACTTGTTGCCGCTAACATTTCGACGTCCTCCATTGTCGCGAGCTCAAAGACAACTGAACTCGTGACGAGAGTGTAAACACCAAGTTCGTTTCGGGGGGCGTGGCGCGAGTCACGAGGCGAGGTAGGAGGCGAATCGCGAGGCGAGAGTGTAAATGGGGTATTTCGATTTTGATTACATCGCTCCGTTCATTCATTCATTCATGTGATTGATTAATGAGGTCGGGTGATAAACTTCGTTTCTGTAATTTTATTTTATTTCTTTAATTTTATTTTTCCTTATAATGATTGAAGGTCGTGCAAATGTAAGTAATATTTCATTGACCAAAAACATTATCGTTGTTTGTTTTCTGTGAACTGCAAATCTAACAATGTACAACTCTTTCAGGAACTACCCGATTTTCAGGTATTCCGAACAGTAATAAAATACTGTTTAGTGATTATTATAGTACCCGTCCTAGCTTTCTTCTCGGCGAAGGTAGTTTTATTCGATGGTGTATTGCGGCTGGAGCCCATTACTAGCAGTGTTTACTCTGCTGTGGTAGCGGTGGTCGTCCTACATGTTACATTAGGGTTATACATTTATAAGGCTTACAGTGAATCTGAGAAATCTTCTAAACCAGTGAAGAAGGATTAAGAGTTACGAAAGACAATAATATTTCGAGCGCAACCACCATGGACAGTTTATATTTGAAAGGAGAACTTCTACAAGTTCACACTAAGAATTCAGAAGTGATTGAAGGCAGGTTTTACAGCATGAACAGTGATAAGTCTAGGTTGTCACTGTACGACGTCAGTAAGGAGACCCAAGGCATTGACTTTGAAGGGGTATGCCATTACTATGATTCTGAGATCCGGGACATTGTGAAACTTAAAGAGACAGATGAACCAAGACATCTGAAGATTTCACAGAAAGAGTGTGAAGATATAATCAAAGTGTCTAAGAAATATGTGTATATTAACCAAGTTGATAATAGCTTTCACGAGGCTATTGAAGATTTGAGCACTTATGGCTATGTTGGACTTAGTACAGATGGTGCCAATATGGGGCGAAAGTGCAAGTTACCATTTATGGTGTTGTCAACACCTCAGCAGATCTACATTTTTGACACACAAGTGATGCAGTATCATGCCTTTGATGCAGGTCTGAAGAACCTTCTGGAAAGTGAGAGTCCCAAGAAAATTGTGCATGATTGTAGAAAGATTTCGGACTGCCTGTTTCATAAACATAATGTGAAACTGAATTCTGTATTTGATACTCAGGTAAGAATACCAATTTCTATGATATTATTTTGGTATGATGTGTTTCTTTGCTTTTTTCTGTTTTGGATAAGAATGTCTATAAAACTATAAGTGTCTCCCAGATTTCCTAGACCCAAAACATATTTTATATTATGTTTTGGGTCTAGGAAATCTATTTATCATATTATAAATATCAGACAACATCACATACATTCCAAAGTAAGTAGCTTTAGCACTTGTGTTATGGCTATCAGAACAACAAAGGTATGTCATAGAATGCTTAGATACAAATATAATTATTATTTTTTATTGATATAACTTTTCTTTCATGTATTAAAGGTTGGTGACTTAATCATATCAAAAAACAAAAATGGTATCTTACCACATACTGTGAAAACTTTGGCACAATGTTTAGCTGCATACCTAGGACTCCAGACAAACACTATTGAGGAGAAGGTGAGTTCATCATCATCATTAGCTTGCAAACATCAAGTGCTGGACATAGACCTCTCCCAATGACAATTATCATGTGGGAGGGATATGCCTTAGTGGCAGACACTTGGCAGGAAGGTTGGTGTCCATAGTAGGTTTTATTTGTACCCAAGTAAATGCTGCTGGCTGTTTCCTGGTATTGACATTGGTGTTGAGTTCACTTTATATTAATATCTTAATAATTTGCCGAGTCATACTGGCAAAATTTGATATTGGCAGATACAACACCTGACTGGCAGTGCTACCCAGGGCCCCTAAGAACAATTTCTCACACTTTCTTAAATCCATATAGAATAATCCCCTTCAAAAATAATACTTTTATCACAGTAAAAAAAGGTGCTTATTATCCTTTTTTTTAATACTGGTTAAAAATTCTAAAGAGACCTCAAATTCTTGTGTGCCCAAGGGCCCCAAATTCTTTTTGCCATAAGTGCTCCATCATGTGTAATATTCAGAAAAGTTCATAAGCAGCAAGCAAGTTTCATGCCAGCCTATTCATTCTCACTTTATTAATACTAAGTATTGTTTCTTTTTTCAGCTTGATATTGTGCAGTGTACAGAACGCCCACTTTCCCTAAAGATTAAGGAAAGTCTTGCTAAGAACATAGCTTATTTGCATCGTCTGTCAGAAATCATCAATGATCAAATGGCACTACCATTCATCAGAGGGGTAGAATGTTATGTGGAAAATCTACGTTCCTCAGATGACTTCAAGGCTTGGGAGCTCTGTGGAAAACACAATCAAACACCAAAAGATTTCAAAAGCGCCATTGAATATTAATATATTTTGTGTAACACATTCCACGGAATAAACTGTAGAACTAGGATTTATTTTTATTTTTGCGTCCTTTTATTTTATGCTTTTCTGCGTAAGATCGTACTTACAACGTAATTTATTGCTAAATAAAATTATCTAAATGCAAAATCATAATCAATTGTGTGTATATTGTAATCCAGATTAGATGTTCACAGTTTTGTAGTGGTTTATCTTGCTCCTATTAATGTTTCTAGGAAGTAATACATGTATGTATTGCTAAATAATTTTAGATGTAATCTGATACTAAATGATTGAAAACTTTTAGAGGTAATTTAGGAAGTGTCTGAATGGCCTACATACTTACATTGTTGAGAATCAGATCCTAAAAAAGCATAATGCAAATTATCTAGAGTGTAATAAGTTAAAACAAAATCTTTAATTATTGAGACACTTTGCATTTCAAATACCTACTTACATTTATCTATTAGGTTGGTACCTACTTGCAATTGTTTTAGAAGACATGTACCTAATTTGGATATGGTTGATTAGAAATTGTCCCTCCCTAGTCACAAACAACTGTTTTATGTTGTATGATGTCTGTGATCAAAGTTAGTCAACGCAAAATTGTATGTCTGTATTTTTATAATTATATGATACATAAATCTGCTCTCTGCATGACCTAAAGGTTAACTGGTAGAGAATGCTCCTAGCATTAAGTTCGCCTTTTGTACCATTTTGTGCAATAAAGTTTAAATAAATAAATAAATAAATATAGTAGGTATGCAACAGTATTAAAATAAGATACGCCTGAAGTTTTGTATTAAATTAGATTTATTGCAAAAGTATTTATAAAATTATAATCCACTTTCATATTTTTGCTAATTAAACCTAGTAATCAGTAAGCTTTGTATTGTATCAAATAGTTGATTAAGCATGTTGGTACATTATCATAATGTAAGATGGATATATTTTGTGAGCTGGTTTACAAAGGTGTGATGTTAAAAAAGCATTTGAAATATTTCACTTAATTTTAAAACGGCTATAAGCTTTTGTGAAGTTAGGACGCCTTGCTAAAAATAAATCACATTCTGCGCTTGACTTGGTCTATCATTTACATTAAACAATCAATCATAATTACCTATGTAATTTACATATTCATTTCCTAGTCAAATATTTTAGGTTTTTTATCACAGCCTACACTTTATTCAGATTACAGAAATTGCTATTAATTTTCCTCTAGGCGTTTTTTATAATTTATAATATAAAATAAATCGTTTATTTGTATTCTATATTTTTTTCTATGGCATTTTAACAGCAATTTGCTGGTTGCTGTGCTAAAATATCTGCAATATTTGACCAATAAATTAATTACATTAAGCCCTGATTTTACAATTGACAGATAATTTTTGACTGGCTGATAAAAGTTAAGATGACTGATTGCATGTCATGATGTACCTACTCAATAAGA
The DNA here is from genome assembly GCA_031163375.1 of Conogethes punctiferalis. Classification (NCBI taxonomy): domain Eukaryota; kingdom Metazoa; phylum Arthropoda; class Insecta; order Lepidoptera; family Crambidae; genus Conogethes; species Conogethes punctiferalis. The sequence goes on along the minus strand of CM062085.1, from coordinate 14,655,913 downwards.
AGTAATAGGTACTGAGGCTAAGCGTATGCCGAAACGCAGGCAGCGCAGGATCACGCAGATGGAACCAACCTATGTACACTGCTATGTAAGGGTTAATGGCAGAGCAGTGCAGGGCAGTTAAGGCTAACCTTAACTGCCCTTCACTGCGCTGCGTGAACTTTCGCCGCCTGAGTCTCAACCTAAGCGACGTCCTGTTAGAAACCTATTATACCTTTTAACAGACTGTTAAACTTTATTTGACTATTGAAAAATCGGAGCCTAGTTTAATCGCTCTATGACACCTCTTTTAAAAATAAATTAGGATAAAACGCTAGACCCTCAATGGATTCGTCTCGACACGCCAAGCCAAGCCGTTCTGTGATAAGGAGGCGCTCTCTTGCGAGCAACACGGACACATTCGCGATCTGCGATAGCTTCACTGGGGTCAGGAAATTGTTTTCTTCCAACTGAAAGAGACAACCAAATTGTAATGTGTAGGTTAAACAGTTAAGATGCTTTGGATATTTGTGTTCAAGATTAGCTATATCATCATCATCATCATCAGCCTATTACAGTCCACTGCTGGACATAGGCCTCTCCAGTTGTTCGCCACTTAGAGCACACATCTGGAGATATACCTATAATCGCCACGCTGGGCAGGCGGGTTGGCGATCGCAGGGCGTAGCTTCTTGCTCCGGTGACGCTGCTGCCCGTCACCGGTTTTTAGTATTTAGCTACGCCTTCAATTGTGATGGTTATACCGCCACCAGTCGGTAGATTAGCTATAAATAGCCAACAATTTTTTTAAGTAGCACACATAGCATAATGATCTTTCTTCGCATAGTTGAAAGCAATGAGACACCCAAGTCGCTGTGGTAATGGACAAGTAACCATCATATCAATCACATTGCAATGTCATGCTGGTCTGTGGCATTATTCCAAATAAGAGTGAAATTATCCTTAACTGGTGTGGGTTACAAATAGAAAATTACTGCCGGTTCGGAATGCAGTATTACACGGATGCTTCCCCTGACGCATGACAAATACTATCTAAGCTTACTTCTAGAAAGAGTGAAAACCTCTTGGGTCCCATAAACTAATTTTTATGGGCTGACTGGATTAGGTATAGGTAGGCGATATATAACATTTACATAAAATATGGTTGGTTTTGGTTACCATTTCACTTGTAGTCTTAGCAACTTCTTCATCTCTATGACTGTTTAGCTGAATCACACAGGCTCCACTTGGGAATTTACGTAGCGACATAGGAGCTCCTATAGTTTGTAGCAATCTGAAAGTATGAATGTTTTTAATTACCTTTAGACTGGCATTTATATACTATAGTTCATTCGCGTTAAGAAAATAGTGACTGACAGGTCACTGAAATTATAATTTCTAGCGTTTTAATTGGCTAGTGGCCTGTCAGTGACCTGTCAGTCACTATTTTCTTAACGCGAATGAACTATAGTACTCATATAAGATGTCAACAGATGCATCTAATTATAAGAAGGGAGTTACAGTGGGGATAGACCAGATTAGCATATATGAATGTGTATGTACTGGAGATTTATAAAACTTGGTGATAGAAACAGTACAGGTGAATGGACAATCTCACACACACACACAATTGGACTGCGATATTAATTCACAGGTATCAAAATAACTTTTCTTCCGACCTGACTATGATAGCAGCCAAGCCAAGCATTGTCTATTAGACTCTGCATCATCAGAGGGAGGCTCTCATCCCTGACCAAAACAACTAGCTTCCAGTACTTTATAACAAACTCACTTGCAAGCATTTAGTAAATCCTCTGGAGAAATAAGTTCCAGACCTCTAGCCCTGTTGACTCTGCACCAAACATCAGCTAGTGACATAATTCCTCCACAGTCCTGAAAACATGTAGAATTATGATCATCCAAAAAGACCATTAAAATTAATTTATTTACTTGGGGTGCTTCAGAAAAGTATCAATCATAGTTGGACATAGTTAAGCAAAAACATTTTAAATCCACAGGTCACATGAACTTGAGTTAATATGATAAATCCTTTTATTTTGACACTTTTTTTTACTTATTTGATAGAATTTCAGCTAGCTTTGATAGCATCCAATTCATACTTTAGTTTAAGTATGTATTGAAAGCTGAAATTTAGTGGATTGAAACATTTTTGCTTAACTAGGTGCAGTTAAAGGTTTGAGAGGTTGCGTTTTCGTTTATAAGGTAGTTTTAAATTTTATTATAAGTGAAAACAATTACTAAAATCTTTTGCACAATACAATTCGTAATATTTTACCATTAATACAGCAACCATCATGTCAGAAATCTGTTGAGAGAGTCCCATGTAATAGTCAGAGTCTGATCTAAAGGTATCTCTGGTCACAGGATCATCAATGCCAAGACTCATAAGGTATGATTTAAACCTAACTGTGTCATCTTCTGAGATATCTCCTTGCTTTTCCTAAAAATATTAAAGTAAAAATTATAAAAACTTGACAACAATAACTTTTGGATGGCTTGTACACTAACCATAGGCAGGAAGTAAAAGATTAGGAAACATTATAGACAGTGTCACAAATTATTAGTATCTATTTTATATTCAATGTTATACATTTATAAGCCTTCCTCTTGAATCATTCTATCTACCTATTTAAAAATTACAGAATCAAATCCATTGCATAGTTTTAGATATCTAAAATATATTGGGACAGATTAGACAGAAAAACTTATACCAGCTATGTACAGGCCCCTCTTTCCCACTGACCACTATGGGCACGTGCCCAGGGCCCCATGCTCGAATGGGGCCCCCTGGGCCTCTAGTTCCTGCCAGATTACCAAATGATAACTGATATTTAGGTCATAGGGGCCCCATGATCCTAATGTGCCCAGGGCCTCAAATAGTTTAAAGATGGCCCTGGCTATGTAGTGATCACACAGCCACAGGCCTTAAATGGTATAGTTGTTTACACCATAGGTATATGTCACAGGAAAAGGAATACATAGGAGATCTCTTTTCTCCTATGTATTCCTTTTCCTGTGAACATGAAAACTGAGTGATCATATTATGTACAAGCAAGTACATCTGATTCAAATCACCCACATCATAGTATATGGTAATTCTCACCCTTATTTTTGTAGATATGTTTTTAGATATAGCCACCATATCCTTAGCCTTTTCTATTAGTTTCGTTAAGTCTTTAAATGCCACACTTATATTCTCATCTGTAGCTCTATGTTGTTCTTCAATGCTCCTCTCTATTCCAACTATTCCAGACCTTATTTTGGAATTGACTGGTGTTGCTGACGGTCGTGGTGTAGTACTAGGGCTAACAGAACTTATAGGTGAAGAGACAGGAGTTGGTCTCTCCCAAGCCTTCGCGGTAATTGCATCATTGAGAGCCTTATAGAACGTCGGATCAATGCCATCTTTAAATGACAGTTTTATGAAGTGGTAGGTACTGACGACAGCAGGGCCGGGTCGTTTTCCTGATAGCAAATTTGGATCAATGTCAATGGTAGGTATCCATATATTATTATCTACACTATTTATAGTTATATTTGCATTATCTTACCAGGAAGAGCAGGTGATAAATTAAAAATAATCCTCTTGGGTCCACCAAGACCAAATACTCCACCACTCTCTTCTTCAATGCAGAAAACATAATATAAATGCAGGGATAAACACACAAGCCCTTTTGGTATATCGCCTGGCTTGCCCCAAAGTACTCTGTGCGTTGTTAACACAACTTCTCCATCTGTAAATTGAGTCTGCAAGGAATGTTCATTAAATTTAGTAACAAATTCTTTTATCCTCTTGGAGCACAGTAATATCTGAAAAATACCTTATCATCGCCATCGTATATCTTCACATTTTTATCTCTTTTAAGATAGTTTTCTCCTTCAAATAATCTTGCCTCCATGTACTCAAATCTATCCATTGTTAAAATCTAAATGAAAAGAAAATTAATATTTAATCTCAGAAATTCAGCCTACAAAAATAATGTTTTGATTGTATCTGTCAAATGTCAATGTCAATCGAATATCATCATACGTACTATTTACACGTCTCAAAACAGTATTATTAGTAACCTATTCCTAAAATATCACTTTATTTTTTTTACTGATATTTACCGGGATAACCGGAATTACTTAAGAACACAAAATGATCCTACATTGACATCCTGAACCATTACATTTTTAAAAAAGTATAACTAATTACGTCAACGTGACGTTTCCTTGCTTGTTGCATTGCAGTTGATTATTTCAAAGACGTGAGGTGAGGCGAAATGAAAGGAATGGTGTTGAAACCCTAACCTGCAATTACTTCTATAGGGTACCTACTAGTAAAGTACTTTTACTCCTTAGCGGAACCTTGAGTACGCGGCTGATTTGAATGTGCCTCTGTTGCCTATAGAAATATGGCAGATTCACAGGACTCTTTATTACAAAAAATCAAAGAACAAGGTGATCTCGTGAGAAAATTGAAGGCTGCTAAAGAATCTACAGAGAAGGTAGGTGTTATGATTAACATCCTCATTTATTATAAAGTATTCGTGATGGCATTCTCATACAATGAAATTGCATCATGCAATTTATAACCTATATTGTATGCATATTTGTAGGAAAAGAAGACTAACGTAGGTTACGATCTTGAAGAGATCAACAGATGGTTATCCAACTACAGTTATATATGTGGCTACACACCCAGCACCTGTGATATTGAATTGTTCAATTATGTAGAGAAAAACCTTAATATTGATTCCTTTGCATATCTTAAGAGGTGGTGGTACCATATGCGGAGTTTCAGTGTTTCTGAGATTGCCCAGTTTCCAAAAAATCAACCTCCATTAATAATGAGTAAAGTAACCAAAATTCGTACTATCACATTGAGTGAACAGGTTTGTTCCCGTTGAATATAATCCCTAGATTGGCATGGTTGTAAATAGTAGTATGTTGCACTTATTTGTTTAATTGTTTATGGTACACCTCTCTTTGGAGTTTCTTATGTTTGTGTTTGAATCTCCACATATGGTTCTTTCGTCACCACTCATACCAAATTTTCTATACTTTTCTAGATGGGGATGTAGGACTGTGGTTTGGGTGGTTATTTGTCTCTATTCTTTGATTTGAGTCCAATTAGACCATTTGGGGATATGTTCCATTTCACCCATGTACCCAGTTCCTATCGTTTGGCTCTCCCAAACCTCCCCACAGTGAGAAATTTTTGTATCATTAATATATTGTTTTTTCTTTTTCCGGTGATATTAAAATCAGTGGTGACGAGAAATCATATTATACTTAATTGGATGAGGGTATTGAAGCATGTCTCACAAATTGCTGAGGTTCACAAAAAACTATGCAACATTGTTGCAATTACGCAACAATGTTCTTGATGGTGTTGTCACTAAAACTATTGCTACATCATCTAGCTGCAAGGTATTCTATATTTGCAGATTTTTTTTCATTAAAAATCTTTGATTGATTTTCGTTTTTTAAGATTCTCTTTTCATTTAGGCGATATGGGTTATTTTGATTTTCTTAAGTTTAAGGGTGAGGTTCCCTAACTATATATAAAGTAATCATGGGAACTGTTAGTTGATGTCTTGAATATAACTCAAGATTCTGTTATTTACGTTATTTATGTAATCTGTTGTAGTACATAGTATAGTAGTAAATGATGAACAATTTTCTTGTGTAACATGAGTTATATCTGTGTTGTATAATGTACTCTTAAATTGCTTTTTCCTGTAATTAAATGCTATATACATAATATGCTATAAAGCTTTGGTTTGTTGAAGCCAATTCAATATGTAGTAGTATGCAAGTGGCAATAAATTTTTATTTTTCTAATAATTTCTTTTTTTTATAAGTGTTCAGCTTTTTATGTACAATTTACTTTTACAGATCCAAGAAGAAGTAGCAAAACTATTGCAACTAAAGTCTCAGTTGACTCCCGAAGATGCAGGCCCACAGAAGTTTACTCTTAAAACACCAAAAGGCACAAGGGATTACAACCCTCAGCAAATGACAATAAGGAACAATGTTCTGCAAAAAATCATTGCTGTGTTCAAGAGACACGGGGCAGAGTGTATTGATACTCCAGTCTTTGAGTTAAAGGTATTTCGCTAAGTCACTATCATTTGTCATATGTCAGTAGGTGTATAAGGTTCTTTGTTTTTCTATTAGTACTAGTAAATGAAATGTAAAGGTATTATTGTTGTTTATTATTCATAGAAATTATGTTTCGTTAGATCATAACCATTTAAAAGCCATTTATTCTGTTTCCAAGATTACAAATGAATTTCCTCTTTGTTTGGTTAGGGATTTTGTCACATTGATATCTAATTTATGTAATACTAGCTGTGCCAGCGGCGTCGCTTGCGTGGATATCGGGTTTCAAAAATAACGGACTTCCATATAATACCCATCTATACCTTGTGCCTAAGTTTTAAGTTAGACCTCTAGCAATACATTGGTGAAAACCGCATTCAATTCTATGCAATAGTTTTCGCGTAATGCGCGTTCAAACATACAGGTTTAAATTTCTCGCGTTTTCCCAACACTTCCCGTCACTGCTCCGCTCCTATTGATTGTAGCGTGATGAAAAGTATCCTATAACCTGCCCAGGAGTATGAAGAATAATTGTACCAAGTTTCGTCAAAATCTGTTCAGTAGTTTTTTTTTCTATAACGAACATACAGACAGACAGACAGACAGACAGACAGACAAAAATTATACTGATTGCATTTTTGGTATCAGTATCGATCACTTATCACCCCCTGATAGTTATTTTGAAAAAATATTTTATAGTAGGGGAGCCCGGGATGCTAAATCGGGATTTACTCGAGCACTATAGAGACCTATTCGATTGCGAAGCTTAGATAATTAGAAGAAAAAAATGTTATATAATATATACACTTTCATTGGTGGGGGGAGCGGCTATAAATTTTCAAAAATGTAAAAAAAAACCGATGCATGGACATACTGGAGCGCGTCAGATATTGATAGCATAAATGTTTTATAGCCCGTTTACACTCGCGTGCGAGTGACGAGGCGAGGCGCGAGGCGAGCGACGAGGCGAGAGTGTGAACACTCGCTCGCGCCTCGCCTCGCGCCTCGCCTCGTCACTCGCAGCGCTCGCGTCGCGAGCGGTTTTTTGGTCACGAGTCAAAGGGCCTCGCGACGAACGCGAGCGGGGTGTTTACACTCGCGCTCTCGCTTCATTCGCGGTTCAGCGTTGTGCCGCGCAGGTCGTTAAAATGGATTAGTCTTATGAGGAAACATTTAGATTTATTGGAGCATTTCAAAGGGAACCAATAGGCTATTATGGCTAAAAATTTTTAATTTGTCCGTCTTTTAGCTTATTCATAAATAAAAGACACGTATTTTTCCTTTTTTCAATTAAATAAACAATACCAAAGATACAAGGCATCAAAAGTTAGGAGTGGGAGTCTTTGACGTAACTCGCTCCCGTAAAAATGGCTCACCGAGTGACGTCACGCGTAATTTCAACAGGCTATAACTTTGTAAGTTTTAGTCTAATTTACAAATAAAAAAATACGTGTCTTTTATTTTTTAATAAGCTAAAAGACGGACTAATTACAATTTTTAGCCATAATAGCCTATTCTGTGGAACCCAAAAATAAATACCATAAAATGAACCAAAAAGTAAACGATGCGTGGAAGAGGTTGTCATTACAAATGAAATGAATAGACCTTTAATTGATTTAAAACATAAGACATTTTACTTTTTTATTTGTATTTAATGTGTGTAGTTCAATAAACCATGACTTGTTGCCGCTAACATTTCGACGTCCTCCATTGTCGCGATCTCAAAGACAACTGAACTCGTGACGAGAGTGTAAACACCAAGCTCGTTTCGGGGGGCGTGGCGCGAGTCACGAGGCGAGGTACGAGGCGAGTCGCGAGGCGAGAGTGTAAATGGGGTATTACGTATTTTGGAAGATGTACGTATGTTAATCTGATTGTTTCCATGGTGGGGGTAGTCATACGTAAGGGTTGAAATCGATAAAAAAAAAAACTTAATCGAGCGCGTCAGATTTTCTAAGGGGGTGTTAAGTGAACCTAAAAAAAAGCGCTTATATAATAATCTGACGATTTGGATGTGACCCAAACTCGCGGCCATTTTTAAACTGTGTAAAAAAAAATCGCCATTTTGAAATACTCGAGCGCGTCAGATTAAGATATATATGGTTCATCTATATACCCTAGACGTGCTGTCTCATAATCACAGAGTACTTTGTAATATACTGAAATAGAGACCAATCTTGGCTGTCAAAAGAGGTAACAAATACAGCGCCACTCGACGGTAACTTACGGCAACTTTTCGTCAATATACATAATCACAATACAGCGATATAACTACAGCATACTCTGGTCTTGTACCTAATTAATTATAAGTATTATTTCATTAAGGAATGAATGATGAATTTTTGCTATGAATTGCCAACCGCAGGCATATTTTTCTGAATCATTTGTTAACTTAGGCAAATAAACACAAACTAAGATTGGCAAATCATTCAACATTTGAAAAATAAAAGATAAGTGTAAAAACTTAGAAACTTTTATTAACTTTCACATTTTTACACACCACACACCACTATAAAATTAAAATATTGGTTTCATAATCATTTATGTTCTTAAAATCACATTTTCTTTCGAATGTAGATTAAACTTTCCGCGAGTTTCTTGCAATTACAGTTTTCTTGCGGATTTTAGACCCTGTGTCACAAACTCTAGCAATCACATTATAATCTGCTTCTTGTACGACCGTTTTAAAAAATGCTATGAGTTTCAAGTTCTATTAAAAGCACAAACTTTTGAAAACTTGATAAATTAATATTGACTAAAAGGAAAATTTTAAAACACGCCATTTTAAGCTGTGTTGCCAGAAATTTGAATCTATAGTTTACAGTTTAAAATCAGTAAATTCTGAAAATGGAGAACAATACGTTATTTAACCCAATATTCAATAAATTAAGTGTAGTAATATATTATATAAGGAATACATGAAATTAAAGTGAAATATAACTAGCGTTCATCTGGTTTTTTAATTTAAATAAAAGGACCGTAATAAAAAAAAAACTACACAAACTGTACAATATTGTCGAAACGTCGCAACTAAATTATGCTACCGAATTTGAAAGGCAATTTAATCCTTACTATTGTATAGAAAATAGATACCAACTTTAATCAATGAATATAAACTCCACCTAGAATTCAAATATGGAACTAACATGGTATAACCCAGGTAAATTGAAATGATCTAAGTTCTAATGTGTGCATCTAAATGTTTGTGTACAATTAAATTTGGTCAGCTGTATTTATGTGATTACCATACAATTTGTACTAAGATTGTATAGGCTGCTCATAATCTGACGATTATCTAGAGGGATTCGCCTAATCTGACAATTGAAAAAATTTTTTTTTTATTTTTTCAAATCTTTGGCATCATGGCGTCATGGCAACAGAAGCCAGAGTGGGGACGGAGTGAGAGAGTCATAGATAGAGAAAAAGTGAGAGAGGAATAGAAACGCGGAGTGGGGAATACAGGGATTACGTTGATGCACGCATTAAGCTTTATTAATTAGTTTTCCTTACTTCGGCTTATGGAAATCGTCAGATTATATATTTTTTGTGAACGTTGAATTATTTCCTTCAAAATAAAAAAAAATTTAGCCACGCTCGAGAAAGTCGAGATGACGTTTTTTTTTTACAAGTTTGTAACCCAGTAACTTCTTATCGACAATCGGAAATTGTCAGATTAGTGGAATATATACTTTTTAGCATGTAACTAACTCACCCTACCTTAATCTGACGCGCTCAAGAATTTCTGATGATCAACTTTTTTTTACTAATCTGATACTTTATCCTTGACGGGCGGCCGCATTTACGGGACTCATGTTCGTTGGAAGTATTTAATCGGGTACAAGGTATCTCCCTATATGTTAATCTGCCGCGCTTTAGTAACTCCCGAAATCCCCCCTTGGGCTCCCCTACCATTATGTACAGAATTGACCTCTCTACAGATTTATTATAAGTATAGATTAACTTTGAGACCATTTTATTTTAATTTACAGGAAGTATTGACTGGTAAATATGGTGAAGATTCCAAATTGATTTATGATCTGAAAGATCAAGGTGGTGAGATTCTGTCCTTACGATATGACTTGACTGTGCCCCTGGCAAGGTATTTGGCAATGAGCAAGATTAGCACCCTTAAACGTTACCACATCGCAAAAGTGTATCGACGAGATAATCCAGCCATGACTCGTGGGAGGTACAGGGAATTTTATCAATGTGTAAGTAAAAATTATAATAATAAGTGATCATCATTAATATTGTTGATGACATCACATGCATAAATGGTTTAGTCAGCAACCATTGATCTTTGATGATAGTTATAGTTAGTTAGTATAGTTCTGTAACCTAGCAGCCTGTGTGATTACAATAATCAATTAATGTACTTGAGGAGTTTTTGATTTTAATATACACTTTCATTCCTTTCTTTCATTTGTCTAGGATACTTATTTAATGTATAATTACAGGATTTCGATATAGCTGGACAATATGACATGATGGTGCCAGATGCGGAATGTCTGAAAGTGGTCACTGAAATTCTAGATTCATTAGATATCGGCAAATATGTGTTAAAAGTAAATCACAGGCGGCTCTTGGATGGTATGTTTGAGGCTTGTGGCGTTCCTGATGACAAGTTTAGAGGTACTTGTTCCACTGTGGATAAATTGGATAAGGTAAGTGTTTGTTTTCTTAGTTGTATAATGCATTTTAGCAGCTACAATGCAACTAAAAACTTAATTTTTTATATTATGATTATAAATTCTTCACCTGCCCGCGGTGCGTCCTGCCGCATAACAAACGAGGCGCTGGCAACCGACTGGTGGCGGTATAACCATCACAATTTAAGGCGTAGCTAAATACCACAGACGATGACGGGCAGCAGCGTTACTGGAGCGAAAAGCTACGCCCTGCGAGCGCCAACCCGCCCAGGGTGGCGATTATGGGTATATCCTCCAGATGTTTGCCCTATGTGACGAACTACTAGAGAGGCCTGTATCCAGCAGTCGACTGCAATAGGCTGATGATGATGATTAAAAATCAGAATAGAAATAAATGATTTTTGTGTCAGTTTTTCAGATTTTATCACATTGCAATCTGTCTAAAAATATATTATACCTGTAGAAATTGAATAAACTCAGTTTTTTCATTATAATTGTACAGTAACCTACATAATCAATTAAAGACTGGATAATTAACTCTACTGCATTCTGTCGTAAACAGTATCTTGCAATAAAAAATTGGCAACAATTTACTTTTTATTTGCATCATTGGAGCAAATGAATTTTCCTAAGAAATATTTCGTAAGTAAATGTGGCTGCATTAGCTGCAATTAGACGACCCCGGTGGCGGAATCGCTAAGCGTTTTCGTCAATATCGCGGCTATCCGAACGTTCCGGGTTCGATTCTCGGTCGGGTCAATTTAGGAAATTAACTTATTTAAATTGTCTGGAGTCTGGTGTTCTGGGAGACGTCTCCAGTCCAATGACTACACAATTAGTACTCATAGTACAATGGAAAATCTTAGTTTGAGACCAGCGGTTTTTGTGGTTTGTAAAAAAAATCTTATGTTTAATTATTACTTTTAATGTATCTTTAATTCCGCTGAAAAATAAAACTACGCAACGGATTTTGATGCCGTTGTCTTTATTTGTTAGAGTGATACAATAGGTAGGTTTATATAATACACACACAAAAGAGTTTTCTAATTATATTTTTTTAAATACCCGAAGCGAAGTGATTCAACTTATTGATTGGACAAAGATAGTTCTTTGTTGGTATTGACCTAAAATTACTCATAAACTTTCTATCCGCCTGGGGCTTAGACCAAGGTCATATTATCGTTATATTGCATCATGGTCAAGCTGGTACTTCACAATACATTTGATTAATATCCGCTTAAACTAGCATAAAATCCATAATTTAAGTGTTTAGTGAAAATATAATGTGGCGGGCTAGTTTTACAAATCTCAAATACTGTATTCCTTGATATTCCTGATTTGAGATTGAACTATGAGCATCAAAGTGCGATTACTCACAGAAATGTACTCTTGTGTCCCGAAATACAATTTAGAAATAATTTATTGTCAAATTTAACAATCTAGTAGGTATCTTCTGAGCTTCGCGTGAACCATATTGATGTTAGATTCTTATGTCAGTAACAAAATATTTATTAAAACCTTCTTATAGTACAATCGCATAGACATCGCTTATTCTCTATATTGTATTATATTTAGTTCGTATTTTAGATCATAAATATGTAATGGCCACGTATTTTTCCTTTTTTTCATTCAAATAAAAAATAGCAAAGATACAAGGCATCAAAAGTTAGGAGTGGGAGTCTTTGACGTCACTCCGTCCCGTAAAAATGCCACACCGCGTAACGTCACGCGCAATTTCACTTTGTAATTTTTAGCCTAATTTACAAATTAAAAAATACCCTTACTATCTATGTTGTACTAGTTAGTATACCTATGTCAATTATCTACAAACATGGTTCAATAAATATATTGTATTCTATTCCTTCTATTTCAGTCTCCATGGGAAGAAGTGCGAACTGAGATGATAAACGAGAAAGGCGTCACACCCGAAGCAGCGGACAGAATTGGCGAGTACGTGCGCCTCAACGGAGGCACCGAGCTCGTTGACAAACTCCTCAAAGACGAGAAACTGTCCAAGACTAAGGCGGCTGTCGAAGGCTTGGAGGGCATCAAGCTGCTTTTGGAGTACTGTGAACTCTTTGGCATAAAGGATAAGGTCCTATTTGATCTGAGTCTCGCGAGAGGATTGGACTATTATACCGGTGTTATTTATGAAGCTGTGTTGACAGGTAATTTAAATTTAATAATTGGGAATGTGCACCAAAAATATTTTCGTTTATTTATCCTTAAATACACAAAAATATACATACTAATAACAGTGAAAACACAATCAATATTGGCTGAAAAATGGTAGACAAACAATCGTTATAAAATATATCCGTCCCTCTCACACAATCAGATTTTTCTATGGAATACTATGGTGCAAAAGTATCGCGGCGTCATCCAAACTCATCGAATCTTTGTCTAATTAATTTATTTAAAGTTTTATCACTCGTATAATAGAAAGATACAAAATATATAAAGATATTTTATCTTGGGTTTTATTATGCTTGTGTTGCCAATATTTTTTTCTTTCTTTCTGTAATGTTTAAGCAAAAAAACTTCTAAATCACAGTACTTACTACTACAGTGCTAGCATCAAGAATTCGCTTGACTGTTGAGTTAATAGTTCAGTTTAATCAAGCAATTAAAATCACGCACTGTCTAAGAAACTGATGGTAATCGATATTGCCTCTACACTCAACCATTAACGGGTCATTAAAATATGAACGCTGGTTTCCTTCCAGAGCCAATTAAAATTGGAAATGAAGAACAATCGGTCGGGTCGATTGCAGGCGGGGGCCGCTACGATAACCTTGTTGCTATGTTCGACTCGAAGAAGAAACAGGTAATTATTAGGATACACTTACACACAATATTTTAGATGAATGCCTCGTTGGCATAGTGGTCGCAAGTAAATTCTGTCAGTAGTTTTCGGGATTAGCGTTTCAGCTCTATTACTGTTTTTATCCCCCTTATTTTTTTTTATAAAATATATAACTTAAGACATGCCAAACTGGGCCACACAGCACCATCTAGTCCCAAAATAAGCCCAAAACCTGTACTATGGGTACTGGACCACTGATAAACTTACTTAGATACACCCAGACCAATACAGACAGTATGTTCATGCACACAAACGTTTGTACTGCAGGGATGGAAACCCGCGATCTCGTCCACTACGACTGAACGAAACTGGTGTAAAAACATTCTAGCTGCAGCCCACGACTTTGTTTCCGTGAACGATGAATCCTTAAAAATCAATGTGTGTCATGTCATGTGTCAATCTGATGTATGAGCTACATTACTGTAAAGTTTCAATAGACCATTCAATAGCTTTTGCGTGAAAGAATAACAAACATACATCCATCCATCTGTCCATCCATTCAAACAAACTTCCGCATTTATAATACCCGGGACAAACATTCGTGTGATGAACACTTGTGTTTGTTCCGTGTCTGGGTGTTGATATTTGTATTTAAGTATATATTTCTGGTATCTTCGTTGTTCTGATACCCATAACACAAGTGCTTAAGCTACTTACTTTGGGATCGGAGCAATGTATGTGATGTTGTCTGATATTTGTGACAGGCTCGGTGGCTCATTTGGTAGTGACCTCTGCCCTCTGAGCCAAGGGTCGTGGGTTCGATTCCCGCACAGTACAAACATTTGTGTTCATGAACATGTCTGTTTGTATTGGTCTGGGAGTTTTCTATGTATAATACGTATTTATTTACAAAAAAAAATGTATCTAAGTAAGTTTATCAGTTGTCTAGTACCCATAGTACAAGCTTTGGCTTAGTTTGGGGCTAGGTGGCGCTGTGTGGCCCAGGGTGGCATGTCTTGGGTTATTTATTTATTATTATTATATTATTATTTATTTATTATTTGTACGAAACATTAGTAGGATGCATGCATATTTACCTCTTTTTCTGTTTTAAGATTATGTCTTGATGCGTTTCTTCCAGGTACCGTGCGTGGGCGTGAGCATAGGCGTCGAGCGCGTGTTCTCGGTGCTGGAGGCGAAGCTGGCCGCCGGCGAGATGCGCGTGCGCACCAACGAGGTGGACGTGTACGTCATATCCGCGCAGAAGAACTTCCTCGAGGAGCGGATGAAGATATGCACTGAGCTGTGGAACGCTGGCATTAAGGTTCGAATTTGCTTGTTTTTTGTTTTTTTATAGAAGAATTTCTATTGTGATTTAATTTACTTAAAAAAAAAAATGGAATTCTCTGCCTGCTTCATGTGTTTCCGACTTCTTATAGCATGGGATCCTTTAAACGAAGCGTGAAGAAGCATCTTGTAGGCCGGCATGGCTGTGGTGGCTGACTGGAAACTGAGGTTTCCCGCCCGCGGCCAGAGCGACTTGGGCTTCCTTTTCAGCTTTCCATCAGGCGAGAGGAAGCCACTATGCCGAGCGAATATAAAAAAAAAAAAAAATTGACATCACACTGTACCTGACAGCATGTGGAAATAGGATATTTAGGGTATTGAGGTGTTTGTGTAGTGTAATATGTACAGTAGTACCACTTTAAAAAGATACAACGATGTGCCTGCTCAGATGTATCATTTTTGGAAGAAGAGCAAAAATATTGGCCAATAGGGAATATGTATCGAATATGATATTATCGTGTAATTCGTGTATTTACTAATTCGGTTTTATAATAGAACAAAATATACTATAAAAAGATATCTGTATCTCTGTCAGAATCAGAAATTTCTATGGAGGTGCGTGACGCGAATGTTACGTAACGTCATCTGGTACATACTTCATCAAATTTTATTTTAGTCATCATCAGCCTATTGCAGTCCACTGCTGGACACAGGCCTCTCCAGTTGTTCGCCACCTAGGGCAAACTTCTGGAGGATATACCCATAATCGCCACGCTGGGCAGGCGGGTTGGCGATCGCAGGGCGTAGCTTTTTGCCCCGGTGACGCTGCTGCCCGTCATCGGCCTGTGGTATTTAGCTACGCCTTTATTTTAGTAATAATATTTAATGATTTTTGCGTTCTACCACCGTATCGTTATTTGCATATGTCGCGTTATGAAATTAGCTAAAATAGTATTACATATCTTGTTCACATTGTTCATAATCTGGTTCAAATAAGTAATTTCTTTATAGACCTCTTCGAATCCTTTATAGTATTAATATCGACAATATCCCTAATTTCACAGACCGAGCAGTCTTACAAGAAGAACCCAAAAATGCTAACTCAACTGCAACACTGTGAGGACAACGGCATCCCTCTGGCTGTTGTGTTAGGCGAGTCGGAGCTCAAACGAGGCCTCGTGAAGATCAGGAACATTGCTTCGAGGCAAGAGGACGAGGTCCCGAGGGAGAAATTGGTCGATGAACTCAATGTACGGATATCGGCGTTAGGCAACAAACAGACTAATGGACAGGTGTAAATGTGTAGTGGCGCTGAGTAGATATGGCAATGTTGATGCTTGGCACAAACGATATGACACTGACTATGCATTTAGTTTTGAAAGTAGCTGTCACTTAAATTATAGAATAGCAATTACATCTCATTTTCAAAGAATTAGAGTCACTTTTTGAAGAGGTAGAAATTCGAACGTTCGGAACAGCAATGCACCCGCTGATTAAATTGAAGTCTTGCAATCATGCACTATAGTGCAAGATTCAGTTTGAAAGATTTTTTGTTAAATCTTAATTAGTATCATTTTTTATTAGCCTTACCAGAAAATATCGTTCTAAATTGACTCGACAGGGTATTGAATTCGGAACCTTTTACGTTTTTATGTGACCTTACATATTGACACCGAGATTACAGCGAAATTCGTAATTTCAATAGTTTCTCGTTGTTTTATAAAGCGCGATTAATCAATAAAACATTTATGTATTAGATATGGAAACATTTATGGATGAGATTATTCCGCCATTAGATTTTAAAATAAAACAGTAATAATGAAGCAAAGAATCTTCGACATAGCCATGTCTACACAGCACTGGTACGTATAAAGCAGAGTTCTGACGGGTCTTGATTTGACATGCCAAATCGCGCGTCACAAATACACCAACAATGGTTCGGGCACTACAGTTTGTTCCAATGTTGTTAAAAAGTAAACAAATATGATATATTAAGTTACGATTACTTACGAGTTCGTGTCTCAATTTGTTGTGCAACATCTAGTTGTTGAATGTTGCCGAGTTATGTAGAAATAAAATCTTTTTTGGACCTAACCAAACTGTTTACGATGGCTTTTTTAGAACAATTTTTATGCAACTAATAAAACTGTATTGTTTTTTATGATGATGAGAATATTATTTAGAGTAATTTTTCATTTATTAACATTCATTACTAATAATGAATATAATGATGTAGTTCACATGTATGTGGCATTTGTAGTCCCTACATAAATATGTAGCTATAGTTCATTCAAAAATTTCTAGCGTTTTAATTGGCTAGTGGCCTGTCGGTGACCTGTCAGTCACTATTTTCTTAACGCGAATGAATTACATTATAATCAATGTTTTATATATTTCACCAGTCGAATATAAATAAACAATCCGATGTCAATTATATAGTCATTTGTTTACTTTTTAACAAATTATTGTAGAACGAGCTTTACAAATTAAATAAGAGTTCCTTAAACGTGTTTTTATGGTACTTGTAATAAATATGACAAAGAAGTTTACGGAATAAATATTGATAAAAACCGAATATAATGATTGTCATATTTTATAAGTAACAAATTAACCGGCTTATATTACACGCTGTATTTATGCAATAGAATACATTTTAGAACATTTTCTTAATAAAATAAGAAAGTCCCACAAAGGCCAATTTTAAAAAGAGATCCGACAACATTCAGTCTATATTCGGCCATAAAACTTCCTTGAAAAGTTTTGATATCATTATATCTTTTACGGTATATGTGTGTATTGTGTATGTTTTTAAAGAAAACCATTATTTATTTATTTCTTTTTATTTGTGATTCATTATTATTTAAGTATGTGTGTTTTCAGTTTACAACAGATATACAAATAGTATAACACTCAGATCAAAGCATGGTCTGAGCCATAAAAATTTGAGAGTATTTGGTTTAAACGTAATGGCCCATAGAATGTAGTAAAGTAAATTTAATTTAATTTATTTACATCGTTTTAATAATAAGCATTTGTGATAAAATTTATATTAACTGCTGGATTACAGCTACCTAGAATTGTATTGACTTCTTAGTTTATTACAACTGGCTACTTTCTATGTTTCATTCAGGATGCATTTTTATCATTTAAAATTTCATTTCATATCTTCTTGTTAGTAATTTATTTAGTGCACATTATCGTTTCCCAAGTTCTCTTTTGTTTGTAAACTACAATAAACACAATTTAAAATAAAGTTTTTACGAAGTACCTCTTTATGATTTCTTTTATTGAAAAACCCACTTAAGTTTTAGACAGTCTCGTAATGCTATCCGTAATAGTAAATAGTTTAGATTCCTACATAGTTATTGGAGGATTTATGTAGGCAAGCACCACAATTTCCTTCCCTTCCACAAAAAAGAATATGATTAGCCATCCATTACCAATCCAGTAGGTGCCGCGTGTTTTCTATGTATAATATGTATTTATTTACAAAAAAAAAATGTACCTATCCAAGTAAGTTTATCAATTGTCTAGTACCCATAGTACAAGCTTCGGCTTAGTTTGGGGCTAGGTGGCGCTGTGTGGCCCAGCGTGGCATGTCTTGGGTTATTTATTTATAAATAGGCTTTGATGTTAATTTATAATCTTTATACAAAACCTTACTGCATTGGTTTATCGTATGAAAATCATTCAAAATAGAATCATCCATGTTTGCGAATATCAGTTTCCGGTTACACATATACCTATGTAGGTACCTACCTACTATTTTGGGTTATGTAGCTACTCATACCAACCAAGTAGGTACATACCTAACAATGTTGTTGTACTTACGATGAACTCTTCAAGCTCGATTGAATACAAACACTTTGTTTTGTGACAGTCTTTGTTTCGGTACCAAGCCCGTTATTCTAGAATTGATTAGGATCAAAGTTTAAGGTCAAGGGAATTTATAAAAATGATGCTAATTATGAAATAGGTTTTTTAAAAAGTGGATTCGATATGGCAAGTAGGTACCGTAGAACGGGGTCAATAGACACGGTTTTCAACTTTGACTTTATTTTTAAGGATATTTTTATTAGTCCAAACATCAAGTATTGTGCTTATGTTACCTATGTCTCGAAGCTGTTTAAATGATTTATAGCCATCTAAATGGCAATTTATTCACTAATTACAGCTCTAAATGCAAAAATGTGTGGCGTTTCTATTGACCCGCAAATGGGTTCAATAGAAACGGCATATGGGGTGAATAGAAAAAAATGCTAGGGATGGCACTTTCCCAAAATAGTTGAAAGTCCACATCACGATTAAGCAGTAGTAACGCCCCTATCGCGTTGGCAGATGATTATGGCAGTTTGTATGTGAGAAAAGCAACTTAAGAACCTACATTACATTAATATCATATCTAAATCCAACAAAATAACATATTTCGAAATGTAGCAGCCCTAGCACATATTTTTCTATTCACCTCTTTCTCGTTTCTATTGAACCCATTCTTGTGTCTATTGAACCCATACGTATCTAATAACCCCATACTACGTATCTATTTGCCCCTTCCCCGTATCTATTAACCTCACATCAAAATAAAAAGCATACCTAGGTGTTTACAATTTTACAAATATTTCGGAATTTGCTTCACAAACGCACTTAATTTTGCATTAATTTCGTTCCGAAGAAACTAAAGGAGATATATAACAAGACATATTGACACAAAACACTCCTTTTTTTTTCTTTTTTTTTTTTATAGTGGCTCGACATAATGGCTTCCCTACACCTGATGGAAAGCGAAAGAGAAGCCCAAATCGCTGTGACAACGGGCAAGTAACTGGTCAGTTACCTGTCAGTTGCCACCGCCATGCCGGCCCAACCCTAACCCCCCACGAGCTCCGGAAACCCTACTCACGCAGAAACACGACCAAGAGGTCATTTGACTGCGGTATTCTATAGGGTGGAGGTCCTTCCCCGGACGGGCGGCTCAATTCGAAAGATTCGCTATGCCTACCTCTCTCTCCTTTTCACAATAAAAACTATTAAGTTATCAGGACTTCGTTTTACGCGCTTTCGAGGAGCTCACTTCAAAACCTTTTTTTAAATATGTTGGCCAAACCTAATGACAATTCAGTGTTGCTATTTCAAGAACAAATATACTGCTGTTTTCTAAAAAATACGAATTAGTAATATTGTTTCTTTGAAAAATGTTGGCTACATTAGGTAAAAAAACTTTTTTGATTTTGTGTCTATTCACCCCTGCGTTTCTATTGACCCCGTTTTACGGTAGGTCATTATACCTACTTGCATTGTTTTCTATTAACATTAGGAAAAGGATTTAGTTCGATCTAAGCCATACTTATTTCTGTACAAAATCTAATGGACATACCTACACTACGTAGGTACATGGACAATCTAGGCCTACCTGTTTAATTTATTACCTACCCACCATCCACGTTAGGTATACTGGAGTAGAAGGTGAGTGGTAGGCTGGTAACATCTAAGGCAAGTGTGTAGGCACCTGAACGCTTTGCTGACAGGGGATGAACGTAACTGTGGGTGGATGGATGTAAAAACCTTAGGTATATAGACTAGCTGTGCCCGCGACTTCGTCCGCGTGGAATAGAGTTTCATTCCATAATTTATCCCCCTGGGAGCCTAAGTCATAACATCTATCATGCATGCCAAATTTCAGCCCGATCCGTCCAGTAGTTTGGGCTGTGCGTTGATAGCTCACTATGTTAGTCAGTCGGTCACCCTTGAATTGTATATTATATTTAGATAGGTGCAGACTGTAAAGTAGGCATGTTATTTTCAATAACTTTCATCATCATCATCAGCGTATTACAGTCCACTGCTGGACATAGGCCTCTCCAGTTGTTCGCCACTTAGAGCAAACATCTGGAGGATATACCCATAATCGCCACGCTCTGGGCGGGTTGGCGATCGCAGGGCGTAGTTTCTTGCTCCGGTGACGCTGCTGCCCGTCACCGGTCTTTAGTACGCCTTCAATTGTGATGGTTATACCGCCACCAGTCGGTTGCCAGCGCCTCGTTTGTTATTCGGCAGGATGCACCACGGGCAGGTGAGGTTGGCTTGGAGCGAAAAGGTGATAGGCCCTTACATCCCATTCAATAACTTTATAATGACAAATATACCAAGTACCTAATATTTATATTACCTATACCTACTTAGATCACTAAGAGTAACCTACCGGAATAGATCAGTACCTAAGTTTGTACGCCGAATAGTAGATTTTTATCGCTCACACACGGAACATTAGGACTGTGCAAAAGGGGTACCTTCTCAACAAGTAGTATTGCTGGTCTTTTGTCCTAGTCTGTATCTAATAATTTCATTAACACCTTACTTCCTTAACCGCGTTCTCGGCGTCTACCACCAAAATCAATGACCTTACGTCAACGTCCCCGATTGGGTTCTATTGACCTCGGCCGATACGTCCCGGCACGTCCGCCGACCAATACTCGTGCTTCTATTCCAATAATGTCATGTCACGGACGCAGTCTACGTTGTTTTGGAGACTCATTGTTCCCCCAACAGCCTCGCCAGTTCCTGTCATTGTGCCCTAATTCGCCATGAAGTCCAGCGATTTTTACCAATATAAAACTGTTTATGCAATCGACGTCCCTTCCATTACGCGTCTAATCGTTTAACGAGTTGTAACTCTCCTGTAATGAGATGACTCGCCGACACAAAACGTTTATCAGTTTATCCCTTTGTGTTATCTTGTTGACATCGAGTGTTAGTGCATCTGTGATCAAGGAAGCGTTGGAAGACCATCTAAAAGATGTCGCGCACAAGGAAGGCGCGGAATCCATCAAACACGAGAAGCACAAAGGTGAAAAGGTTCACCAAATCGAAAGCGAAATCAACGATAGCCACAAGAACCAATATGCCAAAGCTACAGATGAAGGGAAGTATCTGAAAAAAGATCACGATTCTAAATCTGCGTCCGAAAGCGATGAATACAAAGGATATAATTCTAAACAAGATAAAGCCGAAGATAGCGAAGCGACTGGCTTCAAACGGGGACACAAGAAAGGACACCACAAACAGGGATTCCAGAATTCCTACCACAAAGATGAATCCTCCAACAAGAGCACATTTTTCGATGACTTCAACGACGAGGGTGACCAAGCTGCTTACAACAGCCGTTTAGCCAGTCACGATAACCAAGGTGGAAGAAGCTACCATGGAGCTCATAATACAGGACAGGAATATGTTCGAGACAACCATCACGGCGGAGGCTATAACAGATACGGAGATAACGGAGTTAAGCATGTAGGTCATCAAGACCACGGAAGAAAGTACTATTTAGATGATGATGAACATTATAACAAGTACAATAATGGTCAAGATAAGTACAATAGGAATCGTTTCTACGACAGACAAGAGCATAGAGCTCCTCCAGTTCGACACGATCCCGGCTGGGATAATAAAGGTTGGGACAACAAGGGTTGGGACGATAGAAGAGGTTGGGACGACAGACGCGGATGGGACGACCGGCGCGGCTGGGACAACGTATGGGATAACCGTGGCTGGCAAAGAGATCCAGGATGGGGGAGAGACTACGGCGGCCCTGGATATTACGATGACCACGGTGTTCGCCATGAAGGCGGCTATGGGTACGGTCCCCAGCATGGCTATGGGTACGGCTATGACGAGTCTCGGACGAATGCAGTTGCTGAAGTTCCTAAGAATGCCCCGGTGGTAGCGCATAGGAAACAGACGATAACCATCTATGAGGACCCAAGGTATGATGGAAAAGATAAAGGGCACTTGAGGCGCGAAGAAGGGGACTACCTTCAACTAGAGTTTAAGCCTAGCACGCATCGTTATGCAAGTTATGACGATACTTACTATAGCGCACCTACAAAAGAAAGAGCGATGGAATCTAGTAAAATAAATAGACTTGTTTATAATTACAGACGGCAATGATAAAATTGCCACTATGACATAAAGATACTTTCCGGCGATACTCAGTAATATTTTGTTTTAAGTAATTTATTCTATTTGGGATTAGAGTCGTTTGTAAAATGACTTATTGTGGGGGTGGTGGTGCATTGAATTATTTATAAGAAATAATGCAGTCCTAAAAAACATTTTCGATGTGTGCAAACAATGGAACTGTAAATAAAGGATGAGTTTTTATTATAACGTCACGACAAAAAGTTCTTTTTCTTCAATCCTAACCCTGTCTGATAGGTACGTAATATCGGAAGGATATTTCGATATTGCATATTTGCCGTTATTCAGTGAGGCGTGCAAGTCAGCCTACAGGTGCTTTGAAGGGAAGATTCCTGGGGGCAGTTGGTCGCCGGCGACACTGCGGCCCGATCAGTGAGGCGGCGTGTTTCAATAAGTGTGTTCTACGGACCGTGACTGGCTGGGAACCCGTGCGAAATCGTGTCATTGGTCCGAGCAAAAAGCCGATGATCTACCCAGACCTACCTGAAATACTTGGCACCCGTATTCTTAACAGATGGTGCCGTAACAAGAAGATATAATTTGTTTTAATTTGTAGATTACCTTAGCACTTAGGTATCTACTTAGTAGATCTATACGACTAGCAATATAAAATCGATTTAACACAATTTTCACAGGTAGGTGTTTTTTATGGTAGCACAGCATAGTCGCCATTTCTTTCCGAATGGAAATTCTTTTAAATACAAAATAAATTCTTTTGCTTACTCATCAAAGTCGTATGCTATCAAGGGTATAAATATAAATGCATGTTATTGTAGTTAAGTGCTACAGTAAGAGAGAATTTATTTTAACTACTTACCAGCCTTAGAAATAGAAATAAGTACTAAAGATTACTTACCTAGTGTTATTTACTTACCCACTTAAATCGTCAAAGGCGGTTTAAAATAACAGCCTGCTTATCTACACAGTAACCCCGATGACATTACAATTTGCTCATCGCGGCGTGAACTCCCGCCAAATTCACAAAACTCCTGGGTGTCTTTGACAATAATTCCTGCCAAGTTTCCGAATTAACTCGCTTTATTACCCTTTCCGCTTTAATTAAAAGACATCGTTGTTGAGGCACTACCCACTCGTAGATATTTTTCAGTGCTTTTATTTGTAATTTAAATTTTGCAACCCTTCGTTGTGGTTCCGCTTTAGGGGGATAAACTAATTTAAACGCTAAGCTCCCGACAAAGTCTCTTTTATAATATGTATGGTCTGGGCAACATTTTAAAATTGGATTAGCCGTGCATCCGTACTCATACAGCGACTGTTTTAGAATTTTTATTTCGCTAATGCTCTTTGTGGAGTAAGTATGGAAAATGCCTATTGTTGTAACTCTACATTCACGAGAAATTGTAAAAGCATTGTTTGAATGACTTACAAATTTTGAACAGCTTAGGATGTTTTTATGATTTGAAAATATTAATCCGTTCTAGATTCCTAAAATTATAGGTACGATTATGCCCGGTAAGATTTTTCTTAACGTAATAAGGGTTTTTTTGTGAAAAAGTTCTTATCTACTTAGGTAACCTACCTACTATTTATAACTAATTAAATAAGATCTTAGGGCGAGAGATTAAGATTAAGAATAGATAGAAGATCTAAGAAAAAATTAGATGTATTAGTAGGTACTTTTTAATATTAATAGGTATTGCCATGAATTTAGGTAGACCTGTAAAAATATTTCGAGGAGACAAATTGGTGGTAATATGGAAATCTATATTTTCTACTTTTGTGAACGGAAGAAACAGTAACACAAGTGCCTAGATGATTGAGATTCTTAAGTGTATGTAGTGAACTCTACTGAAAACCGGTCATTGACCTTTGCTGTTGACTATATTGGACCGTATTAAAAATAAAAGTTATAAATAAATATCAGAGACCATCACGTAGGTACATTGCTCTAATCCCAAAGTAAGTAGCTTAAGCACTTGTGTTATGGGTCTCAGAACAACGAAGGTACCACAAATAAATTGTTTTTTTTAGTAAGTATATTTGTGAAATCCTAATCAATTTATGTTTAAACACACTTCGACTGCCTTTTATTGTT
This sequence comes from Conogethes punctiferalis, assembly GCA_031163375.1. Lineage (NCBI taxonomy): Eukaryota > Metazoa > Arthropoda > Insecta > Lepidoptera > Crambidae > Conogethes > Conogethes punctiferalis. The sequence goes on along the minus strand of CM062085.1, from coordinate 14,631,054 downwards.
ACTTTAAGTACCTATTATTTGATCAAGATTTATAACCAACTCTGAAAGTTGATGGGACTGACCATACAAATACTTAAATACAAATTATAAACACCCAGACACGGAACAAACACAAGTATCCATCACACGAGTGTTTGTCCCGGGTGGGAATCGAACCCACGACCCTTGGCTCAGAAGGCAGGGGTACTAGGCACTACCAATTGAGCCACCGAGCAAGTCAAAAAGTTGTTGACATGAAGTACAATAAAACAACAACAACAACCAAAACATCGTCTCAAGATAAGTGTTTTCATATTCAGTACATACTTCACCTACCTACCTTAAACTTCTTACTGATTGCGATCGAAGTAACTATTTCGATAGAGGTCTAGTTAGTCTATATCATATTTCGCGGCGCTAAAAAAATGTTTTAATTATTTCCGCGACTCCTGAATAAACATGAGTGGAGTCAGACAAGTTAGTGGATATGAATATTACCAGCCAATCTGCAATTTTAAAAATATTCCACTCGTTACTTTGTGAATAGTCGGTCGTGTTTATTGGCGTTGAATTAATCAATGGGGTAGTTTACATAAACCTTTGAACATGTCCTTGTGGTTAGGTGCTGTTTGTAAAAAAAAATGCAAAATTGCAAATCAACGAGAATGACGTGAGACAACCATAATACTTTTATTCAAGTAGGTACATTAGGGTGCTTCTGAATTTTGAAACTGTCGGACTTGTAAATATTTTCATTATTTGAATAAATGATAGGTACACACATGTGCAGATTTACATGAGTTAGATCATGAGATACAACAAAACAGACGCAAAACATGATTTTTGAACACGAAGTCTACCAGTTAACTAATATAAGTAGGTACCTAATTCATAAGATAGGTACCTACCTACTGACCTGAGTTAACTAGAAAAGTACGTATACGGATTAAATATTTAGGTAGGTACCTTTTGAGTCATTGGACCACATCAAAGTTCGTTAGTGAGTTGATGACTTCATAAATAATATAATTATTATAATATTACCATTTTATATCTAATGGGCATTGGCGTTCAAAAACTTAATTATGTTAAATTACGCAATATTACTTAATCAAATTGTGCCGAAAGTGTAATACAAAAACTTACCCTAAACCGTTGCTTTTCGCAGACATAGTCCGGGATGTACCTACCTAGAAATAAAACAAATAAAAATTAAGTAGGTATACAATCAGCTATCAAAATAAAGTGGCAGAAAAATATCCGAAGAACTAATCACAAGGACTAATCACCGTACTTCCTTTTATTGTTCTTTTAACAACTTATCTTAGGACGTCTCAGGGCACTAAAGCAATTTCAAAATGGCACCCGAACACGCCAATAATCGTTAGCAGCGATTGGAAAACAAAACTGTGATTATGGGGTATTATCTCGTGATTTTCCGTCCCTTACCCTCGTTATTGTTAATGTATGTCTGTCTCATTTGTCTCGAGGGGGGAGCGGGAGATAGAGTGACATTACTTTAACGAACTTTCGATGGTCCATCGCGGGATGGGGTTCGGGATCTGGACGAATGCCACTTTGATTCGTTGGGATTTAGTGTGTTTATGTTTGCTTATAAATTGCTTCCAATGTATGTAATATGGGGGTGATGAATAAAAGCTGTAGATTGTTCTTTTTGATGGTCATAGCAAGGACTTATAATATTAAAATTAACGTCTAATTTACTTTTTATGACAAAAATCATTGTGTGATAATTAAATGGGAAATCTGAAATATTGCTGAAATTTATTTTAACTTAATTGGCTACAATTAATTAATAATAATAATACGAGTAAATAGGCTTCAATTTGACCCCAGAAAACAAGACGGATTTCCGCCTATGACAGACTATTTAATTTATAGTCTGTCTTCCTTCTAACTTTGAAAATAGAATAGAACAGAAAAAAGTTTTTCAATAGGTTACCATGACAATCAAATACCTACATGGTAAGCAAATTGTTTAGCATCATTCAATGTACTTTGTACCTCTCTGAAGATGTTTATAATAAGGGCTTATCTTAAATGTCCTTGGTTTATAATTGCAGACACATCATAGTGCTGTCCTTATCACATCTTTTAAAGCTTAGATATCTAACTTTTATCCGTGTTTAAGCATACCTATGAAGTTATAATCCATGAATGGGCTACTTCTATTGTGTCAGTTTGGTAGGCTACCTCTTCCATTAATTATAGTCAGTAAGCTTGAAGGCAGTTTCCACTTCTGGATTCCTCTCCAGCGAACAATGAAGGCGCAACTCTTATCTGCGCCATTCAGCGCTGTTTATTGTGTGCAGTCGGCGCCGCCTGTCGCGACCACCGACTCACTTTATATGACCAAGTTGTTCGTTACTTTGTCAGGCCGCTTTACACTGTGCGATCTTAGAGTAAAAATAAAAGCATATTATGTTGAAAAATAAATATATAGGTACGGAAACGAGCGTAGAACTATATTTGAGTTGAGAAGAGAGTTGGTGTCCATAAGCGATGTAGCTAGTATGTCGCCTCTAACAAAAAAAAAACAGATTAAAAGAAGAAGAAATTGAAAATATTCAAAATCCGAATAAGTATTTTAAGTTTCAAAATTGAATGCGCATTTGAATGACAATCACCGATCCTAAACAGCGAAATGTCGTTAAAGTGAGTCGATCGGAGATAAAACTCTTGTCAGGTTAAAATTATCAGGTTAAAATATTTTAACATATAAAAAATATTTTAACCGGCTTTCGACTGAACTGAATATTATTATTTCTGTTTTAAATCTATTTCCATAGTTACTTAACAAAAATGTTTCAATTCTGAATACAAATCGTAATCGTGTCGTCCCTAATAAATATTCCACGAAAGGGGTACTCGTTCAGTCGTGACGAATCCACTGCCTGTAGCTAACTAATTGCTATGAAATAAACCTCTCCCGTGGGACATGCGCCCCGATTTTGTTTTAATCGAAATTTTCCGCGCCCCGGATTGCCCTATTAGATGCAAAAGATGGGACAATCGTTTTGGATTAGGACTACATCGTAAAATATTGTTTGATTTCCATAATGATTACCTTTCCAAGCGTGCACCTAATTGCAAATAATTGTATAAAGATAAGATGTGATGTGCTCTGATCCCAGAGTAAGTAGCTTAAGCACTTGTGTCATGGTTATCAGAACAACGAAGGTACATATAATATAAACGCCCAGTTACGGAACATACACAAATGTCCATCATTCGATCGTTTGTCCCGGATAAGAATCGAACCCACGACCCTTGGTTCAGAATCACTACCAATTGAGCCACCGAGCCAGTCACAATTTAAATACAAACACCAGGTGTACTTAATGGAAAAAATATTGTTTCGCTTCCAATTGGTATGTAATTTAAGTACATCGTCATCATCACCATCATCATCATCAGCCTATTGCAGTCCACTGCTGGATATAGGCCTCTCCAGTTGTTCGCCACCTAGGACAAACTTCTGGAGGATATACCCATAATTGCCATGCTGGGCAGGCGGGTTGGTGATCGCAGGGCGTAGCTTCTTGCTCCGGTGACGCTGCTGCCCGTCAGCGGCCTGTGGTATTTAGCTACGCCTTCCATCGTGATGGTTTTACCGCCAACAGTCGGTTTGCCAGAGCCTCGTTTGTTGTTCGGCAGGATGCACCACGGGCAGGTGAGGATGGCTTGGAGCGAAAAGGTGATAGGTCGCTCCCTTACATCCCAAGTTATATCCCAAGTACATCGTGCAATAGCCTAATACCTGCTAAACACACATGAGGGTAGGTCGCCAATAGCTGAGTAAGAGCCGGGCGTCGCCGCTATCCGAGGCAGTCGAGCGATTTGTGTCAAGCTCAAGCTATGCCACGTTATGCGCCTTACACGCTACAGGGAAATTTCTTCATACCCCAGCCGGTGGCTGCTCTACTGGAATTTAAATTAGTTTTGACATAACATTATGGAGGTTTAAATATTTGTTCTCGTAGTTTCGGATTTAGAATAGGACCACCCAACCCGTGGGTGTCTTAGAAGAAAAAATGAAAATGAAAAAGAAAAAATACTTATTCACAAAAAGCATTGGGTTGTCTTAATTTATTAGAGGTAGATTTCTCCTTTTAAGTGAGATATCACTTGTGCCAGGAGAAACCACTCTCCCGTAGCTACAGAGGTTACATACTATAACAAACAATCGCTTCAAGGCTATGATATACAATAGTGAAAAATAGTAATAAAACTTAGTCTAATTATGGTGTGTGTGTGTGTGTGTGTGTGTGTGTGTGTGTGTGTGTGTGTGTGTGTGTGTGTGTGTGTGCGTGTGTGTGTGTGATATTGTAGAAGAGGATTGAGGGAAACGGGTAGAAGCGTTTACGTGGGTACAAATAAAACCTTAGAATTAAAAAAGTATCGTCTATCGAGAAATCTTTCAAGAAACTCGATGATAACTATGTTTCATGGTATGAGGAATGTACGTACATAATAATTGTAGTAGAGCATCTTCCACCACAGCGCATGGCACAGTAGCCCGACGCAAATGCCCGCGCGCCGCCGGCAGGCACGAAGGCGGGCCAAGACAAACCGAAATCTTATCAAGCGACCGCTTGTTAGTCTTGTTAATAAGCAAAGCTGCACACAACGCGCCCTAACTCACCTGGTGCCGGGAACTTGGCCGCAAACTTACACATCACTCATAACATAAGCTTGTGTGATGGCCGGTCTGATTAGGTAATCTTAGCAAAACCGTAACGTTACCTAGGTGAAATTGAAATCGAA